>CM047000.1:85547125-86147125 GCA_025698465.1 Gossypium longicalyx
GCTAAAGCTTTAAAAATTGACCATATGAATTGTAACTTATGTTTTTATTAAACAAGATGGTTTGATGCAAGTTTAGTATGTGGTTTTGTTAATTGTGCTTTAATTATTAAGTATATGTTATATGATGTTTTTCTGTATTAATGGAATAGCAAATAAGTAAGCTTGGTTTAGTCAAAACTTATAATAAGGTTGCATGTATATTTGGTCTGGAATAATGAGTAATGAGTTATTCAATTTCTATGCTTATATTTGGCCAGTTGATAATGATTTATGGTTGTATGTTTATTGATTTACGTGTAACCTGTAATGTTTTGGTTTGGTTTAGTATACGTTCATATGTGGTGAATAAAATGATTAATTCCTATGTGTATCCATGAATGTCCAGAAGTTGTGTCCCATTCGGTAATACCTCGTAACCCCATTCTGGCGACGGATACAAGTCAGGCGTGTTATATTTTTAATTCAATTCTTCTCAAACAACGAAGCTCAAAATAGTATCTGTTCCTATATAGGGTTTCGAAACCTATTTATGGTGTATATGGTTTGAAATTTTAAAAATTGTTCCCTATTTGATCTCAAGTTGACTTTAAAGCATTTGTATGCTCGTATAAGATTAGGGAAAGAATATTGTTGATTGCATGAATGATGAATTTACAATGAATTTCTCAATAGTTGCTTCGACATTAAATGTAACATCCCATAACACAGACCTAGCGATTGAGTCAGGTGAGGGATGTTACATTTAATGGTATTAGAGCTACAGGTTTAATTGGTTCTCAACTAAATCAAGCTCAGATTTTAGTATAGAAATACATGCCACAACAACCTATGATAGTGTGATGTATTCTGATCCGAATTGACTCTGTTTTTCATATAGATAATTTATGTCCACTGAATCAAATTGTGTCGTATCTAATAAAGTAGAAAGTAATGTTTCTGCTTTTGATCAGGGAGTTGTTTTTAGTTTGCCCGTTCCACAAGGGTGACCTGCCATCAAATGTAATAGTCAATTTTCACACTTAAGGAACTTGTTTTCTATGTAATTTAGGATTTTATATTTCATTTTCGGTAATTAGGCTTTAGGATTAAATATTAATAAAATAAGTTCTTTAACACATTTTATAAGTGTTGTGACCCAATAGGTCGACATGGGCCTTAGGCAGTACTAATATGTTCAATTGAGTATGTAGGATGAAGATTTAAAGGCCCAATTGATGTGGAAGTAAGGGATGAGTGATGCACAAGCTTCCTAGAATGTCAAAGCACAAAACGAATGACTAAGGCAGAAATTGTATGTCGTGTCGCATCATACACTTGGTATGGCGCAACATAAGTCAACGTGCTGCCCAAGTATACCGAGGCTATTTTTGTCTACACAATCAACTTTATACGAAGACTTAGGGCATGCTGAAGACCTAATTTGGGTTGCCAACTCTTCTATAAATAAGACATTAGGGGTTTGATGTAACTAAGTCATTCTAAACACACTAAAAAACCCTAGTAGTTTAGGAGTAGGAATAGATTAATTTTCTTTCGACTTTTCAATAACTTAGTTGTTTTTTTCTCTTGGAATCAGTTTTGATCCAAGAGTTTATTTATATTATTCAAGTATTTCAGTTTATCTTTTCTTGCACTTGATTTATTTCTTTATTCCAATCAATCAATTTGCTACTTTGTTCTCCATTCGATATCAAATTCTCGATTATTTAAATCTCTTTTCTCTTTCAAATCAATTGTGTTCTTTACATGATTTATTCAATTAAGATAGAGATTATGAATAACATGAGTGACTAAATCCCTTAAGGAAGATTAACAAGTGGATGGGAATGTGTTTAATAGAGGATTTAGGGTTTACTCGAGAGGTTTAATTGTTATAGATTACATGTTCTTAAACCCTAGGCTTGACAACCCTAAGAAGTTGTCATAGGTTAGACGAGGTTGGAAGATAAGTCAAACTGAGTAAATTGTATTTTCGCCTGGTTGAGAAAGTGAGATCAGGAGATAAATGAGTATCAACCAATCAATTAGTTAATTAGATGTTGGGAGGTAATTATTGGTTAATCGATAGCTAATCCACCTTAATCCAAAGTTAATTACAAACCTTGAAAAGACTTAATCTTCTTTATTGGTTTATTGATTTTTATTGTTTGTTTAATTTTCTTATTTTTTGGTTATTTAATTTATCTCATCAATTTATTTTATGGTTCATCATATTATAGGAATTAATTATTACTACTTAGACTTATTATTGCAAAAATGTTTTCATAATTTATTCCATCATCCATTGGGTACGAATCTTGGATTACTTCCAAGAATTTCATTGTACTAACTATATTACAATTTGACTCGTGCACTTGTAGACAATGTCGTTCTAAATTCTTATATGTTTTAGGTGTTATATTTTACTATAAATGACAACTCGTCTATAGGTGGTCAATTTGTTGGCATCGTTGCCAGGGAGGTTTCAACAATAAATCTTGAAAATAAGTTTTTACAAATAATAAGATAAGTAGGGAATTTAAAACCTATAGATATAATATTTAATTAATTAATTTATTTTTATTTTCTTTTTAGGTCGCTTATGACCTGAAGCTTTAGCACTCCAATCAAACCATACCTAAACCCAGAGCAATTAATCAAACGTAACCGTCCAGCAATGAAAATCGATCCACTTGCAGTAATTAACTTACACTAAGGAAATCCATTATTTTAGGAGCCACAAGAGCAATAAGGAAATAATCGAGAAAAAGTCCCAATGGCTCAGTGGACGTTGAGCGAGTACGCCCTACCTACACTAGACGTGGTGCGAGGAAGCATAGAAAGGTCAGAAATTAACGCAAATAATTTCAAGATAAAGGTAGCCATGATTCAAATGATCTAGAATACATTACAATTTAAAGGAAACATGGTGGAAGACTTGAACCAGCACTTGAAGCAGTTCTTGTAACTGTGTGACACCTTCAAGTACAACAGGGCATCTGATGATGCTATGCATCTTCGGTTATTCCTGTTCTCATTGTGTGATAATGTGGCTGAAACGATCTAGCAGAAAAATTAAAATTTCTCTACAAATTTTTCTCGATTACTTGAACCATTCAGCTCCTGCAAGAGGTTACCAACTTTAAACAATACGAAGGTGAGACATTATACGAGGCGTGAGAGCAATTCGAAACAATACTAAGGAAGTGCCCACACCATGGATTGCAAGTGTGACTCTAGATCCAGATGTTTTAAAATGCTGTTGACAGACACATTAGATCTAACCTAGATGGAGCATCTGATGGGTCTTTCATGTTTCATACATATGAAAGAGGATATAAAATCATTTATGATATGTCCATGAATTCATACATGTGGCCTAATAAGAGATTCATGTACCAATCCAAGCTTCCAACTGTAAAAGCTGTGAAGGAAGAGAAAGACGATGACCGATTCCAACAAATCTTAGAGAAGCTTAATTGTTTGGATATGCTAGTCAAGCCGATGAAAACGAAGCCACATTTAGAGAACCAATCGGAGGAGGTGAGCTACATAGTTAATAGGGTCGAGACCCCTATTCAAATACCTACAATCTCAGTTGAAGGGATCATTCGAACCTTAAATGGTGAGGCAACAAAAGAGGTGCAAATCAAGCGTATACTGGACAAAATCCTCCTTACCAACCTCCACCATTGCAACAAAGAGCTGTGGGAAATGACCAAGTTGCATGTGATCAAAGATTTGACCGGCTAGAGGGAGAAATATAAACTATGAACACGAACATTCAACAAGTCCAAGCTATGTTTGGATGACTCGAATCTCGAATGGAATATCTGCAACCAAATAATCCAGCTAATGACAATGTTTCGAAAAAAGGGGTCAAAGCCTCCCTAGTAATACGGAGACAACCCTCGAGGAAATTGAAAGGAAGACATAAAGGTGATCATATTACGATCAGGCAAAGCATTAAAACTGCCAATCACGCCCATCTATTATGATGAGAAGGTTCCCGAAAAGGTCGACAAATCTACGGAAGAGGAAGAAGCCGAGCACCACAAGCCAATTGAAGAGGTAGTTGAGCCAATGCCTAATCCAGTAATCTCAATTCCCAGTACAACGAACAGACCTTTCCGACAAGACTAGAGGACAAGCAAAAGAGGTATGAGGCAGATTTTGTAAGTTTTCTAAATTTGTTTAAATCCTTTAATGTCAATCTGCTGCTCTTAGAGCTAACCAAAAAAATTTTGAAACATGTCAAATATTTAAAGGAAATCATGAAACGTCACAGGAAAATGAAAAAAGGATGAGGAGATTGACATTGATGCCTCGTGTAGCACATTAATCACTAAGAAGATAACCCCAAAACTAAAAGATTCGGGTAACTTCACAATCCCAATGGAAATATGGGATAGGCATATTAGCAAAGCCCTTTGTGATTTAGGGGCTAGTATAAATTTAATGTCTCTATCAATTTATCAAAAACTTATACTTGGGGATCTTAAAAATACCTCGATAATGCAACAACTAGCCAATAGATCCTTGGCGCATCCAAAAGGTGTACTTGAGGCTGTATTAGTTAAGGTACGAGAATTGATAGTACTTGTCGATTTCATAGTCTTCAACTTTGAGGAAGATCGAGAAATCCCCATTCTGCTAAGTAGGCCATTTCTAGCCACTTCTAAATTGACAATCGATCTTGAGTAGAATGAGTTTATTATAAAAACCGATGACGAGATAGAAGTGTTTAAATGCGGCCGGAATTCCTAAAATGAGGGATTGCTTAAGGAAGAATGTTACTATTTAATTTAATCCCTAACGGTCTTGGTTAAGGGCATTTCCCAAGTTGTACAACTGTAGGTGCTCACAAGATAAAAGAACGAGATGAATGGCAAGAATTTAGTGTAAGAAGGAGCAACTGGAATAACAGAGACGGGCGAGATCGACAATTCAAGTGTAACACCCCTAATCCATCTCAGTCGCCAGAATAGTGTTACAGAGCATTACAGCATAAACCAAGTCATATATCATCATTAAACCATTCAAATGTTAAATTAAATATCAATATTCAAACCACATATTAAGCATAGTATAAATACATTTACAAGCCTTAAATCGAGCTTGTGAGACTTAAAAATAGTTTGGGAACATTCAAGGACTAATTTGAAACAAAATAGAGAGTTTTAGAAAAATGTGGAAATTTTGAAAATAGGGGTCACACGATCGTGTGGCCAAACTGTGTGGCATAGCTCAGGTCGTGTGGCTCAGGGACATTGTTGTAGGGCCAAACCATGTAACAAACTGTGCCTGTGTAACTCAAGGTCACATGGCTGCGTCGCCAGGCCATGTACCTCGCTGTACCGTGTAATTCAGAGTCACATGACCGTGTCAGCAGGTTGTGGAACTCTTTGTGATTGTGTGGACTACCCTGCACCTGAAAATGAAAATGACACACAATTGTGTGGAGTGACCGTGTGTAACACATGACAGTGTGGCAGCCCATGTACACCTAAAATGACTTCTAAAACAAGACAAATCACTACCCATTTCTTAGGTAACAAGCCAAACCAAAATTATTCATTTACATGACTTCAAAACACATTCAAACAAGCTTAAAACATGCCAAAAACATTCAACCTAAGTACCTAACCATTATGTCCTCAATGGCACCATATTTTATACACCAACCAATTTACATTCAACACTCACAAATACTTACTTTAAACATACACCAAACTTACAATTCATCCATACCATTCATGACTACTACCACCATAATCTATTCATCCACAAGTAGCATAAACCAAAATGTCCAAAACACATACATAAGGACCTTTACAATCCAAATACCAAGCATGTATTCAAATGAGCCAAAATCTAATTAAGACAACATCATTCAAATATAATATGTATCACAAGTAACAAGTATCCAAAACACATATAAGACACCTATTACATGTTATATAACCTAAAGATAACTTATCAAAATCTATTGATAGATCTTTGGATAGTGTGATCTTCAGGTTAATCCAATCGCCCAATTCCACAAAGCGTTATCTACAAGGAAACATAAAAAAATGACAAAAGTAAGCTTCAACGGAACTTAGTAAGTTCAACGATTGAAATGATAAAACTTATCGTATAAACATATCAATCACACAAAAATAGTTAATAAACAATAATCCCGTCAACCACAATTATTCAATAGGTGAGTCTTTATGTTTATACTCATATTGTGTAATCTGATTAATTAAACTAGATCCTTCAATATCAACTCATGTTACACATCTAGAAGATCATGTAGTCCTTCGTAAGATTAAAAAACGAATCATATAACCATTGAAAACCTTCCCAATAAACGATATAAACAAATTCAGATATGCGATTAATCATCCAGAACACACCAGAATGCTCAAATGAGCCAAACCCAACCGAGAACACACCTGGGCACCAAGTGCCAAGCCCGTATGCTAACATCCCTCCGTAAACACCTGGGCACTAAGTGCCAAACCTGAAGGCTTTACATCTGCCTCTGGTAACACACCAGAATCACTGTAAAAATAACACGATAGTCCGCAACAAATACTGGACTTCGGTATATTCAGTGGACAGTAACAAATCAATAATCACCATTTCATCATAATTCAAACTTGTACCGCATGCATTAAAAACCTATTGGCATGCCAATTGTATCCTATCCTACATTCATCCAGCACAACATATTGTCATAGTAAAAACTTTTACTCAAATACTTTCTCAACTCACATAAATTTATTTCAATTCAATTTTACTTAAAATATTCAACAGCCATAATTCACAATCATTATAACATCTCAATTTATACTAAACTAAACCATACGAACTTACCAGGGTTGTACTGCAGAGATAGAAAATGTTCAGGGAGTAATCAACAACTTTCCTTTTTCCTCGGTTATCTACTTGTTCTTGATCTATAAAATAGTTTATTTTAATTATTAGCTTCAGTTTCAAATAATATTCAATTTAGTACATATTTCTTCCTATTTGCAATTTTTCACATTTGCTCTAATTTTTTACACTTATTCAATTTGATCCCTAAGACCAAAACAAGCTTAATTTTCACAATTAAACTTTAAACCCTTTGTGCCAATTTTACTAATGTTCCAAAGCACTCCTTTCATGCTAGAGTTTCACAAGAAAAACATATTATATTTACTTTATTTTCAACTTAATCACTAAACTTGAAAATTATACAAAATCACTTAACACAATATTTTTATTTAACATCCAAGCACAATATTCAACTATTAAACTCCAAAAACATATATTATCCATCAATGGCATCTTCCAAAATATTTAACAATTTAACAAATTAACCTGCGGGTTAGCTAGGTTAAGCTAAAACAATTACAAAAACATAAATATTACTAAAAATGGGACCAAAAATCATTTACATGCATAAAACTTAGCTTGGCCAAAACTTTTTATTCAAAAATAGTGTTTTCTACCTTTTAAATTCAGTGTAAGCATGAAGATAATGATAAATTTTGTTTTTTTTTAGTTTATGTTATTTAAATTTTGAATTTACTATTTTACCCTCATAATATAACTTAATAACTAATCAAACTTAGTACATATTTGTCCACTGATTTTCTATATGGTTTATTTACCATAAAAATTCATCCACTCACATTTCAATAGCTATTTAACACAATTAACTAATTGAACTAACTTTTTCAACTTTTACAATTTAGTCCTATCTACTTAATTAACTATTTAAACGTTAAAATTTCTTAACCAGATTTTAACACGACATTAATGACCTTGTAAATATTAAATAATTAATATATATGAATGGGCATATAGGAATGAGCATTCGAAACTACTATTTTTGACACCACTAGAAAACATGCTATTACATGAAGTCGATGGTAAATTTCAAGGAATTGTTGGACAAGTCTGGTAGCACAACATAAATTTTAACCATCGAACTTAATCAATTTGTAAATATTATATACTAATTTGTACTTAAATTTTTAGATGTAGAAATTATACTTTTTATTTTGTGTTAGAATTAGTAGGAAATAGGTTTCCAAAAGCAACAAAAGAACTAGATGTTAGTAAGGTAGACATACAGGCAACCGAGGACCTTCTATAGGTCCCGGAGAGACCAAATCAAAGGCATTTTGCAACCCAACAATCCCATAGAGTGACACAAACCGTATGAACTTGAAAAATACAAAACTCTATCATCTATGTCGTGACGCACCTTCAATTAAAAGTAAAAGTAAGGGTAAAATTATTGTCGTGTCGCGCCATGCACTCCCTATGGCTCGACATGCAAGCTATTTTTGGAAAATTTTCGTTCTTTATTCGATGCAATCTTCAGAGATTTTTACAAAGTTTGGATGACAAGTAAAGCCCTAAATGGCTTTTATAGCCCTTACCAGCTAATACACCCTTCAAGCTGTCATAGCCACCCAACTCAATGTTAGTGACCTTTTTCTTCAGGATTCCGTAAATTATCTATGTCTTCTTTGCCTTTTAACCCCAAAAACCATGACAAAAAAATAGTTCAACGAAGAATAAATTGTTGATAAATTCGAACATTTTTGAGTAAAAGAAAAGGAAAAACACTTGAGAAAGATTCAACGGAAAGCTCCACTTCAAGAGAGAGGTTTCTAGCTCTTAGCATCATTGACCAGTGAGATAAGAGACATAATTGAATCACTTAGTTGGGAAAAAAATTGTACGACCCCAAGGAACCCGCATGTATCACAATTGTCCAATAATTTTATGTCATCCTAAAAGAAGCCGAGATGAATCAAGAATGGGATGTGCCATTGCGTCGAGTAATTATTTGGGGCAAAGAAGTTCCAATATTACTGTTGGAAATATCGAGGTATTATGCCACTCCTATATCTCTCTATGATTCTATAACACGAATGAATCTCATACACTTTTCGAGAGAGAAAAATGATAACATAGTCAATCTCTTAACGAACGGACGAGGTGCGTCGAAACTACATCTTGGAACAAAGCTCTCAACATCAAGTCTGCAAGAGCAATTAACTCTAAAAGCAAGAATGTGGCTACATTTTATCACTATTCAAGTTTATCCAATCATTAACATGTCCAACATAGATACGTTTCAAGCTATGATGTTGTATGCCATACTACGGAAAAAATTGTTGGTACATGGATTTACCGGAGCATGTTGTTTTGTGTTAGAAAAAGAAAGGTCGAATTGCTTTTCTTGCATTTAGGAACGACCCTGTGTAAACAAGCACGAGTACTAATGGAGAATCAGGATATTACCTAAAACCATCGGAACTACTAATACACAAACCAAATTGAAAACACTTGGTGAGAAATAGGAAATGAAAGAGGACCATTAAGTCAAACCCCATCTAGGTACGAATGTGTTGCCTAATTTTGAAAGGATGATTCAATGAATGCAAGAAGTGAAACCATTTTACAAAAATTGTGCGAGGAAAAATGGGATGAAGCTTTCACAATTCCCAACTGATAAGTACAAGGCAAAGATTGAACCAAGCAAGGAGAGGGAATTGGAAGAAGAGGAAGATCCCGAAAAAGACCCAGATGATGAGTCAAAAGGCAAACCAAGAAAAGCAGATAAGCATCGTGTAACAACTCGTTTTTAATCAAATTGGAACAGTGGTTTTGGAACCACAAATCTAAAGTCAAATATTTATTTTATTATTATTTTAATGTCTACAACATGAAAATATGATTGTGTGAAATTTTCGTTAAGAAATTTTATCATTTAAATGGTCAATTCGATAAAAAGGACTAAATCGCGTAAAGTGAAAAATTGGAGTTCTATTAGATAAAAGTATCTAATGGCTATGAAATTAAATAGAGGAGGTCCTTATGTTGTAATTATACCATTTCATTTGTGGGTGGATATTTATGGGCTTAAAATGGATGTTTAATATGATTTAATAATAAGGTTATTATTGTAATTTAGTAATTAAGGTTAATAAAACAAAAGAAATAAAGATATCATCTTTCTAATTGAGATACCACCACCGAATATTCAAAATAATAATAGCCATGGAAGCTTGAGCATTTGACCAAGCTATTTTGGTCAATTAAGGTACGGTTTTTGCCTCGTTTTTAATGATTTTTATGTTTTTAAAATCGTTGCAGCTAGGTCTAACTAGCCTAGGGACTATTTACAAAACTGTTAAAGATTTTGAATGATGACATGGATGAATACATGATTATTTTGATGTTTGGTGATAGATTTTGAATAGTTGTTGATAGTTAAACAAGCTTTGTTAAGTGATTTTTAGTGAAAATGCAAAATAGGGATTAAATTGTAAAATGTGTAAAGTTAGTGATTAAAATGTGAAATAATTGAAAAAATGGGCTAATAGGGATATTATGGTAATTTTCTAGCATGGGTTTATTGTGAATTTCATTAATTTGTGATTTTATGAAATAAGGACTAAATTGTGAAAATTGTGAATTTTTAGGGGCAAAAGTGTAATTGTGTTTGAATGTGTGTTTTGGACTAAATTGAATAGATAGATGATTAAATAAGTTAATTTTTATTATATTAATTTTTATTATATTTAGATCAAGATAGGAGAAATACAGACTTAGATCGGGGAAAAGATAAAGTTATCGACTAATCGACTCATTTCGTCGTTTACACATCCGAGGTAAGTTCGTATATGATAAATTTCTATGAAAATGTATTTAATATGCTTTGATATTGCATAAATTGTGAATATGAAACTATGGATATGAACGATAGTAATTCAATGATGATTCGACATTCGAAATCCCGGTTGAACCTTAGGAACAGTTTAGGATGCTAATGAATTGTCATTAGGGGATACATTAAGTTGGCTTCAGGCCATGATATAGCACTTCAGGTGTGAGATATACTGATTTGGCTTCGGGCCGTGCATATCGGCTGATTTTGGCTTTAGGCCATGATATCAGAACTTCGGAGATAAGTTACCTTAATTTGGCTACAGGCCATGGTATATGTACTTATCGTTTGAGATCCTTGAGTATCCGAATTCTATTCTGAATGGTTCAACAGGTAAATGTAATACGAGAATGTGTATGAGATTTGTACGGGATGGTACAAGTATGTGTTTAAACTATTTTAGCATTGAATCAAAGATATGAGGATAAAATTATATAGTTTGTGAATAAGCATATGAAATGTTTGTTCGTTAGTAAGCGTTATGTTGTTTTATTCAATTTATTGAATTATATTTGTGATATTGTATTGAGTTTATTTCATATGAGCTTACTAAGCTTTAAAGCTTACATTGTTTTATTTTTCTATGTTTTATAGTGAATTTAAAGCTAACTCAAATTTGGGGATCGTCGAAGACATTGTCACACTATCTACCTATCACTTGGTACCTATGAATTTTGGTATATTAAGTATATGGCATGTATAGGGACTTTGGTCATTTTGGTTATGACTTAATAATGATTTTGGCCATATAAATTGGCATTGTAAATGTTTATGTTTTGGTATGTATATATAATCATGTGTGATGGCTTATGTTGGTTTATTTGGTATGTTTGAATCATGTACATATATATACAACTATGTTTTGTGAATTGAATTGGTTGATGGTCGTGTGATGATTTATGATAATAGGTATTATAAGTGTTAAATTAATGAATTGTGCTTGTGAAGTTATGCCAAATAATGCATATTTGATAATGGTCATTTGGATAATTTGAGAAGACAAGGATTGGAATGATTTGAGATAGCATATTGTGGTACTTATGTGCCTTGAATTGGTTAGAATTGAAATGGTAGGATTTAGGCTTAACTTGGTTGTTTTGGATTGTATAATTTGCTATGGTTTGGTGTCATTTGTGTAAGTAAAGATGTATACCAAGTGGGGTGGCAAAATGGCTTGGTAAATAGCCTATTTTTGTCCACACTGGCAGAGACACGGGCGTGTGTCTCGGTCGTGTGTGACACACGGTCAAGTACACGGCCGTGTGTCCCCTAATGTTGAAATTGAAATCAAGTCAGTATGCTCCACACGGCCTCACACACGGGCGTGTGACTTGGTCGTGGGGCATAAGTCAGTATACCCTACAAGTTTGGCATTGCATAGTACACGACCTAACTTAGGGGCGTGTGTGGCCATTTTTAGGGCACACGGGCTTGTGTGTTGGCTATGTGACCCAAGTTAAAGAGTTTCACGGGGTCGAACACGGGCTGGGACACAGCCATGAGCTCCCATTTCGAATGTCTACATGGCCTGTGACATGGGCGTGTCTGGTGGCCGCGTGAGACACACGGTCTGGCCACACGGGCGTGTGTCCCCTGTTTTGAGAAAAAAATTCTAAAATTTGTAAAAGTTTTATAAGTTATCGGTTTAGTCCCGAACCACTCCCAAAGCATGTTTAGGGCCTCGTAGGCTTGTATTAGGGACAAATTAATTGAGATTGAATGATGAATGGTTGAATTGAGAAAATGTATCCTAAATGAATGTTTAATTGTATAGTGAGTCTGGTAATGCTCTATAACCCTATTTCGATGTTGAATACGGGTGAGTGGTGTTAGATTTATTGGTATTAGAGTTACGGTTTAGTCGATTCTAGAACTAACGTAGCATGTGTGAGAGTCTAGCTATACATGTCATATATTAACTATGATAGCGTGGTGACTCTTGATATTTTAAAATGTGTTTTTATATAGTAAATGGATCCCAATCGAGCTATAGTTGACGAGGTTGAAAGTAATGCACTCGCTCCCACTCAAGGGATAGCGCTGTCTAATTCTAGACCCGTGTCGGGTAGCTAGGGAGGAGAGGCTAGAAAAGCCTTCTTCCAAATGATGAATGAGTGGTTCACACAATATATCTGAATGAACCCGGCTGCTCAACAACCTCCACCCCTCCTAACCCCCAACCGATTCCCATAGCTCCTTAAGGTGTCGAGCTTTTAAGAGTGAATAAGCCTCCAGTCAAGAAGATTCGTAAACACGAGGCTGAAGAGTTCAGAACTAATGTTGACAATGATCCTGAGAGAGCCGAGTTTTGTCTTAAAAACACTATTAGAGGACTTGATGAACTTTCTTGCACACCGACTGAATGTTTAAAATGTGCTATATCACTGTTAAGGGATACTGTGTGTCAATGGTGGAATACATTAGTATCAGTGGTGCCGAGAGAGAGAGAGTCACTTGGGAATTCTTTCAGACTAAGTTCCGGAAGAAATATATAAGCCAATGGGTTCTGGATAAAAAAACATAAAGAGTTTCTAGAACTGAAACAAGGTCGTATGACCGTAATAGAATACGAGAGAGAATTTGTGTGGTTGAGTAAATATGCTCGAGAGTATGTTTCCACCGAAGAGATTATGTGTAAGCAATTTTTTGATGGGCTGAACGAAGACATTAAACTTTTAGTCGGGATTCTAGACTTGAAGGAGTTTGTTGTTCTGGTTGATAGAGCTTGCAAAGTTGAAGATTTTAGCTGAGAAAAGAACAAAGCTGATTAAGAGGAGAGAGATTTGAAGAAAAGACCAATAAATAAACCATATCATTCTTCATCAAAGAAATTCTAGAATTTGTATAATCGATCAAATGCATAAGTGGGATATTAGAATAGAGATCGTGGAAATCAACATGTGAGTTATAAAACTCAAGCAACTTCCGTCTCGAGCATTGGCAGTGTAAGAAACAACAAACCCGAGTGTCAACAGTGTGGGAGGAAACATTTTAGAGAGTGCTAGAATAAGAATAATAGAGCTTGTTTCAAATGTGGCTTGCCAGATCATTTTATTCAAGATTGCCCAGAGTTATCCGAGAAAGATAAATTTTAAAATACAAGATCGAGTAATACGACTGTAAGAGGGAGGCAACCGAGAAATGTGAGAAATGTATCTATTGGGAAAGGAGCGACAAAGGACTCAACTGTGAGATCTGAAGCTAGAGCACCAGCCAGAGCTTACGTTATTTGCTCTTGCGAAAAAGCGTCATCCCCAGATTTTATTACCGCTACATTCTCTCTTTATGACACTAATGTGATTGCTTTAATTGATCCCAGATCGACACATTCATATGTTTGTGAGAATTTAGTGTCTAGTAAGAAATTGCCTGTTAAGTCTACAGAATTTGTAATTAAAGTATCGAACCCCTTAGGAAAGTATGTTCTAGTTGACAAAGTATGCAAGAACTGTCCTTTAATGACTCGGGGTTATTGTTTTTCGACTGACTTGATGCTTTTTCCATTTGATGAGTTCGGTGTGATCCTGGGTATGGATTGGTTGACTCTACATGATGCCGTTGTGAACTATAGATGAAAGATTATAGAATTGAAGTGTCAAAATAATTAAATTCTTTGGATTGAATCTGATGAGTCGGGTGGATTGCCTATAGTGATTTCATTGATGTCAGCTCAGAGATATGTGAGAAAAGGTTGTGATGTGTACCTAGCATATGTTTTAGATGTGAAGGTGTCTAAAAAGAAGATTGAATCGGTGCCTGTAGTTTGTGAATACCCGGATGTATTTCCAGAAGAATTGCCTGGGTCGCCACCAGTTAGAGAGGTTGAGTTTGCTATTGAGTTAGTGCCGGGCACTTCACCGATATCTATAGCTTTATATAGAATAGCTTCGACAGAGTTGAAATAGTTGAAAACTCAGTTGCAAGAGTTAGCAGATAGAGGTTTTGTACAACTGAGTTTTTCGCCCTGAGGTGCGCCAGTATTGTTTGTAAAGAAGAAAGACGGGTCAATGAGAATGTGTATTGACTATAGATAGCTAAATAAGGTTACAATAAAGAACAAGTATCCGTTGCCGAGAATAGACGATTTGTTTGATCAGTTGAAAGGTGCAGCAGTGTTTTCAAAGATTGATTTGAGATCTGATTATTATTAATTGCGAGTTAAAAACTCATTGCATTCAAAACGAGGTACGAACATTATGAACTCCTTGTTCTGCCTTTTGGATTGACTAATGGCCTTGCCATTTTTATGGATTTGATGAATCGGATATTTAGACCATATTTAGATAGATTTGTTGTTGTGTTCCTTGACGACATTCTGATCTATTCATGAGATGAGTCTGAGCATGCCGAGCGCTTGAGGATTTTGTTGCAAACATTGAGAGATAAGCAACTGTATTCTAAATTCAACAAATGTGAGTTTTGGCTCCGGAAATTTAGATTTTTGGGACATATTGCCTCAGTGGATGGCATACGAGTGGATCCGAGTAAGATTTCTGTAATTATTGACTGGAAATCTCCTAGAAATGTGTCAGAGGTCAGAAGTTTTTTAGGATTGGTTGGTTCTATTGACGTTTCATTAAAAGTTTATTGATGATTGCTACACCGATGACCAGACAACTAGAAAAAGATGTAAAGTCCGAATGGTCCGAGAAATGTCAACAAAGTTTTGATCAATTGAAAGTGTTGTTAACTGAGGCACTAGTGTTGGTTCAACCTGAGTCGGGTAAAGAATTTGTGATTTACAGCGATGTGACATTGAACGATTTGGGTTGCGTATTGTTGCAAGAGGGAAAATTTGTAGCTTATGCCTCCAGACAATTGAAACCGCATGAAAAGAATTATTCGATGCATGATTTAGAATTGGTCGCTATTGTATTTGCATTAAAAATTTGGCATCATCATTTGTACGGTGAAAAATGTCACATCTTTACTGATCATAAAAGCTTAAAATATATTATGACTCAGAAAGATTTGAATTTGAGACAATGGAGATGGTTTAAGTTATTAAAAGACTATGAGTTAGTAATGGATTATCATTTGGGGAAAGCGAATGTGGTCGCGGATACTTTGAGTAGAAAATCGTTGTTTTCTTTGAGAGCAATGAATACACGATTGACATTATCTAATGATGGTTCAATTTTAGCTGAGTTAAAAGCTAAACCAGTATTTCTTCAGCAAATTTACGAAGCTCGAAAATGTGATAATGAATTGTAATCTAAAAGAGTGCAATGCGAGTCGACTAGTGATTCAGAGTACCAAATCGGATCCGATGACCGTTTGATGTTTTGAGATAGAATCTGCATACCGAAAAATTTAGAGTTAATTCAGGAATTTTACACGAGGCACATAATGGTTGCTTATCTGTTCACCCAGGGAGTACCAAAATGTACAATGATTTAAAGAAGTTGTATTGGTGGTCAGGTATGAAATGAGACATTTCTGAGTTTGTATCAAAGTGTTTCATTTTTCAGCGAGGTAAAGCCGAGCATCAAGTACAGTCGGGTTTACTTCAGCCTATGATGATACCAGAGTGGAAATGGGACGGAGTTACGATGGACTTTGTATCAGGATTGCCTTTGTCTCCGAAGAAGAAAGATGCAATTTGGGTTGTTGTTGACCGACTGACGAAATCTGCACATTTCATCTTGGCATGTACTGACTTTTCACTTGATAAATTGGCTAAGTTGTATGTTTCTGAGATCGTTAGATTGCACAGGGTGCCAATTTCGATTATTTCAGATAGAGACGTCGCGGTTTTGGAAGAAATTACAAGAAACTCTAGGTACAAAATTGAGTTTTAGTACAGCTTTTCATCCGTAAACTGACGGACAGTCTAAATGAGTAATATAGATCCTCAAAGATATGCTCAGATGTTGTGTTTTAGAGTTTAAAGGCAACTGAGAGAAATATTTGCCTTTGGTTGAATTTGTGTATAATAACAGCTTCCAATCGAGCATAAAAATGGCACCGTATGAAGCATTGTATGGTCACAAATGATGAACTCCATTGTACTGGTCTGAACTTAGCGAGAAGTAGATTCACAGAGTTGATTTGGTTAGAGAAACTGAAGAGAAAGTAAAAGTAATTTGCGACTGTTTGAAAGAAATATCAGATTGTCAGAAATCGTACGTGGATTTGAAACGAAAAGACATTGAATTTTAGATCGATGATAAAGTGTTTTGTATCTCCGTAGAATAAAATATTTCATTTTGGTCGTAAAGGAAAGCTGAGTCCGTGATTCATCGGGCCGTGCGAGATTATCAAAAGAATAGGGTGAGTGGCATACCGATTAGCTTTACTGACTGAATTAGAAAAGATCCACAATATGTTTCATGTATCAATGTTGCATTGATCTAGATCGGGTCCGACACATGTGATTTCTCTGTCAGAGATTAAAATTCAACCTGATATGACATACAACAAAGAACCGATCAGAATTCTAGCATGTGAGGTTAAACAGTTGAGAAATAAAAACATAGCTTTAGTGAAAATATTATGGCAACATCATAGTATTGAAGAAGCTACATGGGAGCCCGAGGAAGCTATGAGAAAACAGTACCCTAACCTATTCACTGGTAAGATTTTCGGGGATGAAAATCCCTAAGGGGGGAGAGTTGTAATAGCTCGTTTTTAGTTAAATCGGAATAGTGGTTTTGGAACCATAAATCTAAAGTCAAAATATTTATTTTATTATTATTTTAACGTCTACAGCATGAAAATATGATAGTGTGAAATTTTCGTTAAGAAATTTTATCGTTTAAATGGTCAATTTGATAAAAAAGACTAAATCGCGTAAAGTGAAAAATTAGAGTTCTATTAGATAAAAGTATCTAATGGCTATGAAATAAAATAGAAGAGGTCCTTATGTTGTAAATATACCATTTCAATTGTGGGTGGATATTTATGGGCTTAAAATGGATGTTTAATATGATTTAATAATAAGGTT
Source organism: Gossypium longicalyx (assembly GCA_025698465.1). Classification (NCBI taxonomy): domain Eukaryota; kingdom Viridiplantae; phylum Streptophyta; class Magnoliopsida; order Malvales; family Malvaceae; genus Gossypium; species Gossypium longicalyx. The sequence goes on from CM047000.1 coordinate 85,564,774, forward strand.
ATTATTGTAATTTAGTAATTAAGGTTAATAAAACAAAAGAAATAAAGATATCATCTTTCTAATTGAGATACCACCATTGAATATTCAAAATAAGAACAGCCATGGAAGCTTGAGCATTCAACCAAGCTATTTTGGTCAATTAAGGTACGATTTTTATCCCATTTTTAATGATTTCTATGTTTTTGAGATCGTTGCAGCTAGTTCTAACTAGCCCAAGGACTATTTTGCAAAACTGTTAAAGATTTTGAATGATGGTATTGATGAATACATGAGTATTTTGATGTTTGATGATAGATTTTGAATAGTTGTTGATAGTTAAACAAGTTTTGTTAAGTGATTTTTAGTGAAAATGCAAAATAAGGATTAAATTGTGAAATGTGTAAAGTTAGTGATTAAAATGTGAAATAAATGAAAAATATGGGCTACTAGGGGTATTATGGTAATTCGGCTAGCATGGGTTTATTGTGAATTTCATTAATTTGTGATTTTATGAAATAAGGACTAAATTGTGAAAAATGTGAAATTTTAGGGGCAAAAGTGTAAATGTGTTTTAATGTGTGTTTTGGACTAAATTAAATAGAGAGATGATTAAATAAGTTAATTTTGATTATATTAAGATCAAGATAGGAGAAATACGGGCTTGGATCAGAGAAAAGATAAAGTTATCGACTAATCGACTCATTTCGTCGTTTACACTTCCGATGTAAGCTCGTATGTGATAAATTACTATGCAAATGTATTTAATATGCTTTGATATTACATAAATTGTGAATATGAGTCTGTGGATATAAACGATAGTAATTCGATGATGATTCGACATTCGAAATCCCTGTTGAACCTTAGGAATAGTTTAGGATGCCAGTGACTTGTCATTTAGGGATACATTGAGTTGGCTTTGGGCCATGATATAGCACTTCAGGTGTGAGATATACTGATTTGGCTTCAAGCCATGCATATCGGCTGATTTTGGCTTTAGGCCATGATATCAGAACTTCGGAGATAAGTTACCTTGATTTGGCTATGTGCCATGGTATATGTACTTATTGTGTGAGATCCTTGAATATTCGAATTCTATTCTGAATTGTTCAACAGGTAAATGTAAGACGAGAATGTGTATGAGATTTGTACGGGATGGGACAGGTATGTGTATAAACTATTTTAGCATTGAATCAAAGATATGAGGATGAAATTATATAGTTTGTGAATGAGCATATGAAAGGTTTGCTCGTTATTAAGCTTTATGTTGTTTTATTCAATTTATTGAATTATATTTGTGATATTGTATTGAGTTTATTTCATATGAGCTTACTAAGCTTTAAAGCTTACATTGTTTATTTTTCTATGTTTTATAGTGAATTTAAAGCTAACTCGAAATTTGGGGATCGTCGGAGACATCGTCACACTATCTACTTATCACTTGGTACCTATGAACTTTGGTATATTAAGTATATGGAATGTATAGGGACTTTGGTCATTTTGGTTATTACTTAATAATGATTTTGGCCATATAAATTGGCATTGTAAATGTTTATGTTTTAGTATGTATATATAATCATGTGTGATGGCTTATGTTTGTTTATTTGGTATGTTTGAATCATGTACATATATATACAATTATGTTTTGTGAATTGAATTGGTTGATGGTTGTGTGATGATTTATGATAATAGATATTATAAGTTTTAAATTAATGAATTGTGCTTGTGAAGTTAGGCCAAATAATGCATATTAGATAATGGTCATTTTGATAATTTGAGAAGACAAGGATTGGTATGATTTGAGATAGCATATTGTGGTACTTATGTGCCTTGAATTGGTTAGAATTGAAATGGTAGGATTTAGGCTTAACTTGGTTGTTTTGGATTGCATAATTTGCTATGGTTTGGTGTCATTTGTGTAAGTGAAGATGTGTACCAAATGGGGCGGCAAAATGGCTTTGTAAATAGCCTATTTTTGTCCACATGGGCAGAGATATAGGCATGTGTCTCGGCCGTGTTTCCCCTGGTGTTGAAATTGAAACCAAGTCATTATACTCCACGCGTGTGTAGCCATTTTTAGTGCACACGGGCTAGCCACACAGGCGTGTGTGTTGGCCGTGTGACCCAAGTCAGAGAGTTGCACGGGATCAGACACAGGCTGAAACACAGCCATGTGCTCCCATTTCGAATGTCTGCACGGCCTGTGACACGGGCATGTCTGGTGGCCGCGTGAGACACACGGCCTGGCCACACGGGCGTGTGTCCCTTGTTTTGAGAAAATTTTTCTAAATTTTGTAAAATTTCTATAAGTTATCAGTTTAGTCTCGAACCACTCCCAAAGCATGTTTAGGGCCCCGTAGGCTCGTATTAGGGACAAATTGATTGAGATTGAATGATGAATGGCTTAATTGAGAAAATGTATGCTAAATGAATGTTTAATTGTATAGTGAGTCTGATAATGCTCCATAACCCTATTCTGGCATTGAATACGGGTGAGGGGTGTTACACATGAAATCCTGATTTTTATTAGTTTTGAACATTTTTATATTTTGATTTTATACTCTATTTTTTATTTGGAATGATTTTTAATTTTTGCTTTAGTTTTAATTTAGTTAGGATTTGATACTTTATATATATTTGTGTGGTTTTAGTTATTGTCTGTAGGAACCCTACAATTTTTTACAACACTACCGTTGCGAGCCAAAACCGAAAAGTAAAAGTAGTCCTACCAATTGAGTTGTACATATCACATCAATCGGGTAACCTCTTTCTTTTACATCTTTAATTGCACATTAGGGACAATGTGCTAAATAAAGTGTGGGGTGACTTAGGAAAATATGAAAACTTTTCTTTTTACTTGTTTTGAGTAGTTTTAAATTGTTAATTTTTCTTTTTGTAATTTCATGTTTTCTATGTGCTTGAGCTTGTAGAAACACAAGTGATTGGTTAGAAGCATATACCTAGGTTGTTTGTTTAAACTGTAAATTTAACCTGAAATTGAATAATTTAGGTTTTTTATATTTAGACTAATTAATTTAGTTTATTAAACTGTAAACAGGAAAAAGAGATTAAATATTCCAAGTGATAAAGGTAGATACGAATAGAAAATTATTTTTGTAGAAGCATAAGATGTTAGAATTAAAAAGAAAATACTTAGTAAAATCCATGGTTATTGAAACAGTGTAGTATGGCTAGTATAACCCTTAAAAAAATGCTTGAGAAAAATCTCAAAGCATGGACTATACAAGGAAATATTACTACATTAGAGTTCAAAGCATGGACAAAAATAAACTGAGTAGGAAAAAAAATTTTGAACTAACTATACCCTGCAAAAATAAATACTATATTCAGATATGCATTTTGATGGAGATATATATTTAATTTTCTTTAACTTATCTACTTTGTAATTTATTAAACTAATATGTTTACGTGTAAATAACTTTGAATTATTTAAATTTCTAGCTAAAGTTATATATTTAGGCAAATTTTCCTAGCATCGATTCTCCGATCTAATCTCGTGTATCAAGCTAGCTCAAGTACATATTATTTTCTTTGCATGTTTATTTTCTATTTTTAGTTTCAATTTATTTTTTATTTTTGGTTTGTTTTTGTTTAGTTTGCTTGAGGACAAGTAAAGACTTAATTGTAGGGATATTTGACCTACCATCGAATGTAGTAGTTAATTCGAGTCATTTCCCCACATAAGAGCTTGTTTTACATGCAATTTAGGATTTTATATTATGTTCTCAGTATTTAGGACTTAGGATAAAATATTAGTAAAATGAGTATTTTTTAACACATTTTATAAGTGTTGTGACCCAATAGGCTGATTGTAACACCCCAAATCTGGCGAGTCAAAAGTTTTGGTGTATAGTTGTAAATAATTTTCTTAGCGTAGTATTAAACGCCCAAATGATTGTTTTGGCATATACATATAGGCGTATAGTATCTGCCACGTAAGAAAGTAAGAACTTGACTTGATGATATTCTGTTATGTTAATGAGAAGTCTATGTTAAGAGATAAAGGGTAAGTATGGAATAAATATTCGCCAAAGGTATATTGCATTTGATTTGTCTGGAATATTGTGCTAGTTAGATTTGAAGTAACTCAGTAAGAAATCAACCAAATAGCCAAGCTGGGTAATTATGATATTGGAAACACAAAAATATACACACTTTTTCATGCCCTTTTTAACTCAAATTCATACAGTTTCTGTAAAATTATTGTCGAAAAATATATAAATATTAAAATAATTATTTTGTACTTAAATTATTAACATAATGAATTTTGATTAATTTTATAATAAATTTTGATTAATTTTTATTATTTTCGATAGATTTGCACAAATGGCGAAAATTGGCTCAGCAAACACTACTAGAAGTTCAAAACCGACAAGCAATTTGAAGTATCAAGACGAACTAATTTTCAGCCTAAGTTGGTCCAATTATGTGTATTAATTCATGATATAATTAATTTTAATTTATATCTAATTTAATTTGGATTAAATAAATTATTATTAATTAATTATGAAAAAGTGGTCTAGTTGAGCCGAACCGAGTGAACCAAACCGACCAAGAAGTGGACAGCCAAAAATCGTCCATATGCTGACCCAAATCAGCTTATTGGCTGATTATTTAGCTTACAAAGAGGCCCTTGAAGACTTGTTCAAGTTGCAAACAAACCCTTCCACAATCGATGGCTTTATAGATTTGCCTTAAGCCTAAATTAGCAAAGTTGAAACTATCAACCTTGCCACATGTGTGGCCGGCCAAGGGAGGGCTCTTTGCCTGATAATTTTAGCTATTTTTAGCATCCCTCTTCAGCTATAAAAACCCCCTTAAGCTGGTCATTTGAAACACATCTCAAGCATTCACATCTTTTCTCACTTCACTCCACTTTCTCTCTTCTTTTCCATTCCAAATTCCCTTGTTCTCTTGCCAATTTCTCCTCCTGGAAAAGGGGCATTCATCAGCCATTTGGAGCAGCAATTAAGTGTTCATAGCAGCCTTGGTCGACAAGGACAACAGAGAAGGAAGAATGGAGCAAACTAGTCAAGCTATGGAAAAACACCGGATTTGATTCTTGTTACAAATTTCTTTAATTTTTTTTGTTGCTGTGATGAACATATCTATGAATATTTATGTTGTTGGAATGGTTAATTTAATCAATTTAGCTTGAATTTAATTTGTGTTAGGTTGATTGCATTTCCTTTGCTAAAATTGTTAAAATTGTGTTTATGTTGTTATAGGCCTCGGTAAGATGCTTGGTTAAGTAAAATCATGACTAAGTTATTATTGCATTACAATTGTGAGGTAGCTAATGAATTAATTATTTAAACGGATTGAAATTGTAATTAATGGACACAGTACTTAATCAGTGCATGTTTAATCATCTAAGGTAGCAAAGGGTTAAATTAGCAACGGTATTTGATAATTTGCCTTCCATAACTTGCAAGATTATTGTGATTAAACTGTTTCAAGGTAGGGATACTTGGTTACCTTACGTAGTCTTTTATGTGCTTATTAGATTTAATTAATCGTTTGAATTGACATAGGGACATGTACAAGAGATTATTTTGATTTAATAAGTATGTATGTGTAATAACATATTTGCCTATTAAAGATTTCTTTAATCAGTTGAATTGACATAGGGATACAGTCAAGAGATTAATGGATTTTGGTAGGTGAGTATGTTCATAAGTTAGCAAATTAACGAGTTGCCATGAATTTATTCGTAACAATATAAACATGAGTTTAATAATTCTAAGTTAAGAAATGTAATTGATCCAACACAATTATGTCATCTTGATTAAAATTATATTTTGAAATCGTGCATTTGAGATTTATTTTTTTAGTTTACTTAGTTTAAAATCTTAGTTTTTAATCACCCTCTTCAAACAAAATATTTTTAATCACCCTCTTCAAACAAAATATTTTTCTTCACCAAAGTGTTTTAAATAGCATTCATAAATAATTCTTTTCACAGTCCCTATGGGCACAATAACTCGACATTTACTTGTCACTTTATTACTTGTTGCGATTGTATACACTTGTACATTTCCTTCATTCCAGATATCAATGTATTTATTAATATTTCTCTTGAAAACTGTAGGCCATTAAGAAGGCAAGTTTTGAAATATATGACACTTTTTAAACTCTATTAAGTAAGTTAAACTATATATGTGAGAGATGAGTTCTGAAAGGGTTCTTCTTTCTTCTTCCTTTTCTTCTTCCTTAAGTGGTATTTACTGAAACCCTCCTTATGTCTGAATGTATCCTACTTCAATGATCTAGAGGCTATGGTTCTTTTATGATTGGTAATTACTTCACATTAGGGTATGTGCTTTAGCTCTGCATGTTAAGTTTTGAATGAGTAAGTCTATATGTGGTTTTTGAACAGTAAGTTGTTAGTATAAAGCTTCTACATGAGATTTTCAGCTATTGAATTGATAAGTAATTTGTATGTACAAGAGTATTAATAGTGAAAGTATGTTTCTAAGCAATGGTTATCGCTGGTTCGTGATGGATATCTAGAGCTTTGAACTGCAATAGGTAAGTTCTACACTGACTCATCTATGTTGTTTACACCGAAGAATAACTGTAGGAGATTGATCGAACTATGAATTCCAAAACCATGGAAACTATAGTATAAATATGATATGTATACGACTATATGAATGATTTTTAAAGAAAATATATGAGTGTACGAATGTTTGTTGGGGATAGTATGTATATTTGGTACGGAATTTGATAAGTTCAAGTATGTGATGAGTGGTGTATGAGTATTGTGATATTGAAGTATGGTTGTATATGTATGTATGGAATGTATGATGTGAGATGTGTGTTCTTTAGGGTGTATGGTAGGGAATTAAAGTGTTAAGTTTAGATTGTGTCAGTGCATGAAGAATCTATAAAGTAAGTCTGTGTCTGGTCACCACTTTGGCATATGACGAAGTCTGTTGGGACAGAAAACATGAACTTTGATATAAAACTCTAAAGGAAAAGTCCATGGCCATGGCAATTTCTAAAAAAAGGAACTAAGGATGGCATATGTCATCGGGGGTTCTCTACGTGTCTCGAAGCAGTGGCGGGAAAACCTCATGCGATGTGAGTTTAGGCAAATCTATATTGCAAACACGGCAGTCTTGAATTAGCCTTTATGGTGAACTCTGAAAGAATAGCCTTTATGGAAAACTTTGAAAGAATATCCTCTATGGAAAACTCTGAAAGAATAGCTTCTGTGGCAAACTCTAAAAGAATAGGCTTTGTGGTGAACTTTGAAAGAATATCCTTTGTGGTGAACTCTGAAAGAATATCCTCTATGGCGAACTCTGAAAGAATAACTTCTGTGGTGAACTCTGAAAGAGTATCCTTTATGGCGAACTCTAAAAGAATAGCCTTTGTGGCGAACTGTAACATCCCAAAAATCAAAGATTAGTAGAATCGGGTTTGTAAATTGAGAGAGAGTGGTCATACCTTAAATTTTAAGATTATCTATGCATTTTTAGGAAATAAATGAGGTATTGGTTTGTTAGATAAGTGTTAGTGAAATGTTCCTTGAAACCCAAGTTCAAATCCCGTTTCTCTCACAATTTTTATTATTTTGCAAATTTTGCCTTAAACCATAGTATGTGACATGCCTTGTTTTAATATAAATATTGCAAAATTATTTCAAGAATGAGGAAAAATCTTAATGGTTAAAATAAATATGAGAAAGAATGGAAATTAAATGAGGTCCCAAGCTCGAATCCTTTCCCTTACGAAATAATTAAAATTTGCAAAATCTCTTATTTTTTTAATGTGTGTGCCATCCATACCCTTGAACCCTAAGTATAAATACAAATTTTTATTTTATTTTTAAGCCTTTAATTCAATTTTTCCTTATCCTAGCCATTCACCCTCCTCTCCTATTTTCTCTTCAATTTTCTTTCTTTCTCTCAATGTTGTCGTCACCTACACCTCCCATTTTACCATCTCTTTCTTCTTCTTTTTGCATCAAGATTGTGCACCATATCCTTTACTCTATTTCTATGATTTATCCTCAACTAAATTAGCCCCAAATCTAAAATCTTGAATCCCAAGATCGATCCCGAACATTGCCAAGAAAGTATCATTGACGTTTCACTCAACTAGCTTAGGAAAGAACTCTTTTCTCATCAATTTCTTGATTGATCTTGTCAATTAAAAACCAAAATTTATAGATATATAATTTTTTTGATTTTAAATTATTTCAAAGGTTTTTTCTAGATTTTAATGAGATCTCAAACCATTTTAAAATTCAGGTCCAATTTTGGCCACCATAGGTGGTGGTGCGTGCGCCTATGTGTAAGAAAGGGAGCTATTTTGTTTCTTGGGTCTTGCCCATATTTTTATAGAATTAAATTGTGTTATTGAACCCTACTAACCATCCTTTAATCACATGTTAATTATGGAGAGACGTTCTTGATCAATTAGCCAATTGGATCCCACAAATCGTGAAGCTTAAGTACAATTAAGGATAACTAGTTTGTTATTTCGACATAATTGTTGGATAAAGGTTATGAATTGATTAAATGAAGAAATTTAATCATTAATTAGCTACTTATTTTCTAGTATATTATTGAATTAGGTGCTGAACAAAACGCCCCAAATCATCTGTAAATGCGAAGAATGATTGTACGTATGGTTCACATCGATACAGTGTAAGGAATCTAACTAGTTTGGATTCATAAAATAGTTATAATTTCAATGATTGGTTTGAACTCATAATTGGGTGTTTAGGGGCTGGTTTAATGGTAAATTCATTGAATTTATACTGAATTTTTTTTTAGGTTCGTTTAAGGAATTATGAAGGAAAATTGGAAGATTCACTAGTGTACTACGACAAAGCGAAAAATAAGGTGTGGGTCACAAACTCATAAAATTGTTTTAAAATGTTAAATATCATGTTATATGTGATAAATTAGTTTGCTGATCAGATTGACTTAATATCCAAATTATTGATTTGTGAGTGACTAAACCAAGTATATTTTGAGCCTTAAAAGATTGACATGTTGGCAAAATTGCTAGTTTGATAGTATGAATTTTTTATTGAGTTTGTAATTGCATATTTGAGTTATGAGATATGAGAATGTTTGACTGAAGGATATAATGTGTTGAGATATTAAGCTTATGTATGATTTAAACGCATGAGAAATTTGTTATATTGTGTATTGAAAAGGGTGCTATTTATGCATAATGAAAATTTGTAAAGTATGTGAAACTAAACGATATTGATTGATACAAACACAATAGTAATTTGAAAGATTGGAACACTGTTTCCATTTACTGAAAGTATGTGATTATTGAAGACATGTTGAGCATGTCAAATAAATGTGAAAAGTATTGAGATATATTATGTATGAGATTGTGTGACATATTGCATATGCATTGGGTTGAGATTTTGTGGTTGACGAAGTTCTGTGGAGTACTGGAGGCATATTAAGTCTGCATTATTCGTATCCTGCACTTGGAGTATTGAGGGAATGGCAATTTATCGCATTTTTACTGGCAAAATTTTTTACATATTGTTATCGGTGGTTTTAACCACAACGGGCTTAAGCCCATAATGTTTTGGAGTTCAGATGACGAGTTCTGGGGAACTTGTGGTGTGTAGCGAATGGTATGGGTGGGAAACTTTTTGCATTGCATCATGTGTATGACATATTCGAATGTTATTGATTTATGCTACTTATTGTATTTTGTTGTATTGAATGGTATTAAAATTAATGATTGTTACTCGAATGAATGATGACCCATGCTCATATCATTCATACTCATACACTGTTTGACATCAATTTGATAATGGCTATGTAAAGATATGAAATTCCTATGATGGTTTTGTTTTCTTCTGTTAATGCTAATATGTTTCACTGCATTTGATGTTTTTTTCAGTTTAAATAATTGTTCAACTCACACTAAGCTTTTCATAAACTCACCCTAAATAGTGTTTAACTTTTCAGGTAAACCTCGAAATTAAGACAGAACGCGACATTCAGAGAATCACCTTGGACTTCGGACAATTCTTAATAAGTATTATTAAGTCTTTATTGGTTTTGGCTTATAATTTTTAATTATTTCTGGTATGTGGCTTGGTAACTTTTCTTTTGGGGATTTTGTATGCATGGATTACTCAAACATAATAACCAAAAAATGCATGATATCGAGCTTAAGTAAAATTTGACATTGGTCCCTAGGTTTCGCTCCATTGCAAATGAACCATTTAAAAAAAAAGAAACAAATCGATAAGGCAATTAAGTTTCCAAAATGACTTGAAAAATAGTTTTTCCCCTGCATTAGTTTAACATCAAGTTTTTTTTTTAAAGAAGAGCGACAAGTAAACGGTTTTTCTAAAACAACACTATCAACAATAAAATGAATCCTAAGTATACACGACCTAATGAATGAATGCTTTTAAGTTAACTTAAAACACAACTATGGTTTTATTTAAAATGAGTTTATTTAAGGTCTTCAAAAGTATGTAAGTTAGCTTAGCCATTTCGGTGGCTAATGTAGCCTTCTCAATCTAGCCATAATGTCTAGGCCGGGTTTGGAAGGTTACATTTAGATTAAAGTGAGGTTTGAAATTAAGACCTCAAACACACGATCAAAGCCCTTAACTCTGAAAGAATAACCTTTGTGGTGAACTCTGAAAGAATGATCTCTATGCTGAACTCTGAAAGAATATCCTCTATGATGAACTCTGAAAGAATATCCTCTATAGCGAACTCTGAAAGAATAGCCTTTGTGGCGAACTCTAAAAGAATAGCCTTCGTGGCGAATTCTGAAAGAATAGCCTTTGTGGCGAATTTTAAAAGAATAGCCTTTGTGGTGAACTCTAAAAGAATAGTCTTTATGACGAACTCTGAAAGGATAACCTTTGTGGTGAACTCTGAATAGACTACCTTTGTGGCATACCCGGATTTGGAAACTCTGTGGCGTGTTCTATAATATTCTTTAAATTACTAAGTAAAAGTAATATGGTATAAGAGATCTATCAGTTACATGGTAAGTACTATATAAGACTAAGATTTGATTGAAGTTAGTGAATTGAAAAGATATAGAGAAGAAATTGAGTATGTACATGTAATGATATTTTGAGTAGTATGGATCTCTAAAGAGGAAATTGGTTAGGATATATGTATGTTCAAATTGAAGGAGATAAGAAAAGAGTAGAAGTCATCGATGGAAAACAAATGAATTCAGAGTTAGGTATGGTAACTAGCGTGTTTAAAATATCAAAATTCGAGGAAGTATTTGCCAGAAGCAAAGTTAAATGTTGAGAACGACAAGATCATCATTATGATTCAAACTACATTATGCAAGTATCACTAAGGTAAATTGTGTTTTTCTCACTAGGTTCTTATGAACTTATTTATGTGTATTATGTTTCAGGTAGGACGATGTAAGTCTATGCTAGAAGAGACGATGCCAATGGAGTGGCATATTGTGTTATTATGCATATAGAGCATGCTTGGTGGTGTTTGAGATTTATTAGTACTACATAGAAGTCTATAATCAGGATAAATGAAATAAGTTGTGATATTAGATAATAATTTTTGTAATTAAATTACTCTACTTGTCTTTGTATATGTCATTATTATTTTTATGATCAATAGAATTTGTAAATAATTGTGGTTTGTAATAATAGTGTAAATTTATGTTTTTATTCGTATGGTAACACCTGAGATTTGGATTAGGTGAATTGGATTGGGTTGAGAGCGTTACACCGACACAGGCCTTAGGTAGTACTAATATGTTTAATTGAGTGTATAGGATGAATAATTAAAGGCCTAATTGGCATGAAGCGTAAAAAATGGAGCAAGTACCGATAGTTAGTGAATCCATTGATTTATTTCTTGAAGAATTTCAAAGTTTACCACTCGAGAGAGAAGTTGAATTTGTTATAAGAGCGGCATTGGGAATTACTTTGATTTTGATTGCTTTAAATGGAATGGCTCCGAACGAACTGAAAGAGTTAAAAACATAAATGCAAGAATTATTAGACAGGGGATTCGTCTGACAAAGCAGATCACCATGGGATACTCCGATTTTGTTTGTGAAAAAAAGATGAAATTATGATATTGTGTATTAACTACAGACAACTAAACAAAGTCACCATAAAGAACAAGTATCTATTGCTTGCGTTGACGACTTGTTTTATCAATATAAAGAAGTTATCATATTCTCAAAAATTGACCCCTAATTTGATTATTATCAATTCAGAGTAAAAAGCCAAATGTACTGAAGATTGCTTTCCAGACTCGATATAGACATTATGAGTTTCTGGTATTATCGTTTGGGCTAGCGAACACCCCAGTAACTTTTATGGAACTGATAAACAAATTTTTTTAGCAATATCTAGAAAAATTAATTGTTATGTTTATTGAAGACATTCAGATTTACTCGACGAATGAAACTGAACATGATCGACATTTGAGAACAATGTTATAAACCTTACGAGAGAAACAGTGGTATGCAAAATTCGGTAAATGTGAATTATGGCTTCGAGAAGTAGTATTTTTGGGACACATAATTTCAGCAATTGTGAACTGGAAACTTTCGAAGAATGTTACCGAGGTGCGCAGTTTTTTGAGAATGGTCGAGTATCACAGATGATTTGTTAAAGGCTTACTGATAATCGCTTCACCGTTAACAAAACTGTTGAAAAAATGTGAAGTTAGGTTTGGTCAAAAAAATGTCAATAGAGTTTCAATTAGTTGAAAGCTATGTTAATAGAGGCTCCAGTGAAGACTCAGCCTAAATCCAAGAAAGAATACATTGTTTATTGTGATGCTTCGTTTAATAGATTGGATTGTGTACTGATACAAGACAAAAAAATATTTTATTCTTTTCTACAGCTTAAACCACATGAGAAGAACTATTCTACGCACGATTTGGAAGTAGCTACTATAATGTTTGCTCTAAAGATTTGACGACATTAATTATACAAGAAGAAATTTCACATTTTCACTAATATTAAAAGTCTAAAGTATTTGTTGACACAGAAAAAGCTAAATCTAAAATAGCGTAGATGCTTGAGTTGTTGAAAGATTACAATTTGATTACCAACTATCATCCAAGTAAAGCTAACATGGTAGCTAATGCATTAAGCCAGAAATCTTTGTTTTTTTTAAAGTAATGAACACTCATCAAACTTTGCAACGTGATGGGAAATATTACGGTATGATTACCAACTATCATCTGGGTGAAGCTAACATGGTAGCTGATACGTTAAGCTAGAAATCTTTATTTTTTTTAAAGCAATGAGCATTCATCTAACTTTGAAACGTGATGATTCTATTCTAGCTGAACTAAGAGCTAAATCGACATTCCTATAGATAGTTGAGGAGTTTAAAAAAAATTATTTTAAGTGGCAAGCAAAATAGAAATTGGCTAAAAATGGTTAGACTTCTGAGTTCAGTGTTGATGATAACTAGAATCTGTGGTTTCGAACCCATTTATGTGTGCAGAAAGATTCAGAGTTGAAATGAGACATGTTGCATGATGCTTAAAGTAATATCTATTCAAATCATTCAGGTAGGGATAGAATGTATTGTGATTTGAAACAGTTGTACTAGCGGTTAGATATGAAAAGAAATATATTAGAATTTGAGGCTAAATGTATGATTTATCAACAAGTTAAAGCCGAGCATTAGGTTTCGTTAGGTTTGTTCAATCCCTGATTATTACTGAATGGAAAAAGGAACGAGTTACTATAAATTTCATATCAGGCTTTATTCCTATCAAGACAAATTACTCACTTCAAAAGCTAGTTGAACTGTACATTTCTAAGATTGTCAGATTATACGGTATGCCACTATCTATTATTTTAGGTTGAGACCTAAGATTTACCTCTAGATTTTAGGGAAAATTATACGAAGCCTTAGCGCGTAAATTGAATTTTAGTATAGTGTTCTATCTTTAAACTAACGGACAATCAGCAGCTGATCAAGATATTCGAAGATATGCTGTGATGTTGTATTATTGAATTTGAAGGTAGATGGAAGAAATATCTATTGTTAAATTAGTTTACGTGTAATAACAATTATTAGTTGAGTATCAAAAAGGCACCAAACAAGGCTTTATACGAACGTAGGTGTAGAACCCCGTTATACTGGGCAGAGTTGAGTGAAAGAAAGTTAGAAGGGACTGATCTACTACGAGAGATAAAGGGTAAAGTCAAAGTTATATGAGACTATTTAAAAGCTACTTCAAATCGTCAGAAATCGTATGTTGATTTGAAAAGAAAAGTCATCGAGTTTCAGACCAGTGATAAAATATTTCAAAAAGTCTTGCCCTAAAAAAAGTACTACGTTTCTGTAGGAAAGGAAAACTCAATTTGAGGTTCATAGGGTCGTACGTGATTTTAGAAAAGGTTGGTCAATAGCTTATCAAATAGTTTTTCCTTTAGAGATTGAAAAGATTCATAATGTCTTTAATGTGTCGGTGCTACAACAATATCGATATGATCCTTCTTACATGATATTTCTCGATGAAATAGAGTTACAATGAAGAACCAATTAGAATTTTGGTTCAAAAAGCTAAAGAACTACAGAACAAACGAGTATCACATAGCATTGTCATGGAACGAATGAGGCTACATAAGAGCCAAAGGAAACCATAAAGTTATAGTACCCTAACCTTTACTCAGATGAAAATTTCAGGAATGAAATTTCTTAATGGTGGGAGAGTTTAATGACCTGAAAGTCAGTGTTGTTGAAACAGTGGGTTTGGAACCCCATTTTTGATGTTCAAGTCTAAAAATATTATTATTTAATATTTACGAGGTTAGTATAAAAGTTAATTAATTTTGGTCCCTTAATTTTGTCAAAGTAATAGTTAATTAAGGTACAATGACTAAATTATAAAAGTGATAAAAGTTAATCGCTATGGATCTTTAACTAATTGAATGACCAATTGAGCAATTAGTCCAATAGGCTATAGCCAAACGGTGGAGGATTTTTGGTGTAGTCCACTAAACTTTTTTAATTATAATTAAGTTAGTTAATTATAGTTAATTAAACTAATTATTGATTAACTAATGGTTAATCTTAATATAAAAGTATAAAATAAAATGAAAATAAAACATTTATTCTTCCACTCTTCTTCTTCGTCGAAGCAAGAAATAATGAATAGGTTTTTAACGTTTTCAATTTTGGTCCTTAGATTGGTAAGCATTTTCAAGTTAGTTTATTGTAATTTTTATATTTTTGAGGTCCCGAGAGCTTGATTTAGCTAGCTTGTGTATCGATTTGCAAAACTATTAAATTTTCTTCATAAAATTGGTACTAAATTGTTAGATTTTAAGCTTAGAAGTGAAAAAGGACTAGTTTATAAAGGATAATTTCTAGTTTTTTAATATAGGGACTAAAGTGTGTAAATTTTGAAATTGATGTTAGGTTTCTATAAATATAGATAACAGAGGGTGGTAAATGGATGAAATTGAGATCAGTTTCGAAATCGAAGCTCAAATTTGAAAGTTATGGCAATTTTGGTTTTAGGGACTAAATTGAATAAAATGAAAAAATTTAGGGGCATTCAAAAGATTAAATTGAATTGTCATATGCACATAATAGGATGATATAAGGTATTTGGAAATGATAAATTGAATGAATTATTGCATGGATTGGAAATTGAACCAAACCAATGATAATTAGGGAAAAGACAATTTTCGATTAGTCTTACTGGATTTATCAGGTAAGTTCATAGGGTTTAGTTAAATGTAATTGTAATGTTTATATATTTGACTTATGATTTTTTTTATGTGTAATTGTAATTTGAACTGTTTACAATTTGATACAACAGGTGAGATATGGACTAAATTGTAAAGAAATGGTTATATGTGCTAAATGTGCTCGAATGAATGTATTAAAGAATATGATACGATTGACATGCTAATAGGCTTATTTGAGCACTTGTACAGGTTCAACATTTTCTGTGCTCTCTGATTAACACTTTAGTGCTCTCTGTTTAGCACTATAGTGCTCTCTAATGTGGTGTAGTTACCCGTGTATCGAATATATTTTTTATAGTTCATCGGACTAATTGATTAATGAAAAAGAGAAATGATAGTGGAATATTACATGTTTGATGTTCAAATGGTTATATGATGATTAAATAATGCAAATGATATTGAATTATAGACTCTATGTTTATCGCCTCCAAACGTGTGAACATTTAGAGTTAAAAACGTGCAAATAAAAATATAAATATTTAAGTGCGGTATCTACAAGCATACAGGTCAAATTATAATATAGAGTTGTGTTACAACGGAACACCGGTAAGTATTCCAAGGATCATACCAAAGAGATTATAGATAGAATAAACTATTATTAAATTAATTACATAAAATAATTACTAATTTAATCGAGTCACGAATTAGTAGTGTTAATCCAAATTAAAATATTAGTTAAACTAATTAAATTAATTAAACTAACTAGCCTAATGAAATTTCCTATTCCTAGTGTTGACAATGTGAGCCTCTAGCCTATGATTGATTAAATCCTTAATTATCTACTTAAATAATTAATTATCCTCAATTGGGTTATTTATCACTTTAGCTAAGAATACCCTTCTAATCTCGTCTTCACTAAAAATTACCACCTAAGTAACCGTTTCAATCTCTTCATAGGCATACGGATACCCTCCTGGTCTCATCATTTGACGCAATTTATACATGACAGGATACCGTTCTGATCTCACTTGTCTCGATATTCTATCAGGGGTGTTACTCTCTAATATACTAAGTACTCTTGAATAAACAACCAATTTCAAATAAATAATCACTTAATAGATAATTGGTTAAATAATCGAATCATGCAAGATATAAGTAAAGCAGGAGAATTTATTCTAATATCTATACAAACATTAATTGATCAGGTTAACGAATTATGAATAAAAGAATAAAAGAGAAGAGTAAAGAGAATGATCATTGATAAACATACTGAAGTGCGGATCCAAAGCAATCTCTGCTCACAATAGTCTTTACATCGGAATAGAAAAGTTCCGACTAAACAAACAAAAAAGAAAAGAAAACTAAAAACTTAATAAAAATGTTGAAGTCCAGAACTATTTTTGATGGATGGATGCCTTAATTTGTGTACAGAAGCCTCTTATTTATAGACTAAAATATGTGCAATTTATGCCTGATATGCCCATAAATGCTCTATATCAAATGGTATCTTAAAATCTTGTATAACACGACTGCTGACATCATCATTTCTTATGACCCACGTTCAAGGTATGGCTCAACATAGGCTACTATGGCTCAACATAGGAGTCGTGTCACACCATAGACTTTCATATCGTGCCATAGCAGTCATTTTGTGGGTTTGGACGTTCCTGTCATGCTTTTGCGACTCAGAAAGCTTGTGCAACACTCGTCCCAAGTTCTCACATCAATTGGGCCTAAAACTAAGCATCCTGCACACTTAGATAAACAAATTAAACCTACCTAAGCCCATGTCGGCCTAATAGGTCACCAACACCCAAAAATGTGTCAAAAACACTTATTTTATTAACTTTCACTACTTAGCTACTAACTACTGAAAATGTAATAATTAATATTAAAATGCCTAGAAAACAATCTCCTTAAGTGCGAAAATGTACCGAAATTACTACTACAGTTGACGTTAGGTCATATATGTATGGTATTAAATTGAATAGCATATTAAATGTTGAACTATTATATGATTTGGTTCTATGATAAACTCATCTTATTGTTGTGAAATTTTATGTTAGGAAAATTGTGTCAAGTTAATTAGTTTGATATGTTTAGTTCCAAATCGCAGTAAGTTATTATTTTAACACATACGAACTTACTAAGCATTCAAAATGCTTACCTATTTGTTTTACCTTTTTCTGTAGATTATCGATTTGAAAAACATGTCAATGAATCTCATCGAAGCTCATACTATCCTACTATCGACTTGGTAGACTTTTGTTCGTTTTAATCTCGGTTATGTGGCATGAACATAGGTGTTATATATATGAGTTTTCTTAAAAATGATTGTTTAGTTTGAATCTTGGTTAATGGTTGAATTTGAGAAAGTTAATGTTCATATTTATGTGTATGTTTGGTAATATGTTAAGCTATAAATGTGGTACATGAATGACAAATTTCTTGATGAATTGATATGGTATATGAGGGTATGGAATAGCTTAAAAGCATGATGAAATAAGTTGAATTTGGTTAGGTTGGACTGATAAGTTGATGTAAAATTGTGAAATGGTTTCATTGGATAATTTTTGCAAATGGTTAAGTACATGAATTGGAATGGTTTTGGTTAGTTTCTATGAGGGTATAAGTGTGCTTTTAAGAACAATTTGAGAGTGTTGATATCTTGGCATGAAAGGGGTACCAAAATGCAAGTTTTTGACATTTTTGGCTCTAAGGTATCAATACCTTATAAAGGAGTATCGATACATTAGTGATTTATCTTAAAATTTCAAACATCGAACCTAAAAATGGTATTTATACAAAGATAATGTATTGATACCTTGCCAAAGGTATCGGTACTTTATACCTAGTATTGATACCTTTATTTTTAATTCAATTTTCTAAAACAATGAAGCTCAAATTGGTATCGGTACCTATTTGGGGCATCGATACTTATTTTGAAAAGTCCAAAAATATTGCAATTTAATCCTATTTCATTCTTGAGCATACAAGAAAGCTTTTGTAAGCTCGATTAAGGTCCGAATTTAATTGTGTATCTTACTATCTAGGTGTTTATGACATGATTGAATATTTGAATGATTTATTTATGGTGTATTTGGTGTGGAATTTTAAAAATTATTTAAAAAAGGTCCCTATGTCATCATGTGTTGACTTTAAAGCATTCGTATGCTCGTATAAGACTCGGGAAAGAAAGTTCATGATATTCAATGTTGTATTGCTATTGGTTGCATGAATAATGATTTTTTGGGAAAAAATTGGTTTGAAAATGGTTTTCTTGCACAACAAAAAATTAAAATTTTGAAAATCGACCCGGTTTATGATATTTATAGCAATAAACCTTAGACAAAAGTCGTACTTGTGTTTTTGAATAAACAGTTCCTTGATGTTTTTCGGCTTTCAACCAAATGATCTTCTCTTCTATTCACATACCATGAACTACTTCGAGTGTGAGCTCGAATCAATTAAATCAAAACACAGATCTAAAAAATAATTTCTTTTCTTTTTGGGGTGAAAACAAAAATTCTCTCTTCTTTAATAGAAATCAGTAGAATTGTTATTTTAGAAAATTATATTTAATAGTTGAGAATAAATTCTCTCTATTTTTCGGCAGAATAACAATCTTTTCATGTAAATAGCTTTATCAGTGTCATCTATTTGTAAGGGGAGAAGGTAAAACCCTTGTTGAATTGTAGAGATTTATTTCAAATAGAAAAATAACTTCCTAGTCCAACTAGGAGAGGAAAAAGGGCTAATAGGATGTGTTTCCCCTCATATGTATTATGATCTCATTATATTGGACTCAATTATGTGCTTTCTGGACTTTTAACCAACACTTTATAATTTAATCTAACCCAATACATATTTTTATATTTTCCAAAATAAATATTGATTTTTCAATTAAATAATTTTCTCATCCAAATTTTACCCTCGATAAAATTATGACGACTTTACCCCTAGTAAATTTTTCGAGAAAATATGTTCAATATTTCAAAACTCAACTTGTTCCCTATGATCGAATGATTTATTTTCATTTCCAGGCTTTAAGACTACTCAAAAACATAAACTTATTCTTCCGATCATTTTTGAGTAATTCATATATATTTGCAAATGGATCATTTCTCATTTCCATTTCCCTTTTTTGAGAAACTCACATTCATTTCCAAATGATTTCATTTCTCCATTTCGGAGAAAACCATAATCATTTTTGAATGTTTTTCATTTCTCTGTTTCTATTCATTTCGTTCATTTTGATTCAAAAACTCAATTCATTTCTAGTTTCAACGAGCAAGTGGAAGGATCGATTGAACATATGTAATTACGGATCAAACGATTTATAATTAAGTTTCAACTTTTTTCCTCTTAATTAAAAACTCATTTAGTCACAAAGTCATTCCACTATAGTATCGTGACTAAGCTCTCCCTAATGACATACCATTACAAAAGCAACTATTCAGTGATTGTCTAATGACATTTTCATAAGTGTGTTACCCTCATAGTATATCCTTAATCTCTTTGGGATAATATCTGTTCTCCTAATGTGATCTTATTTTATCTCATGTTAGTCATTACATCTTCTTTTATGAAAAGTCAATCACTATCAAATAGTAATCAAGTCATCCATCACAAAGATGAATGACCCGTGGCCACATTTACTTTTCATCAACCATGTAATGCCTATGGGAGAATATCATTTACCCATGTGTCGGGCTATGAATTCCACTATTGTGAATGACGCTACATACTAACAAAAGTTGTACACCCAACGTACCAACTTTCGATTCCTTATCTATTCGAATCCGGGCTTTTACTTACATCAAAGTGTACAAGTCACGCATACATAACCTACCATCCACTCAGGATTTAGGTATGCCACACTATGAATGTCACAAGCGAATAGATCCATAAACAGATTTAGATCTATTCTACTTGGGTCAAGTCCGATGTACTGTCAGTCCAGTGAGTCACATCTATGTCTCTATCTTTTGGAGCCATCCACTACAATGCCCAAGACAAAGCATCTCCCCAATTGGACTTGATAGATGACATATTATTCTTTCAATATGTTTGTTCATTTCCAATTAAACTAAGGACATGTTTAGGTTTGTCTACTAATACAAGTTGTCTTTCTATATTACAATCCGACCACATAATATAGCTCAATATTAGTTAAACAATAGACAACTAGTGAGCAACGTATGTTTCCATTTTGCTTTGCGTGAAAAAAACCATGTGAGGATAATATACAAAGTATTAAAGTAATTCATGAATAGTTTTATTAACTAATCTATTCAAAATATTACAAGTGTACTTAGAAAAAAGTACTACACTTAGGGCACCAAATCCAACATCTTTTACTATGAATTTGTCAGTAGTAGCTCCAGCAACTATCGTAACTCAGGCTTGGCAATCGGGTCATGCAAGGGGTGTTACATTACTTGTTCTACAAGTAACATGTTTTAAACTACAAGAACGAATCTTCAAGTCTTCAGTTTCAACTCAATTTGTCTTCTTGTTATGGGTTTTACTCTTCCAAATATCTTCAAAATAAATAGCCCAATACTTTTGTTTTAAAATTTGACAACTCTTTAAATAGGCAAGTAGGGCAATAAAATAGTGTCTCAAGTTGTGGCCACTATTTCAGCCACAGAAGCAACCACAAAAACAAACTTACCTCCAAATGTGTCAACAATATCTTCCTTTGGCAATTTTGAACAGAACATATATAGGGAAAATAAAATCATCATAATTATATATTCTCCCCCTAAGTGTTTTCCTTTTAATCAAACACTCTCATCTTCATCATCGTAAAGAGAGTTATCCATTGATATATGTATGAATATAGTAAAGAAAAAAGCATAAACTTGTTAATAATATGATCCAAAATATTTAAGGGTAGGAGTACAATATTATTAGAATGAGTCAGAATTGGAGCAAAAGAACTAAATTAGACGAGAATCGGAACCCTAAGTTTGTGGTCATTGTTGTGTTGTATCTAGTGCCCTAAGTGTACTATATTCATTTGTAAACTTGTAATTTTTTTTATTAGACTGGTTAATAAAACAAATTCATTGAAATACTTTGTATAATTTTCCTCACACGGGATTTGCATGCAAAGAAAAATGGAAGCTCATTGGTTGTCTAATGTTTAACTAATACTAAGTGGTATTATGTGGTCAGATCGTTATACAAAAATACAAATTGTATTAGTAGGCGAACCTAAACATGTCCTTAGTCTAATCAGAAATGAGCAAACCGATTGAAAGACTAATATGTCCTCTATCAAGTCTAATTGGAGAGATGTTTTGTCTTGGCATCGGAATGGATGACTCCCAAAAGATAGAGACATAGAGGTGATTAACTGGACTAATTGTATATCAGACTGGATTTAGGACTAGATCTGGATTCAGGACTGAATCCAAGAAGAATAAATCTTGAATTCATTTATAGGTTTATTCACTTGTGACATTCATAGTGTGACATACCTAAATCCTGAGTGGATGACGGACTATGTATGTGTAACTCATACACTTTGATGTAAGTAAAAGCCTAAGTTCGAATAAATAAGGAATTGAAAGTTGGTGTGTTGGGTGTACGACTTTTGCAGTATATAGCGTCATTCACAACAATGGAATTCATAGCCCAGGACATGGGTAAGTGATATCCTCTTATTAGCATTACATGGTTAATGAAAAGTAAACATGGCCACAGGTCGTTCGTTTTTGTGATGAATGACTTGATTACTATTTGATAGTAATTGACTTTTCATGAAGGAAGATGTAATGGTTACCATGAGATAAAATAGGATCATACTAGGAGAACGGATATTATCTCAAAGAGATTAAGGATATCCTATGCGGGTAACACACTTATGACAAGGTCATTGGACAAACACATATAAAGTTATTTTCATAATGGTATGTTGTTGGGGAGAGCTCAGTTACAATATTATAGTGGAATGACTTCGTGACTAAATGAGTTTATAATAGGCAAAATGATGAAACTTAATTATAAAACATTTGAGTTTCAATTATATATGTCCAATTGGTCCCTCCGCTAGCTCATTGAAACCAGAAATGAACTGCAAGGTAAATCAAAAGAACAGAAATGGGAGGTAGAACAATACATCTTAAGAATGGCCATTTTATAAACCCTTTTACGACTCAATGGGGGGATATTTTTATACCCTTACCCAATTAAAGACATATGGAAAGTCGAAAGGCTGCCTGAGTAGCAAACTCGACAGTGGCCAGTTGAAAGGTCACCTTTCGTTCCAACCACTTGGACATGCAAAAACCATCCGCTGGCCTAAGCCTTGACCTTTTGTTAAGAACGTGATATCATTGGTTACCAAACCTTACGTGGGTTCAACTGCTTCGTACCACCAAGCTAGAATGAATGACAGGATTTGTCTCATCATAGACATCCTTGTCCCATCAAAGACTCCACCCCCCACGTTCAACAATGATGGCTAGATGCCAAGTCCAACAAGTTAACACTATCTTACACGAGACTCTACCTATAAATACTGATAAGTCGTAATCATACATATTTCTATCCCATTCTTAGCACATTTTTGGATGAATTATCATTATATTTTTGGAATTTGATGCTCCTAATCCTTTAATTTCATGTTTTATACTTAGGCGAGCATAGGAGAGTAAAAAGAGTGAGAAATAGGCCAAAAACGGAGAAAATGGGTCAACGTGGGAAATCAACACGGCCTGGACTTCCTCACACGGGTAGACCACACGCCCGTGTCTATTTAACAGACTTTAACACGGCCTAAGCCACCTCACACGGGCGTGTCACACAGCCGTGTCCCTGTCGAGCCCAAGACAAGTTCTATTCGGAAAAAGGGCACTTTGGAGGGTTCTGAGGCATTCTAAAGCCTATATAAACACCCTAGAGGAGGATAAAGGGGACACACGGAGTGGGAGGCAAGGAATTACTCGAGGAAAGTCGATTGATCCATCTCAGAAGCCAGATTCTCCTTCAAGATTGAAGATCTTCCTTAAATTTTCTTCAGGGATTTTTGGGTTTCTTTATGTTTTGTTATTATTATTATTATTCTGAGATGTTTTCTTTTACACATATGAACTAAATCCCCTAAGTACCTAAGGGGAATGAAACCTAAGATGGATCTTGTTACTATTTTCTGAATTATATGATAAATACTTGATTTGTTATTAATTATGTATTCTTAATTCTTGCTTTAATATTCCAGGATATTGATTCAAGTATTGATGTGCTTATTTAGATGAGCAAAAGTCCCTGTCTAAGAGTAGATCTAGCATAATTGAGCGAACTTAATTGCACCCCTAGACATAGGACGACATAAATCTGTCAAATTAAGGTCAAACCTAATAAGAGAATCCATAGATCGAGTTAATGCAACACTAGGGGTTTTAATTAGAAAGAGATTTCAATTAATCAACCTAGGGTTAGACGTTGTTAGTGTCGAGAGAGATAATAATATAAATTAGAGATTTCTACAGATCGAGTCAAGTAAATAAATCGTCTAATTCAGAGTCAAATAACAAGTGAAATCTAGGTGGATTTTTCTTTAGGTATTGTCCTAATTAATCAGTTTTCCCAAAAGTATTTCTCCAATTTACTTCCTGTGCATTCTTAGTTTAGTTACTTAGTTTAGATAAATAAAATCCTCTTATTTTTAGGTTAGATAATAAAAAAAGGTACATACTAGTACTTTTAGTTCCTGTGGGTTCGACATTTCGGTCCTGCTATAAGCTATACTATTGTTCGATAGGTGCGCTTGCCTTTATCGTGATAATAGTTAGTTTTCATGTACGATCAATCATAAATTTAAAACTTATCACACACGTCAAGTTTTTGGCGCCGTTGCTGGGGAACTAAGATATTAGGAATGCTTGTTTTTTATTACTTTAGACATCTTTACTTTTATTGCAATTTACTTTTTGTTTTTTAGTCTAATTTTTCTTTACAAATTTTTCTTTCTTTATTTCTGTAGGTTTTTATAGTTTATGACTAGAAGAAACCCGTCAGGACCTTTACTTTTTGATAGTGAGATTGATAGCACAACTCGCAGAAACCGAAGAGAGATAAGGCGAGGCCTACAATACATAGAGGAAGGGCAAGAGGACGATATCCATAACACAACCGAGGAGATGGCTGACAATCAGAATAATCAACTACCTCTTGTGGTTGCTGCAGATCCAGTAAATCAAAATCCTGCTCCACGTACTACGTATGATTATGATAAACCTACTTTAACAGTAGCTGAATCGAGTATAGTTAGACCTGCTATTGCTACAAATAACTTTGAACTGAAACTTAACACGATTCAAATGATACAATATTTTGTTCAGTTTGATGGTTGCAGGACGAGTACCCAAACACTCATGTGGTGAATTTTATGGAACTTTGCGACACTTTTAAGATAAATGGCATTTCTGATGATGCCATTCGCCTTTGGTTATTCCCATTCTCATTGAGGAACAAAGCTAAACAGTGTTTGAACTCGTTACCACGAGGGTCAATCACTACTTGGGAACAAATGACAGAAAAGTTTTTATTAAAATATTTCCCACCGGCTAAAACGGCTAAACTAAGGAATGATATTTCTTCTTTTATACAGATGGATTTAGAAACACTTTATGACGCACGAGAGAGATACAAGGACCTATTGAGAAGGTTTCCTCACCATGGGTTACCTCTATGGCTGAAGTTTCAAACTTTTTACAACGGTGTGAACCCCTCAATGAGGCAACTTATCGACGTAGCTGCTGGTGGAACATTAAACAACAAAACACTTGAAGAGGCTTATGAATTTATTGAAGAGATGTCACTGAATAACTATCAGTGGCAAGTTATAAGAACAAAGCAGATGAAAGCTGTTGGTGTTTTCAACCTCGACGCAGTTACTCTGCTATCTAACCAGGTAGAACTTTTAAATAAAAAGATTGATGGTTTGTATGGTTCTACTCAGGTACATCCAGTGATGAGGTGTGATTCAAGTGGAGGAGGAGTACGCACAGATTATCCAACCTTCAACCCTAGCACTGAGGAGGAACAAGTTCAATATATGGGTAATAATAATTCTAGACCTCAAAATAACCCATACAGTAACACTTATAATGCAGGTTGGAGGAACCATCCCAACTTCTCGTGGGGTGGCCAAGTAAATCAAAGGCCACAACATCCCCCAGGCTTTCAACAACCACCTTACTAGCAGGAAAAGAAGTCAAACCTTGAGGAGATGCTAACGAAATTTATCTCGGTGTCAGAAACTCATTTTCAGAATACCAAAACAGCACTTAAGAATCAACAAGCATCGATCCAAGGGCTCAAAATTCAAATAGGCCAGCTTGCTTAACTAATTTCTGAATGACCACAAGGTAGTTTGTCGAGTAATACCGAAACTAACCCAAGGGAGTAGCTTAATGCAATTAGTATTTGAGATGAAGAAGGGTTAGTTAAACCTGAACCAGAATCGAGGTAAGGAATTGTGGTAAGTAAAGGTAAGGATAAGGTAGACCATAGTGAGCAAAAGCCAGTAAGAAGAGAATATAAACCTCGTGTGCCATACCCCAGTGCGACAAGGAAAGCTCACACGGACGAACAATTTGGTAAATTCCTTAAACTATTAAAGAAATTACATATTAACGTATCGTTTATTGAAGCTCTTTTGCAGATGCCGAATGCAGTTAAATTTTTAAAGGTGCTTTTAGCAAATAAGCGAAAGTTGGATGAGGCGTCGCATGTGGAGTTGAATGTAGTTTGCTCAGCCATTCTACAAAATAAGCTACCCAACAAGTTAAAAGATTCAGGGAGTTTTACTATTCCTTGTTTAATTGGTAGTTTAAATGTTAGCAATGCTTTGGCTGATTTAGGGGCAAGCATTAATGTCATGCCCTACAAAATGTTTAAACAACTAGGTCTTGGGAAACCCAAACAAACTAGGATGAGCATTCAACTGGCAGATAAAACAATTAGATTTCCTAGGGGTATTATTGAAGACGTGCTTGCTAAAATTGATAAATTTATATTCCCAGTTGACTTTGTTGTTTTAGACATGGATGAGGATAGTAACGTGCCTTTAATTTTGGGAAGGCCTTTTTTAGCAACTGCTAGAACTATCATAGATGTTGGCACAGGAGAATTGATACTTCGTGTGGGCAATGACACAATTACTCTCCAAGCTCGTGATTCCGCTAAAATATTTAGTAATCGAGATGATTGTTTAAGTTTGGTTAATTTAAATAAAGTTACAACTCAAACTTCTTTGCAGAAATCCCTTAGGAAGAACGTGATGGAGCCTCATTCTAATCCATGCCACAAAAATAAAGCGACTCACAAAGAACGAAGGCTTCAAATCGAAGAACTAGATGAATGGCGAACACATGTCCCGGAGAAACCAAAAGCACACGAAAAATCAAACTGACACCACAATAAGCGTAGGGATGAAACAAAGCAAATTAAAGCTGGGGATAAAATATTGATAGATGAAAAGGACCCCTGAATTGATACTTCAGAGCTTAATACAAATGGAATAACTCTTTTCACGGTACTGAATGTTTTCCCATACGGTACAGTCCAGGTAAATCATTCTCAATTCGACACTTTTAAGGTAAATATTACTCGACTTAAACTTTATGTGGATAATAGAATCAATAGTGAGAAAGAGGAGTCTTGACTCTGTGAGCCACCATAATCATGCGAATGGGAGGTAACTCAAGCTTAGACTCTAAATAAGTGCTTCTAAGGAGGCAACCCGAGCACTAACGGTGTTGATTTCATTAAATTTTAGTTTTTAACATCTAAATCATTAACTGAATCCTTGAACGCAGGTTTTCCAAATCCATACGGCCAGGCACATGGACGTGCCTTAGGCCGTGCTCATACCACGGGCGGCGACACGGTCGTGCAATACAGTCGTGTGAAAATAGAGTAATTTTTTTCCAAAACACGGGATTCGATACGTTGCCACGGCCGTGCGACATGGACCTGGGAAGTCCTGCCAAATCTACGCGGGCATGCAACACACCCGTGTCTTTAAGCTGTGGTAGAAACTAAGAAATTAACACGGGTGTGCAATACGCCCGTGCCCACCACCCGTGGTCGAAACTGTCAAATTAACACGGGCGTGCGCATATATACACGGGCATGAGAGAAGCGAACGAAGCAGGACACGATCGTGCGACACGGCCATGTGCATCAACATACCCAAAGAACACGGGCGTAGGCCAAATTCTAGACGCGCCCAAATTTGAAAACCACGAAACACACGGGCTGAAATAAGGGCACACGGGTGTGCCTTACGGCCGTGTGCCCCAATATCTATATAAACCCCCACTATTATTTTCCCTTTCCCCAATACCCTAACCTTAGTCGCCGCTCTCTCTGCCGCTGTCGCCATCTAAGCTCCAACCATCACCCCAAAATCCACCCTTTCTCCTTCATTTTCTCCCATATGCATCAAAATCTTCTCTCTTTTCCTCCCTTCCCTACACATTCCTTTCTTCTCTCTTTCTCCACCTCACGAGGATCCACCATCTCAGCCACCACCTATTCATCGTCTAGTTCATGCGGCTGCTTCACTCTCTGACATCTCTGAGCATCTCACTCGATTCAAGCAGCAATGTTTTCAGCGCTTTGATCACATTGATGTAACCCTACATCAGATTTGTCAGCACATTCACATCTCATCGCCACCCCCACCTCGCGAACCATCTGGCAATTAGGATTTTTGAAGTCTTTTATTTATTATTTTTATTTTTTTTTACTTTCATCTTTATTTATCTTTTTAAATTAATTTTTATTTCTCTTTAATACTATTTTTACTTTATCTTTAGGTTTTACAATTTATATTAAGAAATTTATATTTTCGGCCATTTCTTTACGAGTAATCATGCTACTTTATATTTCCTAAAGAGTTATCGATTCTATCGCAGTTATGAAGAGCTGCAAAGCTCACTACTACTTAAGAATTTGCAACTCCACTAGAAAAGGTCCTCCACGACTGCTATGCCCTACTCGACCACGACTATAGCTACCACCAGTTATAATATTCTTTTGGCACAGCACTTGTGGACTAACAACCTCTACCACCACCGGAATATCCTCCTCCAATCTCACCCTTGCCTTAGCCGATTACTTTCCATGACACCAATTCAAGGATTTCATTTAACATTCAGGAAGTTTCACTTATCTCCCTATCTTATGATCTTATATCTATATTTTTCAGTAAATCTATCTTTGTACATTGAGGACAATGTACATCTTAAGTGTGGGGGGTTATTTATATCATTATAAGAAAAATCCTTGAATTTTGTCTTATTCTCATGTAACTCACTCATATCACTATTAGAATAAATTTTGACTAATTTATGATTTTTATTGATATGTCTTGAATTAAAACATAGGCATTTATGCATTGATTGTTTAAACTTTAAGTAATTAGAGAATCAAGCATGATAAGTTGATTTTTGAGAATTAAAATTTTTTAGGTTATTTCCCCAAGTTTAGATATTATCTTGAAGTTGAAATTCACAGAGTTAACATCAAAAAGCCATAATTTTTGTGAGATCTTGAGCCTTTAGAGAATATATTATTTCTTACATGCTCACTTTTATTGTTGCTATGAGTGCGTCAATATTGATTTGTTATTCTATAACTTGCTTCGATTATGCATGTCAAGATCACACCATTGATTTGATATGTCAAAATGATAAAGGCACTTAGGTTTATCCCACTTACTCCATAAAAGTCTACCGTCATAATTAACCCTTAGTGAACCCCCTTGAGCCTAACAAGCCATTCATTGATTTACCCTCAATATTAACCCATAACCCATTATTGTTGAAATCCCCTCAATTAATTTGATCCCTATTTTTGTCAAGATTTGATTTGAATAATTTGCTTAGCTATGTTTTATTTTTGATAGTTAGCAAAGTTCTATGTTACTTAATTTGTTCTTAAAAAAAAACAACGAAGTTACTGTAATTGAGATTTGTCGTCTAGCATATTACGAAATTATGTAATGCTTGGATTAAAACGATGTATCCATGAAGAAAAACTCAATTCTTGGATCATCTAATTAGGAATGTAATTTGTCAGTTTTAGTATTTTTCTAGTTAGGTAATTTTTCAATTCAATCTCGATTCTAACCTTCTCTTTCAGCTTGTGACCACATCCCTAACCAAAGCCATGTTATAACCCTCTAAAGACCTTTTGATTGATGTATCATCTCAATATATAGTGGTGGAGATTTGATTTTAAAGCTAGCCTATGGTAATAACTTTTCATATTGACTGTTAAGTGCTAAATTTGTTGTCCTTAAACACCTCGAGTGATTTGAGTGAATCTTTAGTGAGGATGTTAAACTCTGTGATATTTTGAATCAAAGGTGATTACTTAGATGAGGGGAGACACCTCTGTTTTTGTGATAAAATGCTCAACTTGGAATGTATGAAACTTTGATGTTCTTCTAGTTGAATTCTCAATGTATGATTACTTATGGATTATTTTGAGATATTATTGATAGGAGTTATAAGTTGAGAAATATGAATTCTTAATTGTGAATTGAGGATTTTGCTTGAGGACAAGCAAATACTTAAGTGTGGGGGTATTTGATAAGTCGTAATTCATACATATTTTTATCCCATGCTTAGCACATTTTTTGATGAATTATCATTAGATTTTTGGAATTTGATGCTTTTAATCCTTTAATTTCATGTTTTATACTTAGACGAGCATAGGAGAGTAAAAAGAGCGAGAAACGGGCCAAAAATGGAGAAAATGGGTCAACGTCGAAAATCAACACGACCTGGACTTCCTCACACGGGTAGACCACATGCCCGTGTTTATTTAACAGACTTTAACACGGCCTAAGTCGCCTCACACGGGCGTGTCACACGGCCGTGTCTCTGTCGGGCCCAAGACTAGTTCTATTCGGAAAAGGGCACTTTGGAGGGTTCTGAGGCATTCTAAAGCCTATATAAACACCCTAGAGGAGGATTAAGGGGACACACGGAGTGGGAGGCAAGGAATTACTCGAAGAAAGCCGATTGATCCACCTCAAAAGCCGTATTCTCTTTCAAGATTGAAGATCTTCCTTAAATTTCCTTTAGGGGTTTTTGGGTTTCTTTATGTTTTGTTATTATTATTATTATTCTGAGATGTTTTCTTTTACACATATGAACTAAATCCCCTAAATACGTAAGGGGAATGAAACCTAAGATGGATCTTGTTACTATTTTCTGAATTATATGATAAATATTTGATTTGTTCTTAATTATGTGTTCTTAATTCTTACTTTAATATTCTAGAATATTGATTCAAGTATTGATGTACTTATTCAGAGGAGCAAAAGTCCCTGTCTAAGAGTAGATCTAGCATGATTAAGTAGATTTGATTGCACCCCTAGACATAGGGCGACATAAATCTGCTGGATTAGGGTCAAACCTAATAAGGGAATCCATAGATCGAGTTAATGCAACACTAGGGGTTTTAATTAGAAAAAGATTTCAATTAATCAACCTAGGGTTAGACGTTGTTAGTCTCGAGAGAGATAATAATATAAATTAGGGATTTCTACAGATCGAGTCAAGTGAATAAATCGTCTAATTCAGAGTCAAATAACAAGTGAAGTCTAGGTGGATTTTTCCTTGGGTATTGTC
This sequence comes from Gossypium longicalyx, assembly GCA_025698465.1. Classification (NCBI taxonomy): domain Eukaryota; kingdom Viridiplantae; phylum Streptophyta; class Magnoliopsida; order Malvales; family Malvaceae; genus Gossypium; species Gossypium longicalyx. The sequence goes on from CM047000.1 coordinate 85,596,109, forward strand.
CAAATCAATCAGTTTTCCCAAAAGTATTTCCCCAATTTACTTCCTATGCATTCTTAGTTTAGTTGATTAATTTAGATAAAACAAATCCCCTTATTTTTAGGCTAGATAATAAAAAGAAGGTAAATACTAGTACTTTTAGTTCTTGTGGGTTCGACATTCTAGTCTTGCTATAAGTTATACTACTATTCTATAGGTGCGCTTGCCTTTATCGTGATAATAGTTAGTTTTCAAGTACGATCAATCATAAATTTAAAACTTATATCCACATCAAATACCTCCAAGAACAATAAAGGAATCATCAGCTCTCCAAAGATACTAAGCCTATACTCTGTAAGCTTACCTTCAACACTTAGTCTTTATACTCTCCCTTTATATACTCTTTTTAACCTCCGACTTTTCATCCCGACTAAGTAAATCGGTCTCAGTAATTTTCATCACATCCTCCTCCATATCTTCTTCTTGTTGTATAACTGTATCAACAATTTTGAATTGAGATGGTTGTCTTCAACTAGATAATTTCATATAACACATCATACATCAAGCTTTTTTGCCTATCTTTTAGATAAAAACCAAGCACATAAGGAGGAAACATTTTTAAGACTTTAGTGTGGGGCTATAATTCATGTGTAGATTCAAATAAAAAGTATTTCTTTTATATAATTGTAGTTTAGTGGTGGTCATGAACTCCATTACAAGTCCCTCCAAAAGAAAAAGCTGTTAATCTGACCCAACAACTTTTAAATTTTACAGCTCTAATATTTTGTGCTATTTATATATTTTAACTGTTTATATTTTATTTAGAACCAAAAAATGTTTGTATTTTATATTTATATTTTTATATATTTAAATATAATTTATTTCTAAATATTTAAAAATTAATTCACCTCAAACATTAATTCAACATATTTATAAGTAGAAATATATACACTTTCAATTATAATATATAATCAAATCAATAAAAATACAATAAAAGAAACTAATAGAAAAATCAAATAAAATAAAATCAATAAAAATACAATAAAAGAAACTAATAGAAAAAATCAAATAAAATTCATAGATGACATGCACAAAAAATAGGATGAAAACCCACATATCAACTTACCATAAAACTTAAATCTGACTAGTTGAAAAATCCAAATACTTTCCCTAACTAACAAACCAAGACTTAACTAACCGCTCCAATATTGATTTACATACGACATTTATCCTGATAAAATAATTAATACCTTAAACCATAAAAAATATATAATGACTTATTTGATCCTTCAATTTTATAAAAAAATTTATTTTAGCCATTTATTTAAATTTTCGCTCCTTTTAACTATTGAACTTACATTGTTTGTCAACTTTCCCAAAAATAAATAAAAAAATTAACGTTTGTTAACTTTGTTGATGTGACTTTCATATGACAGTCCACGCGTATGTCTGTTACCCATTAATTAATTTTTTAAAATTAAAAAAATTAAAAATTGTATATTTTAATAATTTTTTATTTTTTAAAATAAATTTAATTTTAAATTTTAAATTTTAAACTTTTAAAAAATTAATTAATTACTGTCTTGGCTTCCATGTGAAAACCTATGTGTATGTTATATCAGCAAAGTTAATATACGTTAACTTTTTCATTCATTTTAGGATTATTTGAAAAATAATATAAGTTTAAAAGCTAAAATATATGAAAAATTAAATGAATAATTAAAATGTGACAAAAATATTATTGGAGAAAAACCTAATACCTTAAAAGAATGAAAGGCACGGTGCAATTTGCAAATGTTATTACCACCGTAGGTCAATTTTCAAAGGAAATAACGAACTATGTAATATTATTATAAATTGTATAATTAATCGTTAATATAAATTTAAATGTAAAATTAAATAAATAGGTAAAAGAATTTTTAAAAATTAAGATTTTTTTTTAAATAAACGAAAACTTCCTTTCCTTTTTGTTAAAAATAGGTTATGAGAGTAACTAAATATTATCAAATGAATTAGTTTATTGTTAACTTATATATTAAGATATGTGTAAAAAATAATACATTAATACTTGGTAAAAGTACCATAAAACCCTTTGTACTAAAACCTGGATTGTGTTTTACCTCTCTACTAAAAAAGGTATAAATTATCCCCTATACGTTAGATGAGTGAGCAAAGTTTATACATTTATACTAAATGGTCAAAAAGGCCTTAGTTAAAATTTGGTGTTTACGTATAAGGTATAATAATAAATTTAGCCATCAATCTTTACACATTTATTCAAATTGACCCCTGTAAACTGAAAATTATATAGGATTTTTCCTATGTAATTTATCACCTTTTTACTTAAATTCGTTGTTAAAACTAAGTAATTATTTAATAAATTATTGAAATATGTGATAATATGAAATTAGGACATAGAAATTATTAAAATGTGATCTTAGGCTTTAATATATAATTTTCATGCATAAAATGGCTTATTTTATATTTATTTGAACATATTATATTTTTAAGACATAAAATGGGTCATGCATGATTAAATTAAATAATAAAATATAAAATTATATTTAATAATTTATTTTAAAATATTTCATTAATAATTTGAGTTTGAATTAATTATTTAAATTGGATAAATTTTGTTCTTTGGTCCTTTAATTTATCTATTTATTTTGGACAAGTCTAATAGCTTTGCTGGATTACAAAAAAAAAAAAAAATGTCCAAATTGAAGACCAAGTCAACCCAAATTCGGCTACACATGGCTGCCCACATAAACCACTTTTTAGTTTAATTACACAAGGCCCTTGCAATGTTGAAGAAATTAGAGATTTGCTCGAAGATTTACATTTGGCCGAGTCTCAGTCCGGAGTTGTTACGACATTTAAATTGCTTAAATATCAAGCAAAATTCAACTCAAATCCACTGAGCATGGCCGGCCACTCATTGGAAAAGCTTGAAGAGACTAAACCTCTCTATTTTTAGCAAACTACCCTCCTCTCTTCACCCATAAATAAGACCTCATTTGATCCCGCATCCCTCATCATTCTCTTCTCTCTTAATTCTCTTTAGCATTTCCATTCCCCACACCTAGCATCATCTCTTCATAGAGATTTTAGCAATTAAGCCACTTAAAGAGCCCTTGGTCGGCCACCTTTGAGAGCCATCAGTAAAGGAGTAAAGCGAAGGAGTGAAGGAGCCTCGTCAGTCAGAGTCTTGGGTGACAGCCAATCTGATTTGGGTTTAATTTTTCTTTTCTTTAATTTAATCTGAAAATGTTTGCTATATGTTCTTTGTTCTTGTTTACAACAATGTTAGCTTAATTTTATTTAAGCTAGGATGATTGCTTTGATTAAATAATATTTATTTGATTCATGCTTATAATGCTTGTGTCTCAATTGATCATGTTTTCAATTAAAATCAAGTCTGTATTTCGTTCATACTTGACTGAAATGCACCTTAATTAGCTGAGCGATCCTAACCAAATGACGGCTAGTGGACACATAATCAAAATGTGCATGCTCAATTTAGATCCTAGCCCAATTAAATTGCAGGTTGCATAACAACTCTAACCAAGCTCTGTTATCTGCATAGTTTTTAGATTTGTGTGATTAAACTGTTTCAAACCTAACACGTCCCTGTTACCTTACACGAATGCTAAGAGACCCTTAGTAAATAAGGATCAGTAAAATGCATATTTACTAAGTAAAGGATTCTGAAAGGACCTAATGTGGTTTCCAAACTCATGAAAGATCGAGTTGCCATGGAATATTTTTCCGAATGTTATTAAGCATGTTGATAGTAAATTTAGTTTAATTAAAGTAATTGTCCTAATTTATTTATGTTATAATTGTTGCAAATTGTGTTTAATCTTGCTAAAATCTATTCCATTCATATAGTTTGCATACTTAGGATAATTTACATTAGGGATCATTGTATTTAGTTTAATATATTTAATTTTAATTATCACTTCTCAACCATATTGTGTTTTTATTTACCAAATTGTTAAGGATAATTTTACAATCAAGTGATTTAACATAAATACAATCCCTGTAGAGACGATAACTCGATACTTACTTATTACTTGATAACGACTGTGTACACTTGCACAAACCTATGCATTACAAGTTTTTGGTGCTGTTGCCAGGGATTGTTAACTGTTGCCATAGTCTAAAGCAATTCAAGAAGTTTTTGGATGTTCTAAAGCAGTTACACATCATTATTCCGTTGGTGGAGGCTTTAGAACAAATGCCAAATTATGTGAAGTTTATGAAGGATATACTGTCCAAGAAGACACAAATGAGTAAGTATAAGACTATTGCATTGACAAAGGAGTGCAGTGCGTTCCTACAGAACAAACTGCCACCGAAATTGAAAGACCCAAGAAGCTTTACTATACCCTATAACATTGGTGAATCTTATTGTGGTAAAGCTTTGTATGATTTAGGAGTGAGTATCAAATTGATGCCTAAGTCTATTTTCAAGATGCTAGGGATAGGTGAAGTAAGACCTACAATTGTGACGCCTCAGCTAGCGGATTGATCTTTAACATATCCCGAAGGAAAGATCTAGGACGCTTTGGTAAGAGTCGAAAAATTTATTTTTCTTGCTGATTTTATTGTCTTAGATTTTGAAGCAGATAAGGAAGTGTCGATCATCATTGGGGAGACCTTTCTTAGCCACGGGTAAAACGTTAATTGATGTGTAGAAAGCTGAACTCACCATGCGAGTTCAAGACGATCTGGCAAAAGAGTGTTTAGTTATGGAAGAGATAGAATCCTTGGTTTCTATGGAAATCAATTTTGAAGATCCATTGGAGAAAGCCTTAGATTTTGACCCTTTGGAGGATGAAAAATGTGAAGAAAACATGGCTTTGATGGAAGCCAATCCGAGGAATTTTATTCAATCCACACAGTTTGAACCATTGGAGTTAAAAGTCAAAGAATTTGTACAACCCAAGTTGTCAATTGAAGAACCACCTAAACTCGAACTAAAAGTACTTCCTTCCCATTTGAAATACATTTATTTAGGTGACTATTCCACTTTTCCTGTAATTATTTTAGTAGAACTGATGAAAGATCAAGAGGAGCAACTAATTGTTATTCTAAAAAAATTTAAGAAAGCAATTGGTTGGACCATAGCTGATATTCGAGGTATAAGTCCTTCTTTTTGCATGCATAAAATTATTTTAGAAGAAGGTGAAAGAGCTCGAATTGATGGGCAAAGGAGGCTCAATCCTATTATGAAAGAAGTTGTGAAAAAGGAAGTGATCAAATGGTTAGATGCAGAAATCATCTATCCTATTTTAGATAGTTCGTGGGTAAGTCCGATGCAGTGTGTTCCGAAGAAAGGTGGAATCACGATTGTTGAAAATGAGTGTAACGAGTTGATTTCAACTAGAACTGTTACTGGTTAGAGAATTTGTATTGATTACAGAAAATTGAATAAAGCCACTCGGAAAGACCATTTTTTGTTGCCTTTTATAGATTAGATGTTAGATCGACTAGCAGGTAATGAATTCTATTATTTTTTAGATGGTTATTTGGGATATAACAAAATAATTGTAGCTCCGAAGGACCAACATAAAACAACCTTTACTTGTCCAAACGGTACGTTTGCTTTTAGGCAAATGCCTTTTGGGTTATGTAATGCACTTGCAACATTTCAACGATGCATGATGGCAATATTCACTGATATGGTTGAAAATTTTGTTGAGGTTTTCATGGATGATTTTTCTGTTTTTGGTAGCACTTATGATATTTGTTTGAGTAATTTGGCTAAGGTACTGAAGACATGTGAAGAGACGAATCTTGTCTTTAACTAGGGAAAAATACCATTTTATGGTTAAGGAAGGGATTGTCTTAGGGCATAAAATCTCAAAGAGAAAAATTGAAGTCGATAAAGCAAAGGTGGACGTAATTGAAAGATTACAGACCTAAATTAATGTGAAAGGAGTCAGAAGTTTCTTAGGCCATGTTGGGTTTTACTGAAGGTTTATCAAAGATTTCTCGAAAATTTCTAAATCGTTGTGTTTGTTGTTAGAGAAAGATACAGTGTTTAATTTCAACAAAGCATGTTTGGAAGCTTTTGAAAATCTAAAAAAAGGGTTAATCTTAGCCCCAATAATCGTTACACCTAATTAGAGCTCACCATTTTGAGTTGATCTATGATGTAAGTGATTATGCCATTAGAGCTGTGATGGGTCAAAAAAGAAACAAAGTGTTTCACCCTATTTAATATGCAAGTAGAACTTTAACGGGAGCCCAACTCAATTATACAGTAACTGAAAAGGAACTCTTTGCTATAGTTTTTGCTTTTGAAAAATTCCGCTCATATCTTATAGGTACCAAAGTTACAGTATTTACTAACCATGCGGCCATTAAATACTTACTCATGAAGAAAGATGCAAAAACGATGTTAATTTGTTGGATACTTTTACTCCAAAAATTTGACACTGAGATCCAAGACAGAAAATGTGTTGAAAATCAAATAGTTGATCATCTGTAGAGGTTGGAACAAGACGAGGTAACTCGATCATGTGTGCCTATCAACGAGAATTTCCCAGATGAACACTTATTGGTAAGTCGAATTCATGAAACACCTTAGTTTGCTAATTTTTCCAATTATCTTGCATGTGGCATAATTCCTCGAGAAATGACATATTAACAAAGGAAAAAATTCCTTCATGATAGTCGGTATTATTTTTGGGAGGATCCGTTTTTGTTTAAACAGTGTACAGATAATATAATCTGAAAATGTGTAGCTGAAAGTAAGATTGCTGAGATCTTCTATCATTGTCATTCATCTCCAAGTGGGGGACACTTTGGTGGTACACAGACTACAACAAAGATTTTGCAAGCAGGTTTCTTTTGGCCTACACTATTTAAAGATGCTTATGCTTATGTGAAGAATTGTGATAAATGCCAAAGGACCGAAAATATATCAAGGAGGAATGGGATGCCCTTGGCAAACATTTTGGAGATTAAATTATTCGACATGGGCATTAACTTCTTAGGCCTGTTTCCTTCTTCATATGGGAACAAATACATCTTAGTTGCTGTAGACTATGTATCCAAGTAGGTTGAAGCTGAATCATACCCTACAAATGATGCTAAGGTAGTCATGTGATTCCTACATAAACATGTGTTTACACGATTTGGGACACCAAGAGCTATTATTAGTGATGAAGGCTCTCACTTTATGAACAAATGGCTTAAGTGGTTGCTTGAAAAATATGATGTGAAGTATAAGATTGCTACTACTTATCACCCCTAGTTTAATGGGCAAGTTGAAAGAGTGAACCGTGAAATCAAAGGTATCCTTGAAAGGGTAGTACGCCCTAACAGAAAAGATTGGTCTTGAAAGCTCGATGATGGATTATGGGCCTATCAAAAAACATTTAAGACACCGTTAGGAATGACTCCTTATCGGTTAATATTTGGAAAAGCATGTCATTTGCCATTAGAGTCAGAGAATAGAGCTCACTGGGCTTTGAAGCAATTGAACTTTGATCTTAAGCAAGCCGGTGAGAGGAAGATGTTACAACTTGATGAGTTGGAAGAGCTGAGGTTGTTTTCCTATGAGAATGCCAAAATGTATAAAGAAAGATCAAAGAGATGGCATGATAGTCATATACAACCTCGCAAGTTTAAAGAAGGTCAGAAGGTTTTGTTATTTAATTCAATGTTGAAGTTATTTCTTGGGAAGCTTAAATCCCGATAGAAAGGACCCTATACCATCTACCGAGTTTATCCTTATGGAGCTATTGAATTATACGACAATTATAGAGGTACTTCTAAAGTTAATGGTTAACGTCTCAAACACTACTAGGATGGTGAAGTTAAGCGTGTTGAATCCTCGTTCAAATTAATAGACCCTTGATTTTTCATGAACTCATTTTGTAAATAAATAAATAATTAGAACTTATTTTCTTAACTTATTACATTTAATTAATTCTGTTTAAGGAGATTGGAACTTAAGCGGGACTGTTGTGACCCCTCTAACCTTTCCTGGGAATTAATTTAATGTAATTTGTTAAAAAAAATTTCTAATTAAGATTTAAAATTTTTAAGTTTTATTTGTTTTGTTTAAATTTTAAATTTTTATGTTAATAAAGAGGGTCAAATTTGGCCTAAATACTAATTAGTTTTTTTTCTTGAGTAAGTTTATAAATACAGTCTAAGTTTAAGGCCCAAGATAGCAAAAAGGAGGGAAAAATCCATACTCTGGCGCCACTCTCATTACTTACCGCCCAAGTAACCCTAATGTAGCTAAATTTTCGTTACATATTGCCCTAATTCTTCCCTATATAAACTCCTCTTCATTCTACTATTTTTCATATCCTTCAAAGCAATTTGCTTAACCCTAAAAATCCCTAAATCTCTCTCTTATGCCGCTAGCTTTAAATCTCGAAAGAAACCCCAGTCTCTTTTCTCTTTTTTTCGAAGTCACCCATTGCCACCGCAAGATGATTGTCGAAGCACCAACATTGTCGCCGCACACTGCCGTTGCTATCGGACACTATCGTTGCCATCGCACCATCCTTGTCGTAGCAAGATTTTCGTCGTAGCAAGTCCTTACCCACCTTGCCGACTTCTCTTTTCCCCTTGTACAAAAACTTTGCCAAATTCTCAAGAAAAGATACCATGTCTCGCAAAAGAAATAGATCTTCAAAGACTACTCCTGAAAACCCGATTTTGATCGATTAAGAAGTGAAAGAGAGATTTGATTCAATCTTCAAACATCAACCTATGATGCAGGAAAATGGTTTTAACTTGAAGAGTCATGATTTGATGGTTGTTCCTATACCAATTAGAAAGAAAATCAATGCTCTCAAGTGGGAACGATTTTGTGATGCTCGTTCATTTTTTGATGATGAACTAGTTTGAGAATTCTACGCTAGTTTGATTGTGCAAGATGCTACTAAGGTCATCGTTCGAAAGAAAAATGTACCTCTTACTTCTAAGTCCATCAATGATTTGTTTAACTTACCTCATGTTGAAAAAGATGAGTACTACCCTATGATGAACAATATCAATTGGGATTTTCTTCAACAAGTGCTTAATATTGTGACAAATCTAGGATCCCAATGGATTTTAAGAAAGCATGGGAGCCATTCTTGCTGAGGGGAATACCTAAAACTAGTAACAAAGGTATGGTTTTATTTCATTTGCTACAGTTTTATGCCTATCTCATATAGTTTCACCATCTCGAAAGAACGAATGCTCTTGTTATATGCAATTTTGACAGAAAAGTCCATTAATGTTGGGAAAATTATTCTCAAGGAGATTCATAATTGTGCTAAAAAGAAGACAGGAAGTGCTTATTTCCCATCATTAATCACTTTACTTTACTTAAGGGCCCATGTTAAAACACAAGCAAATCTGAAGGGGCAATATGTTCAAGGGTGTATTACAAATCATGATCTTGAAAGGTTAGTAGAGAAGGTGCATGAGCTGAATCAAGGCAAGCAAGAAGAGCCAACTGATCCAGATACCAAGGAGTCAACAAAGGAAACTGAAACTGTAGCTAATTCAATTACAGACACTGAAGAAGAAGAATCTGACAAGAAACTGAACAATCCTAAACCAGTTGAAGGATTTGCAACCCCTGAACTAGAGGTTGAGCCAGAAAAAGAAACAGTTAAGCTAAGTGTTGAACCTGAATCTACAACTCCAATACCAACTTCTGCAAGTGCTTCAAAGAAATCGGAGTTGTCAATTATGATGGATATGTGCAGGTTCATGCACAATCAACAACAAACTTACTGGAAATATGCAAAAATCAAAGATGACTCAATTTGAAATACTTTAAAGAATATCTCTAATACTTTTGTTCCCGAGTTCCCAGATGTTATTTTGAGACATGGACGGAAGATACTGACTATGCAAGCGGAGATAGAGCTGAAAAAGACAAGGGGAATAAGTTAAAAAAATAAAAGGGGGGATTCTTGTCTTCATTTATTTAATTATTTTTAGGTCTTTAGGAATTTATTTCTTTCGTAATTAGGATTTAATTTCTGCAAAATAAAACATAACAAGTATGAATAAACTTAGCTCTTCTTTAGAAAGAAAAAGACTAAGTAATGTGGTAATGGGAATGAACATGTCTAAGATTGGGTTATTAGGAAAAAATTGGTATTTAAGTAGTCTTAATGAGTCACCTCTCTTTCTTTTCAACCCTATCTGGTGTTCAGTTTTCATTCATTACTTTGTTCTTGCAATGAGGACATTGCTTCTTTTAAAGGGGGGTATGGCAAATAAATTGCACAAATTTTTAAAATTTTCAAGTATGTTTTAATAATTTCTTTCATAAGTATGTTTTAATAAATGAATGCTTAGAGACATTTTTTTTGTTAATGAGATAGTTTGTATGCAAGTATGAATGATGATTTTGAGTGAAAGTACGTTATCATGAAGAATAGAATGCTTGTATGATCTTAGCCTTAGTAATTTTTGCCATAAAAACTTAATTTCTCTTGAGATTAGACATGCATAAAGGTTTATATCTTTAGAATTGACTTAGTAACTTTCTTGAGGTGAAATCCTAGGGGACATAAAAATTTAAAATGATATAGGCACTATTTCTTTGGATCATTTGAGCCTTTTCAAGCCAACCCTATGATATTAGACCCTTGAAACTGTAATTTTGAACTTAAAGGCCTGTTTATTGCAATAAACCTATATTATAAGCCACGTTACCTTCTTTTTAAGTTATCCTAATTTTGTGCACCCATCTTAACTAAAATTGTCTTGGTAATTAACATTTGAGGAAATTTTCAAAAAGATGTATGTGCTCATGCTTAAACAAAAAAAGATAAAGGAAAAGAGAAGAAAAGTTCGCTCAGTCTCCAAAAAAGGAAAAATGTATGAGCTTGAGTTCAAAATAAGTTTGGGGGTGTTCCAAAGGTTCACTTAAAGATAAAGGCTATATTTTGAGAAATCCAAACAGTTAAAGGTTAAGATTTTGAAACCAAAATATCTCATCTTTTAAAATCCCTACCTTTAACCGAGCCCCATTATAACCTTATAAAAGACCTATTGATTTGATGATTATGTCACCTACATTAGTGGAGAGGAAGTACTAAGTTCAACATATGAAGATCATAAATAAGTTTATGATTGTTTGCTTGATTGATAAGAAATTATATTGAATGAAAAATCTTATCTGTGGTTGTGACATACATACAAACTATGATTCATGTTGGCATATTTTGAAACTTAGTATAAAACTTTAAAAATATTTGCATATGAATTACTTGTTAATAAAGAAGATCTATGAACATGAAGTTATTAATGCATGATTATGGGACAAAGATTGATGTTGCTTACACAGTCAGCAATTTTGCCTTAGCAAGACCTTTTGCTGTGCATAAACATTACTTGGGATGAGCAATAATTTAAGTTTGGGGGTGTGTAAACTGAAAAATATATAAGATTTTTCCTATGTAATTTATCACCTTTTTTACTTAAATCCGTTGCTAAAACTAAGTAATTGTTTAATAAATTATTGAAATATGTGAAAATATGAAATTAGGACATAGAAATTATTAAAATGTGATTTTATGTTTTATTATATAGTTTTCATGCTAAAATGGCTTATTTTATATTTATTTGAACATATTATATTTTTAAGACATAAAATGGGACACTCATGATTAAATTAAATAATAAAATATAAAATTATATTTAATAATTCATTTTAAAATATTTCATTAATAATTTGGGTTTGAATTAATTATTTAAATTGGATAAATTTTGTTCTTTGGTCCTTTAATTTATCTATTTATTTTGGACAGGTCTTATAGTTTTGCTAGATTAGAAAAAAAAACCCGTCCAAATTGAAGACCAAGTCAACCCAAATTTGGCTACACATGGCTGTCCACATAAACCACTTTTTGGTTTAATTACATAAGGTCCTTGCAATGTTGAAGAAATTAGAGATTTGCCCGAAGATTTACATTTGACCGAGTCTCAGTCTGGCGTTGTTATGGCATTTAAATTGCTTAAAAATCAAGCAAAATTCAACTCAAATCCACTAAGCATGGCCGGCCACTCATTGGAAAAGCTTGAAGAGACTAAACCTCTCTATTTTTAGCAAACTACCTTCCTCTCTTCATCTATAAATAAGACCTCATTTGATCCCTCATCCATCATCTATCATCCATCATCCATCATCCATCATCCATCATCCATCATCCCTCATCATTCTCTTCTCTCTCAATTCTCTTTAGCATTTCCATTCCCTACACTTAGCATCATTTCTTCGTAGAGATTTTAGCAAATAAGCCTCTTAAAGAGCCCTTGGTCGGCCACCTTGGAGAGCCATTAGCAAAGGAGCAAAGTGAAGGAGTGAAGGAGCCTCGTCAGTCAAAGTCTTGGGTAACAGCCACTCTGATTTGGGTTTAATCTTTCTTCTCTTTAATTTAATCTGAAAATGTTTGCTATGTGTTCTTTGTTCTTGTTTACAACAATGTTAGCTTAATTTTATTTAAACTAGGATGATTGCTTTGATTAAATAATATTTATTTGATTTATGCTTATAATGTTTGTGCCTCAATCGATCATGTTTTCAATTAAAATCAAGTCTGTATTTCGTTCGTACGTGATTGAAATGCACCTTAATTAGTTGAGAGATCCTAACCAGACGACGGCTAGTGGACACATAATTGAAATGTGCATGCTCAATTCAGATCCTAACCCGATTAAATTGCAGGTCGCATAACAACTCTAACCAAGCTCTATTATCTACATAGTTTTTAAATTTTTGTGATTAAACTGTTTCAAACCTAACATGTCCCTGTTACCTCACACGAATGCTAAGAAACCCTTAGTAAATATGGATTAGTAAAATGCATATTTACTAAGTAAAGGATTTCGAAAGGACCTAATGTGGTTTTCAAACTCATGAAAGATCGAGTTGCCATGTAATATTTTTTTGAATGTCATTAAGCATGTTGATAGTAAATTGAGTTTAATTAAAGTAATTGTCCTAGTTTATTTATGTTATAATTGTCGCAAATTGTGTTTAATCTTGCTAAAATCTATTCCATTCATATAGTTTGCATACTTAGGATAATTTGCATTAGGGATCATTGCATTTAGTTTAATATATTTAATTTTAATTATCACTTATCAACCATATTGTGTTTTTATTTACCAAATTGTTAAGGATAATTTTACAATCAAGTGATTTAATACAAATACAATCCCTGTGGAGACAATAACTCAATACTTACTTATTACGTGATAACGACTGTGTACAGTTGCACAAACCTACGTGTTACAACCCCTATTCTTTTTTTTTTTGAAGTAAATTAGAAATTTTTGAAACTAATAAGGCTAAAGGATCAAAAAGGCATTAGTAACAAATTTGAAAAAAAAATCAATTAAGCCCTTTTAAACTTTAAAAATTATTAAAAATCATAAAACTTATAAAAATGTTATAAAATAATAAAAATTATATTAAAAATAACAATTTCAACCCATTAAAATCTAATAGGTTATAGTATTTAAAAAAAATTGACCCCTGCTCTTTCATTAGGTTGGTATTATTATTTTTTAACAAAATTTTATAATTTTAAATTTTTTATAACTTCTTCTTATAAATTTTGTTATAATTTTTATAATTTTTTAAATAATATTTAAATTTTAAAAGGGCTGAATTGATTAATTTTAATTTATTACTAAGGCCTTTTTTACTATTTAGCCTTATTAGTTTCAAAATTTTTTAATTTACTTTTAATAGAAGAATATGAATTAAATTGAATAAATATGTAAAAGTTGATAGCTAAATTTATTATTATACTTTATATAAACATCAAATTTTAACATAAGGACTATTTTATTCACTCATCTATAAAAATTAATTTATCTAATTTTTTTAATAAAAAATTAAAATATAATAAAAGAAAATTTATCCTACTTTTACTGTTAATACTCTATAACACAAATGTTAAAATGATTTTAAAAAGGAAAAATAAAAAGTCAAACATTTGGCGGTGGAATCACGGATTGTAAGCCTGTAATTTTCCATTGCAGATGCAAACAAGTTTGGGTCTGACAGTGCTACTCACTCCTTCCAAAATGTCACAGTCTAGTCGTCAGCCTGAAACCCAAAAGCCTATCAACCCTTTAATTGCTTAAGAATCTATACCGAAATTGACGCTTTAAAGAGAAACTATGCGAAAATTATGATCACATAATTTACTTCTGTCAAAAACAAAAAGCAAGACAATGGGGTGGTTTTGAAACCCCCAAAAATCAATGGGTAGTAATGGTATAATGATTACAAAAAAGATAAAAAGTAATATTTAATCCTTTTAACTGGTCAGTTTTTCTCAATTTAGTCATTCTTGAATTTGGTGATTCTTTAGTTTTGACCCATTGAATGATATGATAATTTAAGTTATATTATATTATCATTTAAATTTAAAAAAAATTTAAATTTTTTATGTAATGATATGATGTAATCTTAAAATATAATAATATAAATTTAAAAAACAAATACATATAAGCTTTGTGAAAGTTAGGAATGCTATTTTATTATTGGAAAATTTTAGCTGTGGCATATGAATCAAAGCAATGGTAGCATTTTAAATGAAAGAAATGACAATTATCAAAGCTAGATACACCTACTAAAAGTGTAAGCGACTCCTTGCATTTTCATTTTCTTATCAGTGCAAGTTACATTAAAAGAAACAAATTATAAAAAAGAAAAGAAAAGGAATTTGTGATATTTATATATGTAAAAAAAAAAAGTTAATTTAATTGATAAGTAAGGAAACATATTAAGAATTATTTAATTATTGATTAAAAATTATTTTATGTAATATTTATTGAATTAAAGAAGGTAATTCGTGTTATAGACAAGGGCAGTTCAATGTAAAAATATTTAACATTTCTGGGATTTGGATTCTACTGGTAAGTCGTGTCTGCTAGCTTTTACTTAGTTATAGTGGCTAAATAAATATAAATTCTTTAGAGCTAAAAAAAATAAGATTATCATTTAAAAAAAAAAAAAAAGGAACGAAGAATAAGTATAAACCCAAAATCATTTCTGGTTAGTGGGAACTGGGAAGTGAGCATTTTGGAGAGAGATGGCGGAAATTTGGAGAAAAGGTTTGGTTTTGGTGCTGCTTACAGTCTGCATTTTGGGATGTGCAAATGCTGCTACAGATCAAGGAGATGGTTTGTGTTATTTTCCCTTTGCCTTTTCTCCATATTTTTTAAGATTTCTATATTCTGCATATGGCTACCTTTTCTTGCCGAATCTGTGTCATCTTTGGTGTTTCTTTTTTGGTTCTTTATCTGCTTTTAGCTGATTGTGGCTTAAAACGAACTTACTTGATTGCATTGCCTTTTTCTTGCTAAAACTTTGTCAGTTTTGTTTATTATTTGCAAAGTTTTCACCTTGCTTTCAAAGGTGGGTTTTGTTAGATTATGGAGATAAGAATGGGAAGTTTAGGATTTCAGTTCTGAATTCAATTCTACTCGTAAGTTTGTAGGATATATATTCCTGGACGAAATTTCTAATCTTTTTGGCTCTTCTCTGAAGTGCTTCTTTCTGGAACAAGTTAATCTTCCTCCCCACTTCTCTTGCTGGGTGTTAATACAATTTTTTTTCCATGCTTGTGGACTCATGGCTATCTTGCCTTACCATGAGTATAAGCATGGATATAGCATTAGCCCAAATTAACTATTTGTTTAGACAGCATTATGAAGACCAAAAAGAGCTCTTGTATTTGTATGTCAGAATTCCCTGTTTTGGTGCGGTTCCTGTAGCTTTGGCTAAATTTCTGACTTACCATTTTGCTCATTTATAGCTAGGTCAGTAATCACTTGAAGGATGGCTAAATATATATTTACTAGAAAGATAAATTTGTTAAACATACATTGTGTGCATGGAAGCACAGTAGTCCATATGAGTGATTGTAATGAATTGGTTTCCATGAACGTTTGCAACCGAGAAGTGGAAGAATTTAATACTTGTGATTAAAACTACTCTCCTTGTGGGATGTTTGATTTGCAGCTTCTGCCCTAGGGGTTATGTTCAGCAGTTTAAATTCACCACAGCAGCTAACTGGGTGGACCGCTAACAATGGTGATCCATGTGGGCAGTCCTGGAAAGGTGTTACTTGCTCAGACCAACGTGTCACTGAAATGTAAATCTTTTTTTTTTTTTTTTTTTTTTTCCTTTGAGATATCTTAAATCAGCTGATGCTAACTATTCTTCTATTTGCCTTTTTTTTTTTTTTTCAGTAAGCTGTCAAATCTCGCACTTTCCGGGTCAATGGGTTACAGCCTTCAAAGTTTGACATCATTGAAGGAACTGTAGGAAATCTAATCTTTAGTAGTGGATTGGTTTTCTTTTCTAACATCTATAAGGTAATATTTATAGTGATATTTGATCAAATCTGCAGGGACTTGAGCAATAACAATCTTGCAGGCGATATACCATATGCTATTCCTCAAAACTTGCAGCGATTGTATGTTTCAAACTTGTATTTGTTTCCTTTCCTATTTCTTCTGTTTCTTTTCTTATTTTTTAACGATTTTTATATAATATAATGTTCACTTGTCTGCAGAAATCTTGCATTTAATCAATTTACTGGAAGTGTCCCTTATTCCATAAATCAGATGCATTCTCTTCAATACCTGTAAGTAGTGTTCCAAATATTCAATTGTTGACAAAAGGTCTGTAGAAATTTAAATTCATGCACTCTTTTTTCTTTTCTATTTCTGGAAATGCAGAAATCTTGCACATAACCAGTTGCAGAACCAATTGAGTGACATGTTTGGACCACTTTCTTCCCTCTCTACATTGTAAAATGTTCTTCCTACCACCATTCAGATTATGTTGTTTTCCGTAGATGCCTGTCTTTAAGTTAATTTAACACTGGGCTAACAGTTATCTTTATTCTTTGCTTCAGGGATCTCTCTTTCAATTCTCTGACTGGTGATCTCCCTGAGAGTTTTAAGAATCTTACTAGTATGAACTCTATGTAAGTAGTATAGGAAATATCTTTTGTGGAACAAGTGCATATGGTGGAATCTCCTGAAATGTGCTTTTTTCCCTTTTGCAGGTACTTGCAGAACAACCAGTTTACTGGCACTATTGATGTGCTTGCCAATCTTCCCCTTGACACTCTGTGGGTAACCTGTTATCATTCTTTTGTTTCCATATAATGTAAATGACCCCGTAATACTACCCTCTGTGATAGTTGTTTTTATGTCTCACAGGTATGTCTCCAATAATCGTTTTACTGGCTGGATACCTGATCAATTGAAAAGCATCAATTTGCAGTAAGCATTTGACTTCAATATCAAGTGCCATGACTTCTTTGTATTAAAGTCCTTTGCAATTTCAGTCTGAATAATCTTCATGACAGGAAGGATGGTAATTCCTGGAGCTTGGGGCCTGCACCTCCACCTCCTCCTGGTACCCCTCCTGCCACTAGAAATAATAG
Source organism: Gossypium longicalyx (assembly GCA_025698465.1). Lineage (NCBI taxonomy): Eukaryota > Viridiplantae > Streptophyta > Magnoliopsida > Malvales > Malvaceae > Gossypium > Gossypium longicalyx. The sequence goes on from CM047000.1 coordinate 85,613,544, forward strand.
AAATCACAAATCTGGTAGCAATAGTTCCCCATCGGATGGTGGTTCTAGTGGTGGGCCTGGTGGGGGTAGCAAATCAGGGATTGGAGGTGGAGGCATAGCAGGAATAGTAATATCCATCCTTATTGTTGGGGCTCTTGTAGCATTCTTTCTGGTGAAGAGAAGATCCAGGAGGACATCCTCAGATATTGAAAAGCTTGATAATCAACCCTTTGCTCCTCTTCCTTCTAATGAAGTGCAAGGTAACACTCAGTCTATTTGCAACTCTGCATGGTGGCCAGTTAAATGTCACCAAATAGCTATTTTTGCTGTTTGCTCACGTTGCTTGGAATGCTGCTGCATTGGATTTATTGATGAAGAGATTTCGTGTCTTTCATTCAAGCTGCAGAAGCTATAAACTTACTCTTGTAGTTAATAAATCTCTTAAGGATATCCAGGATTTTCATTTAGAACTTATCTCCTTGGTTTTGTAACTTTAGACTCCAATTTGAATATGCTATGTATGTTCAAAGTAGTAGAAATGCAAAGAACTTATGATGTAAACAATTCAGTAGGTTAGAAGAAAATATGCTTCTGTGAAGATCCCTTCTTGACTCCATGATTTGATAGGCATTTCTTCATAGATTGTGAATTTAAGCCTTTTGCTTTCATAAAGGGATATGGGAGATTCTAACTGAAGCCTCTTGGTTCTTTTCTACTTTTAGCCCCGGAGGGAGGGGGTGTTGTTTTCAAAATATTCTGATTTTATCATGTTGAAATGCTATTGTATACTGCTAGACGTAATTTAACTTGTGATTGCTGTGGGCTGCACATAAATTGTATAGCATTTGTTTGCTTTTATAATGTCTATGTTAACCTTTTTTTATCTAAAACCTTTTTGCTTCTTTTGATCAAACTATTTGTTTCTTCTCATGCTTAAAATTGCATTGCAGAAATGAAATCTATACAGTCTGCTTCTTCAGTTGACACCAAGACCTTTGATACACCTGCTTCGATAAACCTTCGACCCCCACCTGTTGACTGTCACAAATCATTTGATGAAGAAGACTTCTCTAAAAAGCCTTTTGTTGTTAAGAAGGCTGTTGCAGCTCCTAAAAATGTTGCATCATATTCAATAGCAGACCTCCAGATGGCTACTGGTAGTTTCAGTGTTGAAAATCTTCTTGGTGAAGGATCTTTTGGACGTTTTTATCGAGCTCAATTTGATGATGGCAAGGTGTGAATCTTCCTCCCGCAAAATCTATATTCATGTCAAAATTAATGGAGCATGATCTGTGCATTAATATTTTATAGCAACTTCTGTTTTACTACATGCTCTATCTTGAGAAATACTCTTTTCATAAGCATATTTAATCTTGGTATGCACCTCTATTTCTACAATCTTTAAGTGTGGTGCATGAGTTTTTTCAATAAGAATGTACTTGGTTGGTTGGAAAAGTGGAAGGAAGGTGTGGAAAAGTGAAAAGAAAATAAATTTTGAGTGTGCTTGGTAGGAAAGAAAAGTGAGAGAAAAGAAAATAAGAAAGGTAAAAGGTAGCCATTTTCCATCCTAGTACATAAAAACAAATTATTCCAAATGAGAGACATGTATGTTAGTTTCAAAATTATGCATGTTTCAAAAGTTTCATTTCCTTTCCTCTCATTTTTCAAATAAAAGAATGAAAATTATTTTCTTCCAATTTTTTCATTTTTCTTACCAAGCACACAAGCAAAACCTAAGAGATCCCTTTTTCATCTCCATAATTGTTTTTCCCGTAGTTTGTGGTTTACTTGCCATAAGTTTTTTAAGTATTCTCTACTCAGTACTCACCTTGCTGGTACCTTGTGTTCATACTGCCATAGGTTCTTGCTGTGAAGAAAATAAATACATCAGTTCTTCCCAGTGAACTGTCTGATGATTTTATAGAGGTAGTGTCGAATATCTCCGAGTTGCATCACACAAATGTCACAAAGCTGGTTGGCTATTGTTCAGAGCATGGACAGCACCTACTTGTCTACGAGTTCCACAAAAATGGCTCACTCCATGAGTTTCTGCATCTATCAGATGAGTACAGCAAGCCATTGATTTGGAACTCCCGTGTCAAAATTGCTCTGGGGACTGCACGTGCATTAGAGTAAGTCAATAATTTGATAATGGGTAACAATAGCCATTATTTCATCTCATTTTAGATCATCACAGCCGGTAGAAGGGGCTGCCGTTAATCTCCTTTTACTCTTTTTCCCTCTTGTAAGCGGCTAATGTTGAGCCCCCTAATTCCCAATAACTTTTATTTTCCTCCCTAGTCTTCTTTTCCGTTTATCCTGTGTTTCGGCATTTGCATCATGCATGTGAAACTGTTCAGCAATTTTATGTAGATTGTGTTCAAGTTTTGCCAACTCTAGTTACTAGACCCTTTGAACCTTGCAAAGCCAGGTAGTTATGTGATGAGGTTAAATATATTGGCGTCCCTAGCAATACCCAGTTGATGACAATTAAGAATTAACTATTTGTAAATATGCTAGTAGTATCTATTGGCTGTTAGTGATTATTATCTCTTGTCAAATGGCTACAAAGAATTCATAATTTTTCTTAAAGGTACCTGCATGAAGGTTGCTCGCCATCTATTGTTCATAAAAATATCAAGTCAGAAAACATCTTACTTGACGCTGAACTCAATCCTCACCTTTCAGACTCAGGCTTGGCAACCTTTATTCCAAATGCAGATCAGGTAAATCTCATTAGTTCAGTTATTGAGTTTCCAGTTAGCTCTGCACAACTATGTTGTACTTCATCTATATTTGAACCTGTCTTGTCTCTTTTGTTCAATGGGATTCTTCTTTCCAATTACTTGCATTGCATATGTTAATTGGTATTTTTACAAGTTTTAGAGGTATCAAACCATTTTTTGACCACAAATGTAGTGACTGTTTGAAAAGTTTTAAAATGGCTTTCTATGCATCCTCAAAAAGCAGCGTTCCACTTGAATTGAATTTTGTGAATTTCATGGTCTATGAACAGTATCATTCAGGTCTCTAATGCACTAGGGTTTTCTGGTGCAGTTAATTGGATGCTAAAAGTGAATGATTAATGTAGGGTATTTGTTATGCAGGTACTAAATCATGATGATGTTACCATGTCTGGATACGGTGCACCCGAAGTTACCATGTCTGGTCAGTATTCTCTTAAGAGTGATGTTTACAGTTTTGGAGTGGTTATGTTGGAACTTCTCACAGGACGTAAGCCATTTGATAGGTGAGGAATCATCTATGAAGTATTTGGTATTCCATCATTCGATGTATTAGCATCCATTTAGTTCACCGCAATTCTAAGTGTGCGAGTGTTTTGAACAGCACAAGGCCAAGACTGGAGCAGTCTTTGGTTCGATGGGCAACACCTCAGCTGCATGATATTGATGCTCTATCTAAGATGGTTGACCCTGCACTTGAAGGGCTTTACCCGGTTAAGTCTCTCTCTCGGTTTGCCGACGTTATTGCACTTTGCGTCCAGGTAATGTCTTGGTTGAAAAATGCCAAGACAACTTGTGAGCTGCTTGTTTCATCTTCATTGCCGTAGCATTTAACTGATCCTTTTAATTGTCTCTCTGGAACAGCCGGAGCCCGAATTCCGGCCTCCTATGTCGGAAGTGGTTGAAGCATTGGTTCGACTAGTGCAACGAGCTAACATGAGTAAGAGAACAATAGGGACAGACCAAGGTGCATCTCAGAGAACCGATAACGCTGTCGCTGATGATGCACATGAATACGTGTCTTGAATTGATATGAAGTAGACGCTTTGACTGTTATGGTGACGAGGACTTTAGATTGTAATCATGTAGAGTATTATTGTTTTATGGTAATATTATTGTAACTAATAAAAATATACACCCCCTAACTTTAGCCTAAGTTGCAAATCAGCCCTTCACTTGGTAATATGTTGCAATGTAGTCCAACCCCATCAATTGAAATTCTTTCACCGTTGTGTGCATGTTAAACACTACATTTCCATTTTATTCCCTTCGGTAAATATCACAGGAAGCTGCAGATGTAATAATGCCCTAAAAAAGTAAAAATTTTCAGAAATATCTTTCCCTTGTTTCTGCAACGTTTTTCCCTTTCTATCTGGTAAGCCTTAATGAAATAAATAAAAGGGTTAATATATATATATATATATATATATATATATATATTGACTCTTGAACTTATCCATTTGTATCTAGTTGGTCTTTAAAGTTTTTGGGCTTAATTGGTTTTTGAACTTCTATTTCGTTAATCAGATCTTTGAACTATCAAAAAATACTGAAAAGATGAATCGTCAGAACTATATTGATATGTTGATAATACATTGTTTTTATAGAGACTGATAAGCAACTAACTAGTAACTGACTAGTAACTAGTCATAATAGACTTAACTTCAACTAAATAGTAATTGACTTAACTAATTAGTCAATAGTCAACAACTAACTCTAACATTCTCCTGGTCATTGAAGTTGTTGAGAAAATGAAAATTGTTTGAAATCCACCCAGCTGTCAGAGTTACTAGCTTCAGTAAAAGATAAGACTCGAACCTTTGACCGGAGTGGAACAAAAGTTGACTAAGACAGGCTTAGTAAGAATGTCAACAACTTGATCACCAGCGGGAACATTATTAACCTCCAGTTTTCCTGCAGCTATCTTCTCTCGAACAAAATGTAAATCAATTTCAACATGCTTCATTCGTGCATGACGAATTGAATTTAAAGCCATGGCAACAGCTGATGTATTGTCACACCATAATAGGCTTGGCAAGTACTGCAACCCACATCTCTGTTAATAGTTGTTCAAACCACAGTATTTCAAACACTGAATTGGCCAAACTCCTATATTCAACCTCAAAGAAAGACCTTGATACTACAGACTATTTTTTGTATCCCCAAGCAATGGGAATGCCTCCTAGGTAAAGCACATAACTTGAGGTAGACTGCCTATTATCAGGACAGGAGGCCCAGACAGCACCAACAAAACATTCAAGAACATTTGCAGATGAGGCTTTGTAACACAACCCATAATCCATTATGCTTCGCAAATATCTAAATATTCTTTTAATTGCACGCCAATAAGTCTCTAAGGGGGCATTCATAAACTGACTTGCCTTATTAATGCTATAAGCAATGTCAAGTCGTGTCAAACACACATTTTAAAGCACCCATTATTTTCCTATAGTGTGACACATTTGAGAAAAGCTCACCATCAGTAGCACTTAACCTAGGTAAGGTCACACCATAAGAGTGGGAATTGAAGAAGCACCAACCATGGAAGCTTTAACAAGAGCCATCCCTCTTTATAACAATCACTTGCTATAATAGTCAAGTTTCTAGTAGAATCGATTTTTTTTTGTTTTATTTTAACCATTTATAATAGGTTTTCACATATAACAACAACCATAATTATGAATTACATTCTTTACTAAATTAGTTCTCTATAACAACATATTGCCTAAAATTTTAAGTAATTATTTCATATAATCAAGCCTATTAATTTAATGTATTAAATAAAATTTATCTTAATTAAAATATTATTTTTTATAAAATATCGACAGCTGAACAAGTTGACAATAAAAAACCGATATCCCTTGTCGATGATTTATTGACCAGTTTAAGGGAGCATTCGTCTTTTCTAAGATTGATTTATATTGGGATATTACCAATTGAAGGTATAAGATAGTAACGTACCAAATATAACATTTTGTACACGGTACGATTATTACAAGTTTCTGGTGATGCCATTCATATTAACAAACGCTCCTGCAACATTCATGGATCTCACGAACAACATATTTCATCCTTATTTGGATCAATTCATAGCGGTATTCATTGATGATATCCTGATATATTCGAGATCAGAAGCGAAACACCATAAGCATCTCAGGATTATATTGCAAGTTTTATGAGAGCAATAATTTTTCAGAAAGCTTAGTAAGTAAGAGTTTTGGTTATCCGAGATGGTATTTTTAGGACATGCTATGTAATGACCCGATAGCCAGTGGTGTCGGAAAGTGCATTCCCGAGACTCTGTTCCCGTAAATCGGACTCATAAATATTTATTAAAAATATTTACGAAGCTAGTTGTGTAGTTAATTAGGTTTTGTTTAAGTGAAATTGCATGATTTAAGAGTAATTAGGCATAAGGACTAAATTGCATATAGGGTGAAAGTTGAATTATAGATTAAAGAAAAATTAAAGGGACTAAAGAAGCAGTTATGCCATTGTTCTTTAATGAGGCGGCATAAGATAAGATATTTATAAATTTAATATATATTATAATAAAATAAGTTTCCTTAATATATTATAATAATAAATTAATGTATAATAAAATAAAATAAGTAAATGAATAAAAAAAAAAGAATAGAAAGCCAAAGCGAAACAAAAATAGAAAGGAAAGAAAGAAAAAGAAAAAGAGAAAGAAAGACGCAAGGCTTAGGGACTTCTAGGGTTCAAAGCTCAATTGATTAGTCAATTTAGTTCTTTTTCTTGTAATTTTTATGTTTTTGAAATTATAGTGTTAAGTACTACCCAACCCATGTCGAAATTTTAGCAATTATTGAGTTTTTAAGTATTGTTAATGTTGAATAATTTTAGTATTAGGGATTAAATTGATAGATTTTTAAGTTAGAAATGAAAAAGAATTAAATTGTAGAATGAATTGTAAATTTTGAATAATATGGACTAAATTGTGAAAATTTTGAAATTTAGGGAATTAAGTGAAAATAGGGAGTTAAATTTAATTTAAAGTGGAAATTGTATAAGAATATAGAATTAATTGTGAAGAATAAAAATTAGTCTCGGTTTAGGGACTAAATTGGAAATTAGGAAAATATTGAGTCAAAATTGAAATATTCAATATGAAATTCAATTGTGTTGTATTGATGAATTTTAATTGTTTTAATTCTGTAGCTAACGTCGTACCGGAATCCTTGACTAAAAAGGGGAAAGATAAAGTCGACATCGAATAGCTCGGAATTTCTGGTTTGTATTTCTATAATCTGAACCTAGTTGTTAATCGTTGTATTTTAAATTAATGTATATGGTAAATGGTTAAGGTGAGTATATGACACTTTGATTATTGAATTGATTTAAAGTTGATTGAATTGAATTGAATATATGTGTTAATGTGAAATTTGGATATTGAATATTGGTTGTATTTGGAAAGTGAAATTAAACCCTATTAACTGTATCGGGATGAGTCAGACATGGATGGCATGCCATAGGATTGGAAGAGTCCAGGGATTTCTTCAACTTCGAGTCTATGAGGCACTGGGTGCCAATTTACTTCAGTTTAACCGATGAGACACTGGGTGTCAATTTATATAGTATTGGGCACAATTACTACTTCGGATTTATTCGATGAGGCACTGGGTGCCAAATTGGTGTGTTGGTTGGATCCGTATATCCATCCGAGTCCGAGTCGTGTTAATAGAGGTAAATAAATAATAAAGTTTTATAATTGATATTGAAATGGCATGGTATGAGAAATGGAATTGAAATAGTGAATTGAAAATAGAATGTGAAATATATTGTAAATACATGGAATGCATGAGTTATATACTCATGAATTGAATATGGAATGGATAGTGCCATTTTTTAAATGATATGTAGAACAAATTATGGAAATCTATTATACAGCAAGTGATGAAAATTGAGTATGGTATATAATGATGTATTCATGAATTGAATATTGCATGGCTAATGTCATTGTATGAATAAATGTGGTTTTAAATATTCAATTGTGCTTATAATTAATATGTACATATTATATTATCTTATCTTTAATTATTCGGATTATAGAAATAACACTGAGTTTTACTCAGCGTACGATTTTATTTTCTGTACACAGGTTAGGTACTTCACTTTTGATCGTCGATTCAGCATCCAACAACGATCCTGAACTCAAATGTGGTGATATGTATCGTTTGTATCGGCATGTACCTAGGGTGTCTAAATAATAGTTATTTTGTGGATTGATTGTATATAAAGTTATAAGTTTAATGTTTGTTTGGTATATATATAAACATGTGTTTGTTTTTGAAGTCATATTATGGCATGATAAATTAAACCAAATTTAGATATATGCATGTGAAATTAAGTTGATGCTTAAGTGTTTATGAACTAGAAAAAAATGGATTGAATTTGGTATATTTATAATTTGGATGAGAACGATGCTTTGATAATATGAATTTGATTGGTTTTTGACCTAAATATTATATGTTGTGAAATATTTGAAATTTCTGTCTGTTGACCTGTAAATTTCGGTAATGCTCCGAAAATTTAATCCAGCGACGGATACGGGTTAGAGGTGTTACATTTAGTGGTATCAGAGCTTTGTAGGTTTAGCTGATTGTCGAATTGAGTCTAGAGGTACATGCCATAATTGAGTCGAATTGAGTCGGGATTTGGATGCTGATATATACTTGTTTTTGTTTTATAGTTGAAAATGTCGGATGATTATAATGATGATGTTGATCAAGAGATGTATACCGGAGATGATATCTCCAATGAGTTAGATGGAACCGAATTGGCAACACCGAGTGTTAATCTAGTTAGTACTCAACAACCTAACATTGAACGAGATAATATTGAGGAAAGAGATGATTCACAGTTACTTAGAGCTGCCGCTGATGCTCTTCAGCGTGTGGCGGGAACCACTTTCGCTACAACATTTGCACCTACTGTTCATCGAGCTCTGATTAAAGAACTACGTAAATACGGTGCAACTGAATTCTTAGGATTGAAAGGAGTTGATCCTTCTACAGCTAAAGTTTGGATTAAATCCACTAAATGCATCTTGCAACAACTTGAATGCAACCCGCGTGAAAGTGTAATATGTATTGTTTCTCTATTGCAAGGAAAAGCATATGCCTAGTGGTAGTCAGTGGCACGTCATGTACCCAAAAATCAGGTAAATTGGGAATTTTTTCAAAAGGAATTTCATAAGAAATATGTGGGTGAATTGTGTATTGAAGATAAAAACAAGAGCTTTTGATGCTGAAACAAGGTGAAACGTCTATGGTTGATTATGAACGAGAATTTTTTGTGACATAGTAAGTATGCTGTTAAATTTGTGCCAACTGAAATTGACAGTTGCAAGCGATTCCTGTGTAGTTTACGCGATGAGTTGCGAGTACAATTGGTATCGCACAGAATTACTGAGTTTACAGATTTAGTTGAATGGGTAAGAATGGTAGAGCAAGTCCTGGGTTTTGATAAAAAGACTGAAAATACTCGTACTCTTAGAAAGCGTCCTGGAGATGCAAGTTCAAATCCACAACTGATCAAATTTTAAGTCAGATAGAACTGATAGAAATTGTGATAAACAACCAAATGTGTCTACGGGTAGTGTGCGAGGTCTATTTTGGGATATTGATATTTCGAATTGTGAGCATTGTGGGAAAAAGCACATTGGTGAATGCTGGAAGTTAACTCGAGGCTGTTTTCACTGTGGATCTACAGAACATTTTGTTAGAGATTGTCCGAAGAATGAAAATGCTACACCTGTTACTTCTCATAGATCTATGCCTGCTTCTAGGGGTCGCAGGTCAAGTAGAAGTGGTTCATTTTCCAGAGGTGGTGCTAGAAAGGGAAATAATGCTGTTACTCAATAGTCGGTGGCCAGAACGCCAGCTCGAGCTTATGTTGTGTAGACTCGTGAGGATGGTGATGCTAATGATGTTGTGACAAGTATATTTTTATTACATTTAGAACCTGTTTATGCTTTGATAGATCCGGGTCTTCGCATTCATATGTTAATACTAAATTGGTTGAGTCGGGAAGTTTAAAATCTAAGACGTCTAGAGTATCAATAGTGGTGTCTAGTCCATTGGGACAATCTGTGTTAATGAATCAAGTGTGTAGGAGATGTCCGTCAGTGATACAGAATATAACCTTCCCTGTTGATTTATTGATAATGTCGTTTGGCGATTTTGATATGATTTTAGGTATGGATCGGCTTACGGAGCATGGGGTGATTCTAGATTGCTGTAAAAAGAAGTTTATTGTTCAGAGTGAAAGCGGTGATATGATTGAGGTGAATCGTATTCAAACAAGTGGTTCAACTCGTATCATTTTAGTAATTCAAGCTAATAAACTTCTTAATCAAGGTTGTGAAGCTTTTTCTAGCCTATGTTATCAATTCGAATTCTGTTGATAGTCAGTGCAGTAAAATTTGAACTATTTGTGAATTCCGTGATGTGTTTCCCGAGGAATTACCTGGATTACCACCCGATCAGGAAGTTGAGTTTGCAATTGAAGTGTTTCATGGTACAGCTCCGGTGTCAATGCCCCCTATCGTATGTCACCTACGAAGCTAAAAGAATTAAAGGTACAATTGCAAGACTTATTGGATCGTGGTTTTATACGCCCTAATATATCGCATTGGGGAGCTCTAGTGTTTTTATAAAAAAGAAAGATGGTTCGATGTGGCTTTGTATTGATTATTGACGTTGAATAAGATGATGATTAAGAACTGATATCCTCAACCTCGTATTGATGACTTATTTGATTAACTAAAATGAGCTTCTATCTTTTCAAAGATTGATTTGAGATTATGTTACTATCAGTTGAAAGTGAAAGAAAGTGATGTACCGAAGACGACATTTCGTACACGATATGGTCATTATGAATTCTTAGTGATGCCTTTTGGATTGACGAATGCTCCGACAGCATTTATGGATCTCATGAATCGTATTTTTCTACCATATTTGGATCAATTTGTGGTAGTTTTTTTATTGATGATATTTTGGTCTATTCGAAATCTGAATATGAGCATGAACAACACCTCAGAATTGTTTTGCAAGTGTTACGAGAGAAAAAATTATTCAAAAAGCTTAATAAGTGTGAATTCTGGTTATCAGAGGTTGTATTTTTGGGTCATGTTCTCTCAACAGATGGAATTAGAGTTGATCCGAAAAAAGATCGAGGCAATTGTTCAGTGGAAAGTACCGAGGAATGTGTCAAAGGTTCGTAGTTTTCTTAGACTAGCTGGTTATTACTGAAGATTTGTAAATGAATTTTCGAAGATAGCCTTACCGATGACAAAGTTGTTGCATAATAATGTTCAGTTCGTTTGGGATGATAAGTGTCAAGAAAATTTTGAGAAATTGAAATAGATGTTGACTGAAGCTCCAGTTTTGACTTTACTAAAATCGAGAAAGGATTTTGTTGTTTATAATAATGCTTCCTTGAGCGGTCTTGGTTGTGTTTTGATGCAAGACGGGAAAGTGATTGCTTATATGTCTTGTCAACTAAAAAGCATGAATTCAATTATCCGACGCATGATTTAGAGCTAACTACTGTGGTTTTTGCTTTAAAGATCTAGAGACACTATCTGTATGACGAAAACTATTATATTTATACTGATCATAAGAGTCTCAAATACCTCCTATCTCAAAAGGAGTTGAATTTGAGACAACATTGTTGGGTAGAGCTTCTGAAAGATTTTGATTATGTTATTGATTGCCACCCAGGTAAAGCTAATGTTATAGTTGATGTGTTGAGTAGAAAAGTAGCAATTGAATTACGAGCAATGTTTGCTCAACTGAATATCAATGACGATGGAAACCTATTGGATGAACTAAAAATCAAGATGGTGATGTTTGATCGGATCAAGTCAGTGCAGTTAGAAGATGACAAGTTGGGGAAGAAAAGAGAAATGGTTCAGAATGGTATATTAGAAAATTTCAGCATTGATGATTATGGTTGTTTGAGATTTCATAACCAAATTTGCATTCTGGATGTTTTTGAATTAAAAGAGTTGATACTTCGCGAAGCTCATGATAGTCTTTTTGCTTTGCATCCTGGAGGAACGAAAATGTATCGCGATTTGCGAGAATCTTATTGGTAGCCAATAATGAAAAGAAATGTGGTCGAGTATGTGGCTAAATGTTTAACTTGTCAGCGAGTTAAGGCAAAACATCAAGATCCCACCAGATTACTTCAGCCTATTTCTATTCCTGAATAGAAATGGGATTGTATCACGATGGATTTTGTAACAGAGTTACCTTTACCGGCAAGTAAGAAAAATGCATTTGGGTGATTGTTGATCGACTTACGAAATCAGCTCATTTCATTACTGTCAGGACTGATCGATCAGTTCAAAAGCTTGCTGAAGTTTATATTCAAGAAATAGTGAGATTGCACGGTGTCCCTATGTTGATAATTTCTGATCGAGATCCATGGTTCACTTCGAGATTTTGGAAACAGTTGTACGAATCTCTTGGTACGCAACTTAATTTTAGCACAGCTTTTCGCCTGCAGACTGATGGACAATCTGAGCGTTTTATTCAAATTTTGGAAGACATGCTTCGTACTTGTGTTATTGATTTTGAATCAGGTTGAGAGCATTACTTACCTTTGGCCGAATTTGTATACAACAATAGTTTTCAATCGAGTATTCAAATGGCTCCGTATGAAGCCTTATATGGTTGTAGGTGTCGATCACTTGAAACGTTGAGATATTGAATATTCTGTTGGCGATAAAGTATTTCTTAAAATTGGACCTTGGAGGAAAATTTTGAGATTTTTCCGAAAAGGGAAACTGAGTCCTCGTTTTATTGGACCGTATGAGATCATAGAAAGAATGGGACCAGTTGCATATTGTTTAGCTTTGCCTGCGAAACTACAAAAAATTCATGATGTTTTTCATGTTTCAATGTTTAGAAGATATTGATCGGATACATCAATGCTTAGAAGATATTGATCGGATCCATCTCATGTTATTTCGATGGAAGATATTGAAATTCAACTTGATTTGTCATACGAAGAAGAACCGGTTGAGATTTTGGCACTAAGGTGAAAGAATTGCGTAATAAGGGAGTTCCGTTAGTGAAAATGTTGTGGCGTAGTCATAGCGTTAAAGAAACGACTTGGAAACCAGAAGAGACTATAAGATCTCAGTACATCCATCTCTTTTCAAGTAAATTTCGAGGACAAAATTCAATTAGGGAGAGAATTGTAACGACCCGATAGTTAGGGCTGTCAGAAAGTACATTCCCGAGACTCTATTAACGTAAATCAGACTCGTAAATATTTATTAAAAATATTTACGAAGCTAGTTGTGTAGTTAATTAGGTTCTGGTTAAATGAAATTGCATGAATTAAGAGTAATTAGGTATAAGAACTAAATTGCATATATGGTGAAAGTTGAATTATAGATTAGAGAAAAATTAAAGGGACTAAAGAGAATTCATGTTATTTCAGCCGAAGGAATTCATGTTGATCCAAAGAAGGTCGAAGCTATCCTTCAGTTGAAAGCACTAGAAAATGTGTTGGAGATTTAGAGTTTTCTAGGTCTCGTTAGATATTACAGAAGATTTGAGGACGGGTTTTCCAAAATAGCCTTGCCGATGATGAAAATGTTACAAAAGAACGTGATGTTCGTGTCGAATGATCATTGTTAGAAAAGCTTTGAAAAGTTGAAAGTGATGTTGATTGAAGCACCGTTCTTGACCTTGCATGAGTCGGGGAAGAAATTTGTGGTTTATAGTGATACCTTGTTGAGTGGTTTAGGCTGTGTTCTAATGCAGGATGGCAAGGTGATTTCATATGGTCTCAGCAACTGAAAACGCACGATTTAGAGTTTGCTGCTGTGGTTTTTGCTCTAAATATTTGGAGACATTATCTCTATGGTGAGAAATGTCATATCTATACCAATCACAAAAATCTAAAATACCTTCTATCCCAAGAGGAGTTGACTGAGATAACATTGTTGAGTTGAGTTGTTGAAAGATTACGATTGTGTGATTGATTATAACCCTGGAACCACTAAGATCGTAGTTAACACATTAAGTAGGAAGGTAGTTTTTGAATTGTGAGCAATGTTTGCTCAGCTTAGTATTAGTGATGATGACAGTTTGTTAGCTGAGATGAGAATCAAACCAGTGTTGGTTGATAAGATAAAGGAGGCATATCTTATCGATACCAATTTGTAAGAGAAAAGGAAAATGGTTTCGCAAGGTATTGTTGAGAATTTATGTATAGATGATAATGATTGCCTTAGATTTTGTAATCGAATCTATGTTCCAAATGTTGCTGATTTGAAAGAGTTGATACTTTGCAAATCTCACGATAGTCCCTTTGCTATGCATCCTGGTGGTGCGGAAATGTATCGTGGCATGTGGGAAACGTATTGGAGGCTCAGTATGAAAAGAGAGATTGTCGAATATGTCGCCAAATGCCTAACCTATGAATAGGTAAAAGCCGAATATCAAGTTCCCACTAGACTCTTACAACCCATCTCTATTCTAGAGTGGAAATGAGAACGAATAACTACAGATTTCGTAGTTGGTAGACCTTTATCTCCGAACAAAAGGAATGTCATATAGGTGATAGTTGACCGATTGACGAAGTCAGCCCATTTTTTGGTGGTTAGAATTGATTGGTCATTTTTGAAGTTGACTGAAGTCTACATTCACAAGATAGTTAGACTGCACGATGTACCTATGTTTAATATCTTCAACTGAGATCCTTGTTTTACCTCGAGATTCTAGAAATAGTTGCATGAATCTTTTGGTACGAAATTGAATTTTAGCACAGCATTCCATCCCTAGTCTGATGGTCAATCGGAGCGGGTAATTCAATTATTAGAATGTAACAACCCAGTTTCCAGTAGTGTCAAAAATTACGATTCTTAAAAGTCATTTTTTTAAAAATGTGTTTGTAGATATTAATATTTAATATTTATGATACTAGTATAGAAACATATTAAAGTTGGTCTAGTAATTTTGCTTAATTGATAGTAAATTAAGGTATAAGTGTAATGATACTAAAGTCAGTGGAGTTCAAACTTACAATTTCAAAATCCCATTTCCATAAACCAAGTCAGTAAATATTATTAAATGATATTTATGAGTTAATTATAATTTTATATTAAATTTGATCTGATAAATTTGCTAATTGGACAATTAGTAAAATTAGAAGTATATCGATTCTAAAGTCAGTGGTTTTGGAAATTGAGGTATCCAGACCTCATTTCCTTAAACCGAACTCGTAAATATTTTTATTAAATATTCACGGAGTTAATTTTTAAACAAATTGAATTTTGGTTAGGTAATTTTGTATACTTAGGCCTTAATTTAAGTACAACAATTAAATTGCATAAGAGGTAAAAATGTGATTTATAAAAAGATTATAGTT
The DNA here is from genome assembly GCA_025698465.1 of Gossypium longicalyx. Lineage (NCBI taxonomy): Eukaryota > Viridiplantae > Streptophyta > Magnoliopsida > Malvales > Malvaceae > Gossypium > Gossypium longicalyx. The sequence continues at coordinate 85,628,681 of CM047000.1, forward strand.
TGGAATTTAATAAAGAGGCTAAAGTGGCAATTAACCACTAAAATTCTTTGTGTGGCCATTTAGCAAATGCATATATTTAATAATATATATGCATATTATTAAAATAAAAAAAAAGAAAGAAAAGAAATAGTATAAAAAAAATGGGAGATTTAGTAAGTTAAAATGGTGGAGGTTGGTAAAAAGAAACATTTTTGTTTCTTTTCATTCTCCCACCATTCGAAGAAAAATTGGCAGGAGGGGAGAAACGTATAGCCTTAGGGCTTGAAAGTTTCAAGCTTAAATTGGTTAGTATGGTTTAGTCATTTTCTCGTAATTTTTATATTTTCAAAATCCCGATACTATAAACTAACTGACCCATGTGGTAATTTTTGTTATTGTTAAAATTTGAGGATGCTACTTTAGTTGAATGTTTGAAGTTCTGGTGTTAAATGGCTAACTATTATGCTTCAATATGAAAATTGACTAATTCGTAGAATGAAAATTGTTAATTTTGGACATAGGGACTAAAATTGTAAATATATCAAAATTGATATGAAATTTCTGTAATCATTGATAATAGAGGGTTGTTGAAGGGTGAATTTGAAATGAGTTTAAAAATCGAAGCTCAGGTATGAAAGCTACATGTTTCCTTGCATATCTCTTATGGTATTGAAATTGCATACTTTACTATTTCGTAATATCTTTAAATATTCAAATTATAGAAATGCCACGGGGCTTTACTCAACGTATGATTTATTTTTTGTTGTGTACATAGGTTAGGTATTCATAGATCCGATTGTCGACTCAACATCTAGTGGAAAATCCTGAGCTCAACGTTGGTCAATGGTTCTTCTTAGTCTTGGCATGTATCTAGGATGTTTAATGTTTTAAATGGTCATTTTATATTTACCTAGTTTTGAATTGCGAATTTGAGGTGCCAATTGTGACATATTAGTCAGTCAGTTAGGACGATTGTTTTAAATAATGATTTGGTTTCAAATTAAATGTTTTTGTATAGGTTAAATTTTGGTTTAAATGGTAGCTTGTGGCATAAATGTTTCATGGATAAATTTCTTGTTTAGAAGACATTTTCCAAGTGCACACGGCCTGACAAATGACCGTGTGCCACACATGGGCTAGTGGCACAATCGTGTAGTCTGTAAAGTTTCTTTTTGTGATTTTATTGCACACTGGTTTAGTGAGTTACACAATTTGCTCATACGGTCTTGTAAGCCATCCACACAACCGTGTGATTCTCACACATGGCCATGTGGCCAAACCCACATAGGCTGGGAGTTTTTACACGATCTAGGGACACGACCGTGTGTCCCCTGCTCAAATTTTTTTTTTACTCTAGTAGCTTCAATTTATAACTTGAAGAGATTTATTGATGCACATATTCATGCTCATTTGTGATTATTTATTAATTGTTTGTGAGCTTGAACTGTATATAGTTTATAATGGGGTGATTTTTGTTCATGGCATCTTTTTACTTAGGCTCGATGACTAGGATAAGCTAAAAGTGTTACAATTAGTGATATCAGAGCTACAGGTTTAGCTAATTTTTGGACTAAATCAAGCTCCAAAATTGAGTCTAGTGATACATGTCGAGGTTGAGTCTAGTTTGTGTCAAAATTTGGATGATAATCGTAAATTATTTAGTCTTGTATTTGAAAATGTTTGACGAGTCAAAATATGTTATTGAAATAGAAAATTTTTGCACACTTGGAAAGAGAATTGCGACCCTTAATTCACAACCTCTACCTAAGTGAACTAAGAAGTCTTGAAGATCATGGAAGGCAACTCCACTGAAAGTTAGGTAAAAAAAATGTTATCAGTGCAGATCTCTAAAACATTTTGCTCGAATTTGCTCGAAAAATAATAAGAATGTTCCTACTACTATTAAGATCTATCCCTGTAGTCAGAGATCAAGAAATCATTGTTGGCCAACCAGTAGGACGGGGATTCGGTATGTATTGTTATGATTTAGGATCTATTTACTTGTTTACGAAATTATATTATTTGCATGATTGAGGATCATAATAAGTTCATAAATATCATATAAATTGGATTGCGATTATGAGTACTAGATGTTAAGAATCAGACTAAATTGAATAGACTAGAAATTCTAAATTTTGGTTGTCATTAGATAGTCGGTATAAAGTTTAGTTGAAGCATGTTGTGACATATGGTAATTGATTACCTGGAATAAAATTTAAACATAAAGAGAGTGATTCAATCTGCTTGTAATGAAATAAGAAATGGATAATTTAATAATCATTCGAGACACGATAGAAATAATTGATATGCCTCAAGGCCTGAATGTTATGAAAACCATTGTTGCTGAGAATTCCGAGATGGTAAGTCATCATTACCGGACAACTCAGGGTGACGAGTCCATGTGCCTATACTGAGACCGAGTGTGGTTTATAGAGTAAAAATATATATATATATATATATATTCATAAAATGGCCAATTGGTGATGAAATGAAACTAACAGAAATGTGAAATATGACATCTTGTGATTTAGGTTAAAAATGAGTCTCAGGGGCTACTTGAGTGCGAGTAAGCTTATAGACTTGAAAATTGTTGAAATGTTAATGCAAAGATAAACATATGTATATGTGGAATATATATACTAAATGATAAATTACTGCTTGTGATCTGAATGGTAGGTTTAATCTCTTAGGTGATAAAATAGAAAATAGTATAATTTAATTGATAGGTGGTACTTGATATGAAATTAAGTTGAATTTTGACATATATATATATATATATATATATATATATATGGCATTAGAATGATGAATTGAGAATGTTAGGACGTAAATTGAATTTATAAGTAAATTAGAAACTGGTTATTAAAGTACAGGTTATGCTCAGTTTATTAGATGATGCACTGTGTGTGCCAGTATAGTTGCTTCAGTATATTCGATGATGCACTATGTGTGTCAGTATACACTATATGTGCTAGTTTCCCTTACTTTGGTCTAGCCGGTGATGCACTTATGTATCAGTATGATTGGTTCGATTTTGTTCGAAGATGTATTGCAACACTAGATTGGGATACAAGTTGGTTGATCTATGTATTTGACTTAAGTTTGGGCAAGATCAATAAATTTATAACATGTGAACAGGTTAAATGAAAAATGAATTGGGTTGATATCGTGATTGATGATTCGAATGTAAATTGTGATATATGAATATCGATAGCATGCGACAAACTATATGATCCAATTAAATGTGGATGAGGATCGATAAGAACGGATAATAAATGAATTAATTGATTCGAAAATGAAAATCTTAGTATCCCACCTCTTTCCAGGTAAATTTCAGGGACGAAATTTCTTAAAGGGGAGAATTGTAACGACTCGGTTTCTAAAGGTTTCAAAAATCATGGTTCTAAAATGTCATTTTCGTAAAATGTGTTCGCAAATATTAATACTTAATATTTACGATACTAGTATAGAAACATATTAAAGTTGATTTAGTAATTTTGATTAATTGATAGTAAATTAAGGTACAAGTGTAATGATACTAAAGTGAGTGGAGTTGAAAATTACAATTTCGAGATCCCATTTCCATAAATCGAGTCAGTAAATATTATTAAGTAATATTTACGAGTTAAGTATAAATTTATATTAAATTTTGATTGAATAAATTTGCTAATTGGACAATTAGTAAAAGTACAAGTGTTTCGGTTCTAAAGTCAGTGGTTTTGAAAATTGAGGTATCAAGACCTCATTTCCGTAAACCAGACTCGCAAATTTTTTTATTAAATATTTATGGATTTAATTTGTAAAAAAATTGAATTTTTATTAGGTAATGTCGTATACTTAGTGTTTAATTTAAGTACAAGGACTAAATTGTATAAGAGGTAAAAGTGTGATTTATAAAAAGATTATAGTTTGGAATTTAATAAAAGGGCCAAAGTGACAATTAACCACTAAATTTCTTTGTGTGGTCGTTCAGCATATGTATTTATGTTATAATATATATATGCATATTATTAAAAGAAAATAAAAAGAAAAAGAAAATAAATAGTATAAAAAAAGGGAGATTTAGTAAGTTAAAATGGTGGTGGTTGGTAAAAAGAAGCATTTTTGGTTCTTTTCATTCCCCAACCATTCGAAGCAAAATTGGCATGAGGGGAGAAGCGTACGACCTTAGGGCTTTAAAGTTTCAAGCTTAGATTGGTTAGTATGATTTAGTCTTTTTCTCGTAATTTTTATATTTTCGAAATCCCATTACTATAAGCTAATTGACCCATGTGGTAATTTTTGTTATTGTTAAAATTTGAGGATGTTACTTTAGTTGAAACTTTGAAGTTCTGGTGTTAAATGGTTAACTTTTAAACTTAGATATGAAAAATGACTAATTCGTAAAGTGAAAATTGTTAATTTTGAATATAGGGACTAAATTGTGAATATATCAAAATTGATATGAAATTTATATGATTATTGATAATATAGGGCTATTGAAGGATGAATTTGAAATGAGTTTAAAAATCGGAACTCAAATATGAAAGTTAAGCTTGTTTCGGTTTTAAAGACTAAATTGAATAAAATGTAAAATGTTAGGGAAATTGTTAAAAATGTTATTAGGAAGAAATATGTATTATATTGAATGTTATAAGACACTCGAGACTAATAATTGAAATAAATTATTATATAGATCCAGATTTGAGCTAATTAGGTGAGAGTTGGGGAAAAAGTCAATTTTTGGTAGATTAGTTCTCGACGTTTTGTGTGTCGCTATTTTTGTCAGGTAAGTTCATATGGGACTTACTTTATTAATTACTAATGCTTTTTTTTAATTTTTTTTGCTTAATATTTGAACTGCTATTTATATAATGTTTTTGGCATCAAAGTATTAAATCAAAATATATGTATTAAATGATTACGATATGAATAGCTCGAAGTTTACCATGAGTAAATTCTTAGTTTGATGTTTATTAAATTCTATATGTTATGATATTTTATATTATTTATTGTTGTAGTCAATGCTAAGAAAGAATTGATTGATCTTGAAGTAGTTTATATGGAATTGATTTGCATATATTAATCAGGTTAAAATTGAGCAAGAGTATGTTTGTATCTTTGTAACATTTGATAAGCTTTAGATGTAGGAAAAAGTATGTTTCAAATGCTATCAAAGTAAGTTTTAAATGTTGTCCAAAATATGTTTTAAATGTCATCCAAAGCATGTTTTAAGTATTGTCCAAGCTGAGCATTTCTATTATGTTTATGCTAAATTAAATGATAGGATTAAATAAGTGTTTATGTCGATTTTAATGTTGATATTATAGGTGAATAAGTGTTTTTCCAAAGCTAGTTATATCTAATATGTTTCATGTCAATTTAATGCTTTACATGATTTACCTGCTATATTATAGTTTCAATGGGAAGGACAAACTAGTGTAATTCAAGGTTGTTCAAATATTGTTGTTTTACATTATTCGGTTATTATTACTTGAGTGTTTGTTGATATTGTAGTTTGAATATTATAAAGTGGGTGAATGTTATAAACTATGTTGTATGTAAATCTTCAAAGGTTGGTGTTTCTATAACCCAAACTATTTTGTTTGTTGCTTTTAGATATATATTGCATTATTTGGTAAGTATATAAGGTGAGTTGGCATTTTGAAATAATATGGTGTAATTCTAAATTTGAATCGAAACAATGTGATCGACTAGTTTTTGGTGACAAGAAATTTGATTGAATAGTTGTAAAAATAATGTGCATTGTACGTGAACTTTGTTTTGTAATGGAATTGAGACGTTGGTTTTGTATAAGTGGGCATCCCATTGAATAAGAAGTGCTTATGACTACGTGTCAGGGCATGCTGGGCACCCCATTTGTCGATTATACCGACCAGTGTTGGGCACATCTATTGTCAGTTATACCAACCAGTGCTTGGCACATCTATTATCTATTTTACCGACCAGTGCTGGGCACATCTATTATCTATTATACTGACCAATGCTAGGCACATCTATTGTCAATTTTACCCTAGTGTTGGGAACATTTATTGTCTGTTTTACCAGCCAGCACAGGGCACAATTCATTATTACGGATTTATCTGTAAGACACTGTGTGCCAAATTGGTGTGTTGGTTAGATTCGCGTAAACGTTCAAGTTCTAGTCACGTTAACAAGGAAAATGAGAAGAAGAGATGGGAATCAGAATTAACATGTGAATAATGAACGATACTAAAGTCAAAATGAAATAAGATATATATGCGGTTATTTTTATTGAGCAAAGAAAATAAAGTAAAATGCTTCTTATTAGAAACTCTAGAGAGATTTGATGAATATAGTTCTGAAAATATGAAAGTTACATGTTTCCTTGCATAACTCTTATGGTATTTAAATTGTGTACTTGACTATTTCGAAATATCTTTAAATATTTAGATTATAGAAATGCCACTGGGTTTTACTCAACATATGATTCATTTTCTATTGTGTGCACAGGTTAGGTATTCATTGATCTGATTGTCGACTTAGCATCTAGTGGGAAATCCCGAGCTCAACGTTGGTGAATGGTTCTTCTTGTTCTTGGCATGCACCTAGGATGTTTAATGTTTTAAATGGTCATTTTCTATTTAGCTAGTTTTGAATTGCGAATTTGAGGTGTCAATTGTGACATATTGGTTAGTCACTTAGGATGATTATTTCAAATAATAATTTGGGTTTAAATTAAATTCTTTTATACAGGTTAAAGTTTGGTTTAAATGGTAGCTTGTGGCATAAGTGTTTCATGGATAAATGGTTTGTTTAGAAGACATTTTCCAAGTCCACACGGCCTGGCACACGACCGTGTACCACATACGGGTTGGTGGCACGGTCGTGTAGTCTAAAAAGTTTTTTTTTGTGATTTTATTGCAGACGGGGTTAGTGAGTTACATAGTCTACTCACACTTCCGTGTAACCCATCCACACGATCATGTGGCTCTCACACATGGCCATGTGGCCAAACCCACATGGGCTGCGCTTTTTTGCGCGGTCTGGGGACACGACCATGTGTCCCCTACTCAAATTCTATTTTTTTCTCCCATAGCTTCAATTTATAACTGGAAGCGATTTATTGATGCACATATTCATGCTCGTTTGTGGTTAGTTATTAATTGTTTGTGAGCTTGAATTGTATATTGTTTATAATGGGGTGTGTTAGCTCTAGTTTTTCAAGAATTTTGATATAACAAAAAGTATATTAAAAATTCCTTACTTAAATTTGTAAAAGTTGTTTATAAGTCCTTAAAATTATTTTCAAAGTGATGGACAAAATAAACTTTTAAAAATCCTTGAATTAACTTATTTTTTAACGAGTTTTTGAAGTCTTAAAGACTCTGTAGAACTCAAGATGGAGAGACCTTGAAAAAGCTACAGAATTCTACCGGTAGAACTGGGAGTTCTGCTAATACAACTTTGGGTTCTACCGATTCAACCCGGACTTCTATCAGTATAACGTACTCCAGTAAGCAAGGTAGTTTTGGCATAGGACTTCTACTAATACCCTGGTCCGATCTACTAATACAACTAGAGTTCTACCGATACCTTGAGGACTTCTATTGGAACAAGTCAAGACAGTAGCCAAAGTTCAACATCCCTTCCACTTCTATTGATACTCTGATGGGTTCTACCGATACCAAATGAAACCCTCATATTTCTACCGGTACAATAGAACTTATCTCAATAGAATGAGCCCGACGGTTATATTTTGGAAAGACTTCTATCGATACAAGTTTCCTTCTATCGATACAATGAAGTTGCTGATAAGCTATAAAAGTAACATGTTTTTAATCCCATTCTTGATGCATTTTTTAGATGATTTATTATTTAAATGAGTGAATTTGATGCTCCTAATCCTTTAAATTCATGTTTCTATACATAGGTGAGCATAGGGGAGCGAAAATCGGGCCAAAATTAGACAAAAAGAGCTATTTTCAGGATCCACATGGCTTGGGCATTTCCACACGGCCTGGGCACATGCTCGTGTGAGCCACACGAGCTAGCCATATGCCCATGTACCAGCCCGTGTCGATTTCTCACCCTGTTTGTCTTTTAAGCAAAAAAAGCAAATTTTTAGGGATTCTGAGCATTCTAAAGTTTATAAATACATAGTAGAAGAGGACATAAGGGAACACGCAGAGAAGAACGAAGAAAAGACTCAAAGAATGCCATCACGGATTCATTTCAGAACCAGATCTCTTTCAAGATTGAAGATCTCAATTCAATTTTGTTAGAAGTTTTATTGGGTTCCTTTACGTCTTGTTGTTTTCCTAACTTTGAGATAATGTTATTCCAGATTATGAACTAAATTCATGAGATACCTAGGGAAGATGAAACTTATATGAATCTTATTATTTGATTTCTGAATTACATGATACATACTTGATTCTTGTTCTCAATCATGTATGCTTATTTCGTGTTTTAATATTTTTAGGATTGTGCTTATTTCAGTGGAACAAAAGTACCTGTTTAAGAGTAGATCTAGCATAATTGAGTGGAGTTGCATGCAATCCTAGAAATAGAACGACATAAATCTATCAGATTAGAGTCAAATCTAATAGGGGAATCCATAGATCGAGTTAATGCGATAATAGGGTTTTCAATTAGAAAGAGATTTCAATTAATCAACCTAGAGTCAGATGTTTTTACTCTCGAAAGAGATATTAACATAATTTAGGGATTTCTATAGATCAAGGTGGAAGTGAATAAATCTTTTAATTCAAATTTAGAATAATAAATGAAGTTTAGGTGGATTATTTCTTGGGTATTGTCTATCTCATTGGTTTTCTTCAAATATTTTCCTAATTCATTCTCTATTACGTTCTTAGTAATTAGTTAGTTAATTTTAGATTAAAATCAATCCCATTAATTTGTCGGCTAAATAATAGAAAAATAGTCTTTACTAGTACTTTTAATCCTCCTGAATACGATATTCCCAACTCACCATAGCAATACTATTATTCGATAAGTGTGCTTGCCTTTGTCATAATTTTAGTTAGTTTAGTGACCATCAAGTTTTTGGCACTGTTGCCGGGGACTAAAATATTAGGAACACTCGATTTTTATTAATTTAGCCATTTTTATTTTTATTGCATTTTATTTTTGTTTTTAGTTTAATTTTTAGTTTTCTAATTTTTCTTTTGTTTGCTTTTGCTAGGTTCTTTTAGTTTATGACTAGAAGAAACTCATCGGGACCTTTGGTATTTGATAGCGAAATTAAAAGTACAGCTCGCATAAATCGTAGAGAAGCAAGGTAGAGCTGACAGAATATAGTGGAAGAGCAAAAGGACGTTATTGTTATTATTGAGGAGATGATTGATAATCAGAATAATTCGCTACCTCCTGTGGTTGCTGCGAATCCTGCAAATCCAAATCCTACTCCTCATACTATGTATGATTATGCCAAGCCCACTCTAACTGGGGCTGAATCGAGTATTGTGAGACCTGCCATTGCTGCGAATAATTTCGAATTGAAGTCGAACACTATTCAGATGATTCAAAAATTTGTTCAGTTCGATGGTTTGCAAGACGAAGATCAAAATACTCATTTGGCTAACTTTCTGGAACTCTGCGACACTTTCAAGATAAATGGCATTTCTGACGATGCCATTCGCTTATGGTTGTTTCCATTCTCATTGAGGAAAAAAGCTATACAGTGGTTGAACTCCCTACCACTAGGTTCTATCACTACATGGGATCAAATGACTGAGAAATTTTTACTAAAGTACTTTCCATTGGCTAAGACAGCTAAGTTAAGGAATAATATCTCTTCCTTCATGCAAATGGATTTAGAGACCCTATATGATGCATGAGAGAGGTATAAGGATTTATTGAGAAGGTGCCCTCACCATGGGTTACCTCCATGGCTACAGGTTCAAACTTTCTACAATGGTTTGAATCCCTCAACTAGGTAATTGATCGATGTAGCAGCCGGTGGTACTCTGAACAAGAAAACACCTGAAGTGGCTTACGAGTTTATAGAGGAGATGTCACTGAATAATTATTAGTGGCAAGTCATGAGGATGAAGCCTAACAGAGCAGCCGGTGTTTTCAATCTAGATGCAGTCACCATGTTATCAAACCAGGTAGAACAATTAAATAAGAAAATTGATGGTTTATGTGTTTCTACGCAGGTACATCCGGTGATACAGTACGATACGAATGAGGAGGGATGAACAATCCAGAATGTCTACCCTACGGTCCTGGCACAGAGAACGAACAAGTCAACTATATGGGTAATAATTGTAGACCTTAGAATAATCCCTACAGTAACACTTATAATGCAGGTTGGAGGAACCATCCCAATTTCTCTTGGGGTGGTCAAGGAAACCAGAGACCACATCCCCCTCCAGGCTTTCAACAACCTTGCCAACAAGAGAAGAAGCCAACCCTTGAGGAAATACTGATGAAGTTTATTTCAGTGTCAGAAACCCACTTCCAAAACACCGAAACAACACTTAAAAATCAACAAGCGTCGATTCAAGGGCTCGAGAACCAAATAGGACAGCTTGCTAAGTTGATTTCAAAAAGACCACAAGGTAGCTTGCCTAATAATACCGAAACTAATCCAAAGGAGAAACTTCATGCAATTACTGTGCGAGATGAAGAAGGGTTAGTTGAATCTGAACCCGAACCGAGGCAAGAAAGTATGGTAAGTAAAGGTAAGGTTGAGGTAAGCCAAAATGAACAAAAATTGATCGGTAAAGAATATAAACCTTGTGTGCCATATCCCAACATGACAAAGAAAGACCACACAAACGAACAATTTGGTAAATTTCTTAAACTTTTGAAAAAGTTACATATCAACTTACTATTTATTGAAGCTCTTTCGCATATGCCCAATTCTGTTAAATTTTTAAAGGAGCTTTTGGCAAACAAACGAAAGTTAGATGATTTATCACACGTGGAGCTCAATGTAGTGTGCTCAGCTATTCTGCAAAATAAACTACCCAATAAATTGAAAGATCCAGGGAGTTTTACTATTCCTTGTATAATTGGTAGTTTAAATGTTGATAATGCTTTTGCTGATTTAGGGGCGAGTATTAATGTCATAAAATGTTTAAGCAACTAGGTCTTGGGAAACCCAAACAAACTAGGATGAGTATTCAATTAGCAGATAGAACAATTAGATTTCCTAGGGGTATTATTGACGATGTTCTCGTTAAAATTGAAAAATTCATATTCCCAGTTGGTTTTGTTGTTTTAGACATTGATAAGGATAGTGGCGTAGCTTTAATTTTAGGACGACCCTTTTTAGCAACTGCCAGAACTATTATTGATGTTGGTACAGGTGAATTAATACTTCGTGTAGGTGATGACACCATTAAACTCCAAGCTCGTGATTTTGTTAAGACATCTAGTGATCGAGATGATTATACGAGTTATGTTAATTTGAATAACATTGTGGCTCAACCTTCTTTGTAGGAAATCCCTCGAAAAAATGTGATGGAGCCATGTTCCAGTCCATGTGATAAAAATAGGATGATTCATGAAAAACGAATGTTGCAAATTGATGAACTAGACTAATGGAGGACACATGTCAAGGAGAAATCGAGAATACACGATGCAGAACCAAAGCGACACCATGACGAGCATAAGGATGGAACGAATCAATTTAAGGTTGGGGACCAAGTAATGTTAGATAAAACAGATCCTCAAATTGCCATGTCAGAGCCTAATGCAAATGGAGCAACTCCTTTTACGGTATTGAATGTCTTCCCCTACAGTACAGTTGAGGTAACGCATTCTGAATTCGACACTTTCAAGGTAAATATTACTCGACTCAAACCTTATTTTGATAATAGAATTGATGGCGAGAAAGAAGAGTTTCAACTCCGCGAACCACCGTGACTGTGCGAATACGAGGTAAGTCAAGCTTAGACTTTACTTAAGTGCTTCTCGGGAGGCAACCTGAGCGTTAACACTGCTAATTTCTTAATTTTATCTCATGATATTTTTCAAAACTAATTAATTTTCAAATTAAAAAAAAAAAGAGTTTTTAAAGCCCAAAAGGCTTAGACACACTAGCGTGTCCTTGGCCGTGTGGAATCTTAAGACTTAGTTTTAAAATCCTAAAGAAATCAATAGTAAGTAACATGGCCTGGCGACACGACCGTGTGACCCCTGTCCTTGGCCTTATTGATACTAGGACTTAGTTTTTCAAAAAAATGACAGAGACACGGCCTAAAATAGTCCACACAGGCATGTGACACGGCTGTGTGGACGATACGGGCATGTCCTAAACCGTGTCTAAAATTTTCAATTTTAAAATAAGCCAGAGAGTTACATGGGCAAGGCACACAAGCGTGTGGAAGGTCACACGGGCTTGGGAGAAGCGAAAGAGGTCGCACATCACCAGGCAACACAGTCGTGTGCGCCACACGGCCTGGACACACGAGCGTGTCCGAGGCCGTGTGAAGACTGGGTTGGTTTTGTTTAAAATCGCATATGGGCTGAAAACACACCACACGGGCATGTGACACGGCTGTGTGGCCCAACACGGGCCTTATACGACCATGTCCTCCTTTTTAACCCCCAACCTTAATTTTTTTTAAAAATTTGTCTTCTTCCTCCTTTCATCCCTAGCTGTCGTTCACCCTCTTTGCAAGTCCAGCCACTATTCTTTCTCCCATTTTGACCGCCACCGACAGCCCTTATTTCTCCAGCCATTCCTACGACACTCTCCTCTTCTTTAACCCTCTACCTTTCCCTTCTTCTTTTTTTTTTCCTCTCCCCTCACCCCAATAGCCACCCATGCCTGACGACCGAACCTCCTCCCTCGTACCCTCGCCAGTCCTCTCTCCCACATCCCCAGCCCCACTCATCCTCTCTGTTCGACCAGACCAACCCCCCAACACCCTTAAAAGCCCCACTTTCTTCCACCCTTCCCCTGATCAATTACCCTTCCCCCTTCTTTTTCGCCACCATCAATGTAGGCCACTAGCCTTCCCTCATAGCACAGCCCACCGCCCTGACCGACCCTTTCTCACCGTCCAGCCACATCTCCTTCACCCGAGCCACTAGTGCTCCATTATCGCACAACTCCGGTCATAACAACCACCCTCGGTCCTTATTTTTCCCTTTTTTCCCATTTTTCCTATTTATTATTATTTTTTTAATTTTTTTATTTTATTCTATTTTATTTCTTTAGGATATTTTATTATTTTATTTATGTTTATGTTTATGTTCTTTCATGAAAACGTTTCTCCCATTTTAGTAATTTTAATTATGTTTCTTTCTATTTGGTACAATAGTTTAAGTTAGTAATTATTCTTATCCCTATTATTAGTATTTCTTTAGCTATGTTATTTATTATTATTATTATTCTACTTGTTATTTTTATGATTTGTCATTCTCATCAAATTCGTATCATTTATGTCACTATTTTAGTTTATTATTTTAATTGGTATTATGATCCATCCTTAGTTTATTATGTTGACGTCATTGTTCATTATTTCTATTGATATTGTTCCTAGTTTTTTATATGCGACTATCCGACTTAGTTTATGTCTTGGTGATGCGTATATTATTTTCCTGATATTGGAATGTTCTATCTTTCAGGTATACCATGACAAACACTCGCGGCAAGTCGAAGGTTGCCGTCCCTACTTTGAAAAAGCGAAAGACCCATGGTACGATCTCCTCCTCGAGTGCTTCCACCGAGGCCCGCCACCTTTATCTCCTTTAATAAGCCCAATTTGCCCAGGCCCAATAAACAAAAATAAAAACATTACACCAAAACAAGCCTAATACACCCAAACCCAAATGGCCCAGAATTAAAAAAAACCCTAGCCCAAACCTAAGGGCCCCAAAAGGCCCAAAACTCTAAAATTTTCAAAAAACCCTATCCCCTAGGTCTACTGCCGCCCCTAGCCTCTGCCACTGTCATACCGCCCTCACCACTGCCACCACTTGCCACCGCCACCTGCAAAAGTCAATAGTAGAAATGACAGCAAACAATAGCAAGCAATGTATATGAAATATTGTATCAAAATCAGGCTATAAAAGCCTCAAAAAATGTAAACTTTTTTGGCACGGAGAATCTAATAAAGAAACAAAAAAAATTTCACAAAAAGATGAAGCAAAACAGGAAAAGGAAATCTAATCAGACTAAGGTTTATTTTTTTTCTTTTCTTTCTTTTTTCTTTCTCAAATCTTTTAATACATATATATATATATACATATAATATAAAAGCAAAAAAAGAAAAGGGAAAACATACCTGATTTTTAACCCTAGGAATCGAAAGGTTCCCTTTCTTTTTAGCCATTTTCTCTAAAAAAGGACCCTAGATTCGGAATTAGGGGTATGAAAGGATTAAAACGGACATTTTAAAATTTTTTCGGCCACTGTGGATGGCAGCCTTGTCGCTGGTGGCCGGCGTGGTGGTGGTCCATCGGAGCCATGGCCGGACCTTCAGGCTATTTCAAAGAAAAGGGGGGTGTTTGTTTCTTTTTTTTTTTTAAGCTGGTTACAAATGAATTTTTTTTTTAGATTTTTAACTTATATATAGGCCCTCTAAACGACGCCGTTTTGAGTAGGCCTCTCAGGCACCAAAACGACGTCGTTTTAGGCTAACCCACGCACCAACCTGACCCGCTCCCCAGGATCCACTGTTTTCAACAAAGGGTCTATTTGCGCATTTAGCCCTTCCGCTTTTTTTTATTGTTTTACAATTAAGTTTCTTTCATTTTTTAATTTTTACCCTATAATTTATTTCGACTTTCAACTTCGTCCACCTAGAAGCTGTGCGTTTTGGAGGGTGGGGATTATTGCCCATTTTGGTCCCTTCTTATTATTCGCGCGTTCAACTTGGTCCTTTTCTTTTTTATTTATTTCTGATTTGCCCCAAATTTCTGTTTTAAAGTTCAATTTAGCCCATTTCTTGTTAATTTTTTCTATTTTATTATTAAATTAATTAATTTAATATTATTACTATTATTATTATATTTCCTTTTTGTATTTGTTTTCCTATTATTATCTTTTAAATACACCTATTTTATCATTCTATTATTTATTTGCTTATATTCTTTTATAATTTCAAACTTTATATTATTTACTATTTTATTATTACTAATATTATTCTTATTTTCACTTATTTATTTATATCCTTTTTATAATTTCAAACATTATTATTTTTGTTATTATTATTTTTATTATTTTTTAGCCATTTTACATACCATTTATTTATGTATTTTTTTACTATTATTTTTTAGTTTTACTTATTATTTTTCTTTTATTTGTAATTAGTTTATTTGTTTCATTTATTTATTTATTCTCGTCCTTTTATTATCATTACTGCATTTATTTTGTTATGCATATTAGCACCGAGATTTATTTTTACATTTTCACAACAAATTTGTGTTTCATTAATTTTACTCGATACATAAATTATGATTTTAAAATAAGTGATATTTCGTATTTTGAGATTCGAAAGGTCGTACCCTAACTTACGAGGTTTTGATTTTCTTGATAAATCCGAAGAAACGAACATTTAAAAAAAACTACATTTTAAATAATCTCGGGAATCAAGAAAAATCGTGTTCTAACTTATAGAATATGATTTCTTTCTAAAATCAAGATAATCGAATATCTTTCAAAATAAGTAAATTTTTCGGCGTTTACTCTCGTATCGGGAATTTAAGACATTGTGTCCTCACTTACGAGATGTAAATCTCTTTCTCGATTAACTTGAAATATGCCCCTTTCTCAAAAAATTTTCAATATTTTAAGAAAGGATCGTATTTTAAATATCTTCAAGATTTTCAATTCTCGGCACTAAAAAACACGAAGTAATCAACTAGGTACCAATTTTGAGTGCTATGAGGGTGCTAATCCTTCCTCATGCGGAACCGAATCCCGAACCCGTCTTTCTGAATTTCGTGGATCAGAATCGTTGTTTTAATAAATCAAATCGTTTATTAAAAATAACCACTTTTCGAGGTGACCTGATCCCACCTCATCAAAAAGAATTGGTGGCGACTCCCATGTTCGTTTTTGTCGACCCCCTTTTTAAAAAAATTGGTTTTGACAGCTTGGCGACTCAACTGGGGAAGTTTTTAAAATTAGAGAGTCAAGCCACGAGTTGATTATTTCTTGTCCTTTTGTCGAAAAATGATAATCTAACTTAAATTTACGATCCCTTCGTTGCATTTCATCCGCCATTTGTGTGGTCTCTTTTAGAATATGTTTGCTTTATCAGTTTAAGTCTTTTGATATATCTCTGCATATTGCATCGCATAAATCGGTCGATTTTACCCTTTTAAGTGGGAGTAAGAAACTATTCATTCGTGAGGTCTTCACCTCCGTATAGGATAGTGGATCGCTTTCGGGATACATAAGTACCTATGTCTTCGTAAGATTTTCATCTTCATATAGCCATAGGAAAATGTATTCCCCTGAACTGAACTTTATCCATATGAGCCTATAATGGGTGAGGATCGAGGAATCTGCCAGTTCAGGTACCTTTGCTTTAGAACCGAACTGCATATAGTGAGCCTTAAGACCCCACCCTAGGTAGAACCATGCCGAAACCCTAGTGGTTACCCGAGCAGGTTCTTTACTTATTATTCTTCGCTTGCATTAAACTGTGTAAAAGTACCGACTTGTTCTGTTTTACTTTTATTGTAATTGCATGGCATTTTCATTACAAAAAAGGTGTTGATTCACATTCGGTTGCTCAATAGATAACTTGTCATGGAAAAGGGGTTTCTTGATAAAGTGGAGGTTAATGCGATCGTTTGGATATGGGCTAGGACTATGCAGCAAGAGAAGGATGTTAGTCTTACAGAGGGGTACGTGTTAGAGTTGTGCGATTTTACTCGTATCAGCGTAACCCAAAATAATCTTCAAAAGATGAAAGAAATATAGGATCAATGGGATGGCAAGATAAATCAACTATTCTACTGTAATTATGGTGATTTGCCCTATCTACTGGATATCAAAGTGGACAAGCACTTATTCTGAGCTCTCGCCCAGTATTGGAATGCTGCTTATAGTTATTTTACTTTTAGAAAGGTGGATTTGGTACCTACTGTGGAAGAGTACATGGCCTTGCTCTGTTGCCCAAAAATTCAAATTGAGAAGGCTTATTCTAGAGCTGCCAACGTCCCAATGTTCTTAAAAAAGCTGATGAACATCACGGGAATGAGCGAACAGTAGGTTGCAGCCCAAATCAAGTAGAAAGGTGATAGTAAGTGCATTCCTTGGAGAAATTTGAGAGATCTGATCCTAGCACATTCTGATGTAAAGAAAATGGTTGATGTATCCGGGTTAAGTATTTATGGATTGGCTATCTTCCCTAAGGCTTTAGGGCATATATACGAGGCGGTCTCCTATTTATTTGACTGACTTGATAAGGTCACACCCATTTTGGCCGAAACTTTCAGATCCTTGAACGCATGCCGAAGAGTGGGCAAAGGGAGATTCATCGGATGCGTACAACTCTTACTAGCATGGTTGCACAGCCATTTTTGGAAAGTGAAAAAGGTCTCATATCAAATCTTCTCCGAAAACTACTCTCCACTGAAAGAGTTAGTGGCTACGCCAAGACGGGATGATATCATAGAGGAGAAATGGATGATAATTCTCCAAAATCTGTGAGACGAAAACGTCGAGTGGAGAGCCCTTTGGATGGTCCCTGATGAGATTTTATATCGGTGTGGAGATTTTGATTGGGTTCCCCTACTTGGAATATGGGGGGCTGTTAGGTATGCTCCTCTGCTCATGTTAAGACAATACAGATAAAGATAGTTTACGCCAGCAACACAAGGGTTAGCTTAGCGTGAGTTTGTATACAAGGGAGATAATTACAAAAAGAAAGTTCGTGAAATATTGAACACCAGGAACCAAACTTGTAGAATAAAAAGGTTTGCTGCCAACCCGATGACTACCCCTCAGTACGACTGGTGGTGGGGTCAGAGAATCAATGACAACACCCCTACATCAAACCAAGAAAACACCCGTTCAATAGAAGAACACTTGTAGGTGATCCCGTCTGAGCTAAAGATCATCAAATAGGATTTTGAGAGAAAGAGTTTAGAACTAGAAAAATGGATAGAGCAATTGGAGGAGGAGAAATACAGCTGGGACTGGATGTCGATGTCTAGAAACTAGAAGCCGAGAAGTTGAGAAAGGGGAAGAATAAAGCTGAAGAAGATTTGGGCAGTTCGAAAATGGACTACAAGAAGTTGCGATTGTCAATAAGAATTGTCGGCCTGGGAAAAATGTCAAAACAATGGTGCCAAGAAATTAAAGAGGAAAAGAGTAGAGCCAGTTAATGGGAAAGGAAATTCTGAGATGCTCAAACACGAGAAGATGTTCTACAAGGGAGTTTGGTAGAAAGTCAAAATGAGAAGGTAAGGTTAAAAACTCGGGTGTCAGAGTTAGAAAAATCCCTACATCAGTATCGTAGTCGTAACTCTGTAATCAAGTTGAAGGCTAGTCGGAGCAAAATTGAAGAGCTAAAAGGAAAGATAGAAGATCTTGAAATCGTGCTACAAAACAGTGAACTTCAAGTTGAACTCCTGGAAGAAAATAATGAGCAGTGGCAAGAGCAACTTCATCGATCTCAAGATCAGATCAGGGATAAGGATTACGTTATGGGTACCACTTTGACTGAAGTAGGAGAGGTGGCTAATCATTTACAAACCTTAGCAGTCCGGACTGATGAACTGAGTTTGAAAAATGAGTCAGAGTCAGATCGAGGTCGGGAGTTAGCTTGGCTTTTTAGGAAGGTCAAGGCCTTAAGTATTAGGGTGATGCCTTATATGTAATCCGTTTTATGTGAAGAAATTTATTTTTTAGAAAAGTTACTCTAATGAAAATGAATTAGAATTAGTGTTTTTTTTTTGCATACATTTCATGCATTAGCATTAAATTGCATCATGTGCATTAAATTTCACAAAGAAACCCTAAAATCATGGCAGTTACCCTGAAGTATCATTACGGTACATGAGGGAAAACTAAAGCAATGGACCAAAGATTGGAAAGATTGAAGCAAATGCAAAAAGAAATGCAAGATCAGCTGCAAATACAGATGCAAGAATAATTGGCCAAAATTCAACAAGACATGAGGGATCAGATGCTAGAATCCCAAAAGAATATGATGATCCAATTAACCCAGTTGCTGACTGGAGGGCTAGAAAAAGAAAAGAGCCCTATGGTCAATTCCAGGGACAATAACGAGGACCCTGCTTATCCTTCAGGCTTTACCCTAACAAACACCCAAGCACGACCAAACGCATATCCACAAAGGGTGTCCATTAACATCTTGCCCCAATATCAGACAAGTACCTCGGCACCAACAAGTTTCCCGACAGGTTTAGGCTCCAACCCATGAGACAATCCAGTAAATCCCATTGTCTTTGATGTTGATGATGTAGCAAAAATAGAAAAGGAGAGAGTGGAGCTCCTAAAGCAACTTGAAGATCGATGCAGATGGCTAGAAGAAAAATTCAAGGCATTGGAAAATATTGATTACCATTGTGGAATTGATGCTAAAGACTTGAGCCTAGTTCCAGATCTAGTGCTCCCGCCCATGTTTAAGACCCCAGAGTTTGAAAAATATAATGGGACCAGCTGCCTCGAAGCTCACATTACGATGTTCTGTCAGATGATGACAGGATATGTCAATAATGATCAGTTGTTAATTCCCTGTTTCCAAGATAGCCTGACCAGGGCTGCGGCCAAATGGTATAATCAGCTAAGTCGTTCCCAAATTAATCCAAGTCAGGCCTTCATGAAACAATATGGCTAAATAATAGATATGGTACCCGACAAAATCACACTACAAAATATGGAGAAAAAGCCAAGTGAGAGCTTCAAGCAATATGCTCAAAGGTGGAGGGAAGTCGCCACGCAAGTCCAACCACCTCTGCTAGAAAAGAAAATGACAATGCTCTTGATTAATACCCTGAAGGCTCCATTCATTAACCACATGCTGGGAAGCACATCTAAGAGTTTCTCGGACATAGAAATGTCCAGTGAGATGATAGAAAATGCAATAAGGTGTGGAAAAATAGAAGCCGGGGAAAATGCCAAGAGAACGACCCCGAGAAAGAAGGAAAATGAGATAAATAATGTGAGTGTGTATGACAAGGGCTATTCAAAGTTGATTACTGTAAGCCAACTAAGGGTAGTGGCTACTAGCCAGCAAAGCCCCCCAAGACAAGAATCCAACATAAGGTAAAATACGGAGAAACTCCAGTTTACGCCCTTCTCGATGACGTATAGGGAGTTGTACCAAAATTTGTTTGATGCACGTGTAGTATCCCTTTTCTACCTAAAACCTATGCAACTTCCATTCCCCAGATGATACGACGGGAACGCCCAATACGAATACCACGCGAGAATCACGGGACACTCGATCGAGAACTACACCGCTTTTAAAAATTTAATAAAAAGACTCATTAAAATGGGCATTGTGAGACTCGATGATCCATTTGGTGCAGAGAATCCGTTACCTAACCATTTTGACAAAGGGGTAAATTCAATAATCGAGAATGCAGGGAAGAGAATCAAGATGAATATAGCAGAAGTGAAAACCCCACTGAGAGAGGTTTGGAAGAAAATGGTAGAAAGTAGATTAATCACACAAGATTTAAGGGAGGAATCTCGAGAAGAAAGGAACTACTGTGAGTTCCATAATGAAGAAGGTCATGAGATTCAAAGATGTAATGAATTCAGGGCCCTAGTACAGGGTCTGATGGACAATAAGGAGCTAGAATTCTTTGAGTATACTGAAGGCCAAGAAAGAGAAGATGTGTGCGCCTCAGAAGAAAAATCGACTGAGAAGGTCCATAAAGTCAACCACCTAGTGGTTATTATTTCACGCCAAAGAGCAATGAAGCCGAAGTACAAATTACACCAATGGTCATAATTCAGAAACCTACAGCCTTTCCTTACAAGGACAGCAAGAGGGTTCCCTAAAATTATAGCTACAACATGACGATCCCGGGAGAAGAGAATCCAATTAGTGCTTTAGGAGAAGATCAAGATGTGGGTTTCTACACGCGCAGTGGAAGGCACTATGATCCATTAAATGCAGGAGCTGAGCCTACAAAAGGAAAAGCCTTGGCTATTGGACGAAAGAGGGAAAAGACGGCTAGACTTAAATTACTTGTTAATTAGTCGATAACTGAAAATGAGGCTAAAAAGTTTTTAAAATTCCTAAAGCATAGCGACTATAGCGTTGCGGAGCAACTGCATAAATAACCAGCTCGCATATCAGTGCTAGCTTTACTCTTAAGTTCAGAAACCCATCGTAGTGTATTGATGAAGGTGCTGAACGAAACTTATGTCGCTAATGATATCTCGGTGAACAAACTGGATCGCTTGGTGAACAATATAAGCATCGATACTTTCATCTTTTTTAATGATGATGAAATATCACCAGAGGGATGAGATCGACTAAGGCTTTGTACATCACAACCTGCTGCAAGGGATATACACTATTAGAGGTGTTAATTAATAATGGATAGGCCCTAAATGTCTTACCCTTATCCACACTGAATAGGTTACATGTGGATAGCACTCATATGAAAACATGTCAAAACATAGTGAGAGCATTCGATGGAACCGAAAGAAAGGTGATGGGAAGTATTGAGATACCCCTCTTGATTGGTCCAAACATGCATGAAGTAGATTTCTTGGTGATGGGAATCAAGCCTTCCTATAACTGCTTGTTGGGGAGACCTTGGATTCACTCGACTGGGGCAGTGCCGTCATCACTATATCAAAAGCTAAAGTTGGTAATTAATGGCCAATTGGTAACGATAAACGTGGAAGAAGACATTATTGCATCTGTAACCAGTGACGTGCTATATATAGGGACAGATGATGAAGTAATAGAATGTTCCTTTCGATTGCTGGAATTCGTGAATGCATCCTTCGTTGTTGAGGGGAATAAGATCCTGACACCCAAAATCTCCAAAACTACAAGGATAGGCCTGCAACTGACGGTTAGAAAAGAAGCCTTGCCTGGGTGAGGACTCGAAAAATACCTCCAAGGAAGAGTCGAGGTACCAATCTTGATAGACAAACGGGATCGCTTTGGCTTGGGGTATAAGCCAGATGCGAAGCAAATGAAGAAGGAGTTAGAGAAGAAGCAAGAGAGGAGAAGAACACGATTAAGTGGGGCAGAGTTCAAATGGGAACAATAGCCTTTCCCCATATATCTAGAACATTTGTGTCAGGAGGAATTATTTACCCTGAATGGAAGATGACAAGAAAAGAAACTACTGAAGAAATGATGGGAAATCTGAACATCAACGCCATATTTAAAGAGGGAATTTTGGAAGGAAATTTATCGGGCATTCGCCCTTATGTACCTGGAAGTGTTTTGAACAATTGGACTACAGAAAAGATTCCTATAGTTTTAGAGCTAATTCAGAGTAATGTTCAAAACACACTTATTACTCTAAGCCTAGGAGTAATAAGAATCCTTTTGTGAAATAGGCATATGTCTAACATCTTTATTTTAATAAATTGCATCTTTGCGTATCATTTTGAGCAAATATTCTTTTATTCTTCAATTTCATTCATAATCATACCATATAGATAGTTATTCTTAGATTCTTTTGTTCTTTGGATCTTCCTTAGTTTCTATAGCAGGTCTCTAGATATCAATGATATGAGCGATTCTGCTACTGACTCAGAATCTCCTTTTGAGCGAGATATGTGTCTAGAGAAACCTTAGGGCTTTAGCGATGATAGAGATTGTAACCTATCTCTTGATTTGTTAAGGATGGTAGAACAAAAAGAGAAACAGATTTTACCTCATAAAGAGTCAGTAGAGATTGTGGTTTTGGAAGAAGGAAAAGAAGTGAAAATTGGATCTTGCATTGTCGTAAAGACAAAGCGAGACCTCATTAAGTTACTCCAAGAATTCAAAGATATTTTTGCATGGTCGTATCAAGATATGCCTGGATTGAATACTAATATCATGGTACACAGAATCCCTATAAAGAAAGAGTGTAAGCCAGTTCAACAGAAGCTCCGAAGGATGAGGCCCGATGTTTTGCTAAAAATAAAAGAAGAGGTCAAAAAGCAATTCGATGTTGGTTTCTTACAAGTGGTCAAATACCAAGAATGGGTAGCCAATATCGTCCCTGTCCCTAAGAAATATGGGAAAGTACAAATATGTGTAGACTACAGGGATTTAAATAAGGCTAGCTCGAAAGATAATTTTTCGTTGCCTCACATCGACACCTTAGTGGACAACACGGCAGGTTATTCACTGTTCTCCTTTATGGATGGCTTCTCCGGTTACAACCAGATAAAGATGTCATTTAGACTGAAAAATGCGGGAGTGACATATCAGAGAGATATGGTAACCCTGTTCCATGTTATGATGCATAAAGAAATCAAAGTTTATGTTGACGATATGATTGCCAAATCCCAAACAGAAAAGGAGCATGTACAAGTTTTGAGGAAATTGTTCTTGAGATTGAAAAAAATCCAACTAAAGCTCAATCCAGCAAAATGTACCTTAGGGGCTAAGTCAAGAAAATTGCAAGGCTTTGTAGTCAACAAAAAAGGGATCGAAATCGACCCGAATAAAGTCAAAGCTATACAGGAGTTGTCTCTGACGCGCACTCAAAAAGAAGTCTGAGGTTTCTTAGAAAGACTAAATTACATTGCCTGGTTCATTTCACAACTGACCAAGAAATGTGACCCCATATTCCGTCTTCTCAAGAAACACAATCCAGGAGTATAGGATGATGAATGCCAGAAAACTTTTGACAAAGTTAAACAATAGCTATCCACTACCCCAGTGCTGACGCCACCTAGTCCAGATAAGCCACTGATACTGTATTCGGCAGTATTTGAGAATTCTATGGGATGTGTACTTGGCCAACACGATGAGTCAGGAAGGAAAGAAATGGTGATATACTACCTCAGTAAAAAGTTCACTGAATGTGAGACAAGGTACTCACTGATTGAGCAATTGTGTTGTACTTTAATCTGGACAACTCGAAGACTGAGACAGTACATGTTGTACTACACAACTTGGCTCATCTCGAAACTAGACCCTCTGAAGTACATGATGGAGTCGGCTGTTTTGAATGGAAGGATGACTCGATGATAAATTCTGCTTTCCAAATTTGATATAGTCTATGTGAACCAAAAAGCTGTAAAAAGGAGTGCAATAGTAGATTTTCTGGCTATTAGAGCTCTAGAAGATTACGAGCCTTTGAAATTGGATTTCCCAAATGAAGATCTAATGTATGTTGCAACCACAGAAGAAGACTCCCAAAAAGGCCATCATTGGAAACTAAACTTTGACGGAGCCTCAAACATTGTGGGTAACGGAGTCGAGGCAGTTTTGGTATATCCAAACGGAGATCATTATCCCTTCACTAGTAAATTGGATTTTGATTACACAAATAATATGGCCGAATACGAAACATGTATCATGAGAATTCGTGCAGCCATAGAACGCAAGATCAAAGTGTTAGAGGTCTATGGAGATTCTGTACTAGTGATCTATCAGCTCAAAGGAGAATGGGAGACAAGAGATCCTAAGCTGATTAAGTATAGAGGACTGGTCTTGGAGTTAATTGAGGAGTTTGATGACATCACTTTCTGTTACCTCCCACGAGATGAAAACCAGATGGCTGATGCCGTGGCTACTTTGGGTTCTATGGTCAAAGTGAACAAACAAAAAGATGTAAAACTTATCCAAATGAGTATTGATGAGACTCTGACCCATTGCTACAACATCGACGAAGAAGAAGAAAGAGATGATCACCCCTGGTATCACGATATACTGTGATACGTAAAGAATCGTGAATACTCTGACAAAGCAACAGAAACTGATAAAAGGACCTTGAAAGGTTAGCCAATGACTATGTCTTAGATGGGGAAATTTTATGTAAAAGAAGAAAGGACCAGGTGCTATTAAAATGTGTGAATGCCGTTGAGGCTAAGAAAATCTTAGAGGAAGTCCATGAGCGTGTCTGTGGAACACATGCTAATGGTTTTATAATGGCTAGACAAATCATGAGATTCGAGTATTATTGGTCCACAATGGAAGGGTATTGCATCAGTTATGCCAAGAAGTGTCATAAGTGCCAAATTTATGGAGACAAGATTCACGTACCTCCTTCACCTCTTCATGTTATGACTTCTCCATAGCCTTTCTCTATATGGGGGATGGATGTCATTGGGCCAATCTCGCCAAAAACTTCTAACGGGTATTGATTCATCTTTGTGGTTATCAATTACTTCACCAAGTGGGTAGAAGCTACTTCATATACCAATGTCACAAAGTTGGTAGTCAGCAAGTTCTTAAAGAAGGAGATCATATGTCGGTATGGAATGCCAGAAAGAATCATATAGAACAATGCATTGAATTTGAACAACAGCACGATAGCAGAAGTCTGTAGTCAGTTCAGAATTAAACACCACAACTTGTCACCATATTGCCCAAAAATAAATGGTGCAGTTGAGGTAGCTAATAAGAATATTAAGAAGATCGTGGGAAAAATGACTGACACTTATAAAGATTGGCATGAGAAGTTATCATTTGCCCTCTATGCCTATCGAACATCGGTCAGGACCTCTACCGGGGCAACTTCTTTTTATTTAGTTTATGGAATGGAGGTGGTTTTACCCATCGAAGTTGAGATTCCTTCTCTTCGAGTCCTATTAGAGCTGAAGTTCGATGAAGTAGAAGGGATCAATCCCGATATGATTAGCTAAATTTGATTGAAAAGAAGAGGTTGAAAGCTATCCGTCATGGTCAAATGTACCAAAAAAGAATGATGCAAGCTTACAACAAAAAAGTTTGCCCCAGAGAATTTCATGAGGGGGATTTGGTATTGAAGAAGATCCTTTCCATACAAAAGGACTTCAATGGAAAATGGATGCCAAACTGGGAAGTGCCTTATGTGGTAAATAAGGCCCTTTCTGGAGGAGCATTGATATTGACTGAGATGGATGACAAGGACTTGCCTAACCCGGTGAATTATGATTCAGTCATGAAATACTTCACCTAAAAAAAAAGAAGAAGAAGAGGAAAGGCCAAGGCGAAAACTCGTAAAAGAATGCCTTGAGACCAAAGGGGTTTTGAATTGAAAACTCGTGAAAGGGCGATTCAAATCTTGATCAAAGATAGGGCATGCGGTAATCTTGCTTTCTTCGAATTAATAAGAAAGAGAGATGCTACATCTTGGGGCATCAACAGAGTACTCTAGATCTCCTAAACACATGTTGAGCTCAAAATGGTCCTCAATAAGTTCGTGCAGAGAAGTTCATATTGCGATATTTGGGGCACCTATTTTCTTCTTACTTATTTTATATTCCAGCAATGTTTGCTTACTTTGATTAATCTATTCTTCTCAAATTTTGTTCCTGATAAATTTTAGTTTTGTCCATCATTATGATCTTTTTCAAGCACTTCGCATTGAAATAACGATTAATAGGCTAATAATACTTTCATAAAAGAGTTTTCCATATTGATCTGAAAAGTTTCCTAAATAGTATAAGAACCTAAAACAGGACCATTGGTCAGGACTAACCAAATTCGAGAATTGGAAACAATTGAGGAAATAACCCAAATTGTGATTATTTCCCTGGGTTTTCCGTCAAAGATATCAACTGAACAAGAAGGCAGGGTAACACGTCAGTGATAAAACCTTGATGAACAACGAGCAATGTCAACCTAAGCATTGAAAAGTGGATCATTCTCGCAAAACGACATTCTGCATTCATGCAAATATCATTCATACACATCTAGTTAGGAGCATTTGATTTATTCTGATATGACATCCTAGTCACTTGGTATAAACATAGGCCCATGAAATGGATTCTACAGGTCATGTTCCGTAGAGAATGGTGTAACAAATCAATGCAGTTACAAATCCCATACCCCTGAAGTTGCAGTAGGATGGATTGAAGTCATTATGGTGAATCTTATCTCTCTGAAGTTGCAGTGGAGCAGATTGAAGCCACTAGTCTTATCTCCCTGAAGTGGTAGTGGAGCAGACTGAAGATAACAAATCTTATTTCCCTGAAGTTGCAGTGGAACAGATTAAAGCTACAAATTACAAATCTTATCTCCCTAAAGTTGTAGTGGAGCAGATTAAAGCCACAAATCTTATCTCCTTGAAGTTGCATTGGAGTAGATCGAAGATAGCAAATCTTATCTCTCTGAAGTTGCAGTAGAGCAGATTAAATCTACAAACCTTATCTCTTTGAAGTTGCAGTAGAGCAGGTTGAAATTATGAGTCTTATCTCCCTAAAGTTGCAGTGGAGCAGACTGAAGATAGCGAATCTTATTTCCATGAAGTTGTAGTGGAACAAATTAAAGCTACAAATTACAAATCTTATCTCCCTGAATTTGTAGCGGAGTAGATTGAAAATAGAAAATCTTATCTCTCTAAAGTTGCAGTAGAGCAGATTAAAGCTACAAACCTTATCTCCCTGAAGTTGCAGTGGAGCAGGTTAAAAATAAACAAATCTTATCTCCCTAAAGTTGCAATAGAGCAGATTGAAGTCAGGTTACAAATCTTATCTCCCTAAAGTTGTAGTGGAGCATGTTAAAGCCACAAGTATAATCTCCCTGAAGTTGCAATGGAGCAGTTTAAAGCAATAAATCCTATACCTCTGAAGTTACAGTGGGTCGGATTAAATCAAATCACAAATCTCATCTCCCTCAAATTGTAGCAAAGTAGATTGAAGCTACGAATCTTATCTCTCTAAAGTTGCAGTAGAGTGGAATGAAGATGCAGTGGACTGGAATGATGCTACTTGAAGAAGAAAAGCACCGAAAGAGTCAAAGCTCGGCGAGAACGGGCAAAATTGGTTTTTCTTAAAATTCTTTGCTCTATTCTCGTTACACGACAACGAGCAAAGAAGGGCAGCTGTAATGAGCCCAATTTGCCTGGGCCCAATAAACAAAAAAAAAACCAAAACAAGCCCAATACACCCAAACCCAAATGACCCAAAATTAAAAAAAACCCTAGCCCAAACTTAAAGGCCCAAAAGGCCCAAAACTCTAAAATTTTCAAAAAACCCTAGCCCTTAGGTCTACTGCCGCCTCTAGCCTCTGCCACTGTCAGCACAGCCCTCACCACTGCCACCGCTTGCTACCGCCACCTGCAAAAGTCAGTAGCAGAAATGACAACAAACAATAGCAAGCAATGTATATGAAATGTTGTATTAAAATCAGCCTATAAAAGCCTCAAAAAATGTAAATTTTTTTGACACGAAGAATCGAATCAAGAAACAAAAAATATTTACAAAAAGATGAAGCAAAACAGGAAAAGGAAATCTAATCAGACTAAGGTTTATTTTTTTTCTTTTCTTTCTTTTTTTTTCTCAAATATTTTAATACATATATATAATATAAAAGAAAAAAAATAGAAAATAGAAAACATGCCTGATTTTTAACCCTAAGAACCGAAAGGTTTCCTTTCTTTTTAGCCATTTTTAGCCATTTTCTCTTAAAAAAAAAGGACCCTAGATCCAGAATTAGGGGTCTGAGAGGTTTAAAACGGATATTTTGAAATTTTTTTGGCCACCGTGGATGGTGGCCTAGTCGCCGGTGGTCAGCGGCCGGCGCAGCGGTGGTCCGCCGGAGCCAAGGCCGAACCTTCAGGCTATTTCAGAGAAAATGGGAGGTGTTTATTTCTTTTTTTTTAAAGCTGGTTACAAACGAAATTTTTTTTGAGATATTTATCTTATATAGGCCCTCTTAACGACGTCGTTTTGGGTAGGCCTCTCAGGCACCAAAATGACATCGTTTTGGGCTGACCCGCGCACTGACCGGAACGACCCGCTCCCCAGGATCCGCATGTTTTCAACAAAGGGTCTATTTGCTCATTTAGCCATTCCGCTTTTTTTATTGTTTTACAATTAAGTTTCTTTCATTTTTTAATTTTCGCCCTATAATTTATTTCGACTTTCAACTTCGTCCACCTTGAAGCTGTGCGTTTTGGAGGGTGGGGATTATTGCCCATTTTGGTCCCTCCTTGTTATTCGCGCTCAACTTGGTCCTTTTCTTTTTTATTTATTTCTGATTTGCCCCAAATTTCTGTTTTAAAGTTCAATTTAGCCCCCTTTTTTGTTATTTTTGCTATTTTATTATTAAATTAATTAATTTAATATTATTACTATTATTATTATATTTTCTTTTTGTATTTATTTTCCTATTATTATCTTTTAAATACACCTATTTTATCATTCTATTATTTATTTACTTATATCCTTTTATAATTTCAAACTTTAAATTATTTACTATTTTATTATTACTAATATTATTCTTATTTTCACTTATTTATTTATATCCTTTTTATAATTTCAAACTTTATTATTTTTGTTATTATTAATATTTTTATCTTTTAGTTTTACTTATTATTTTTCTTTTATTTGTAATCAGTTTATTTGTTTCATTTATTTATTTATTCTCGTCCTTTTATTATATGTCGAAACCATTTTTTAAAAGGAGTGTTTAAAAAACGGGGATTGACTTTTGAAAAACGAAAACGGGAGTCGCCACCAATCTTTTAAAGTGCGATTGGATCACTATATAAAACGTTTTGGCCTACGAAATTATGAGAAAATAGGTTCGGGAGTTGGTTACGTACGAGGAAGGATTAGCACCCTCGTAACGCCCATAATTGGTACCAAATTGAGTAATTCTTGTCTTAGTGTCAGAAATTTGAAAGAATTTTTAAAAAAGATATTTCCTTTAAACCGTGATGTTTTGAGAGAAGAATCAAGATTCATTCGTTTTAAAAGAGTACAAACATCACATCCAGTATGATTGAACATGATATCTTTAATCTTTCGTAACTAAAATCATCTTATGATTTATAAAACTCGTTTAAAAGGATATTTTAAATATTTAGTCAAACGAGAAATTGCAACCCAGCATGTTAGGGGACTATTTCTCGAATTTCTAAGTATTCAAAACATTGCCTTACTCTTTTTTTAAAAAAAAAGTTTCTTTTTAATTAAATAAGATATGAGCTAAATGATATGTTTTAAAATAACCTATTTTCAACAAAGGGTCTTTTTTTAAAAATGATATGTTTTAAAATAACCTAATTTCAATATATATATGTTTTATCATTTCATGCAAATATAGTAAAACATATATATAACAACATTTTATGCAAATATATATACCTAAATTATCATAAATAACTAATTTTACGCAAATATATAAATATAAGAACAAAATGATGTGTAAAATTTAACCTATTAAACTATATCCAAAATAAAAGAGAATTTAAAAATAAACAAATTAAATGTATGAAATATAAAAATAAGAGATTTAGAAATATATTAAACGATGTAAAAACAATAAAAGGGACCCTTTTTCCTTTTTAAAATGATATATACATATATAGACTATATTATAAGATATAATAACTTAGTATATAAGAAAAATAGTGTACTAGATATTGCTATTCTTTAAAAAAATGTATATAATTAATAAGTAATAATGTATAATTTGTGATAAAATAAGGTAATAAGGAAATATGGTAAAATATAATATAATTTACAAATAAAAATATGTAATAATTTAAATCATATAGTAATAAAAATATGTAATAAAATATATATAATATAATATATGAAGAATATATAAAATAATAATAATCTAATAAGTATTTTCATATAAAAATATAGTAAAATAATTAATACCTATAGGAAAATACATAGTATTTACTAAATTTATAAATAAAATGTATAATAATATGAATAATATAATTAATAATAAAATAATATATATACTATATTTTTATAATTAATATTTATAAAGTATTTTAAAAAAATATTTAAAAGGATTATAAGGAAATCAAATTAAAGTTTTAGGACTAATTTTAAAAAAATAAAAATTACGAATTTTGGGCCCTCTGGAATGCGCATTAAAAGTTGGGGGACTCTTTGGGCAATTAGCCCTAATCCCCAAAACGACATCGTTTCAATGAGATGAATTTTAAGGGTCTTTAGGATTAAATTGAAATAAATATAACAGATTGGGGCTAAATTAAAATAAAAATAAAATGAAATTAAAAACTTAAAAACACGGAAGGATCAATTGGACAATTTGCCCATTTATTAAAAACACGCGGATCCTCCCCGGGTCATCGGGTCAACGCGCGGATCCAAAGCTTTGAAACGGCGTCGTTTTGTGCTTATTGGATTAAACCAAAACGACACCGTTTCATTTATGCTATATAAGCCAAACTTTAGTTCAAAAATCATTTTGCACCTGGTTTTTAAAAAAAAAATTGAAAAACTCTCTGAAAGAGAGTTGAGAGCAGTCCTCCGGGCTCCGGTCTCCGTCGAGCCGAGCCCTGATCATCGGACTCACGCACCCACACGCCTTCGCCTACTCTTCCCCGTATGGCGGTCGGAAGCCCATAAATTTCGATTTTCAACATGTTTTCAACATGATTTCAACGGTAAATTCCTTTTTATTCATTTAAATGGTATTTGCATGTAAAGAAAAATAAATAAAGATATATCACCTTTAAGAAACTGTTTGAACTTTTTTCTTTCTTCTGTATATGCGTGTGTATATTATTGTCTTTGTAAAAGTCCGGATCCTCTACATTGTTCTAAATCAGGCTTTTTATAGCCACTGTACATAGCATTTTTACATGTTTAAAAATATTCCCTGCCATATTTGTTTTGCGTTTGTCCTTTCTTTCCATTTTTGCAGATGATCGAGGAGAAGGAGGGGCACCTGATCACGGCGTCGGTTTGTGTCTCAATTACAACGAGACACGGGGCCTGGAATCATGGCACCGATGAAGGATAGCTGAAACGACGTGAGGTGAAACGACACTGACCTGCGTTGATTTCTGCATGATTCGAGGCCGGAGTTACAGGGTGAGGCGAAGAGGCGCATCAGCTGCGGCGCGAAGCTTCTAGAAACCCTAGGGTTTCCAGATTTAGTTTAGGCAATGGGCCTTGCTAGTTTTGGGTCTGGCTTGGGTACTTGGGCTTACGGGTTAAAAGATGTGGGCTACCAGTATTGGGTGTTGGGTACCGGGTTATTGGGTTTAAGTATTAATGGTTTTGGGTTAGTTTGTAACTGGTAGTGGTATAGGTCTTAGGTATCTGGGCTTATCAAGCTTTGAAGCCCGTTTATTGTAAATGGACTTGTATAAATGGACTTTATTTATTTATTGATTTAATTCCTACAAGCCCGGGTAAATTTGGGCTATTACATTATAATTATTGCATTTATTTTGTTATGCATATTAGCACCGTGATTTATTTTTACATTTTCACAACAAATTTGTGTTACATTAATTTTACTCGATACGTAAATTATGATTTTAAAATAAGTGATACTTCGTATTTTGAGATTCGAAAGGTCGTACCCTAACTTACAGGGTTTTAATTTTCTCTATAAATCCGAAGAAACAAACATTTAAAAAAAACCCTAAATTTTAAATAATCTCGGGAATCAAGAAAAATCGTGTTCTAACTTATGGAATATGATTTCTTTCTAAGATCGAGATAATCGAATATCTTTTAAAATAAGTAAATTTTTCAGCGTTTACTCTCGTATCGGGAATTTAAGACATTGTGTCCTAACTTACGGGACGTAATTCTTCTAACAGCCTGATTTAGACCCTAATCGAAACGGTGGTTTCGAGACCACGAATCCGAGCCAAAAAATATTTAAAAATTATTTTCTATGTTTATTTTGTGTGAATTTATGTCTGTGAAATTTTTGTGATTTAATTTTGTCGTTTGAGTGTTCGATTAAATAAAAGGACTTAATCGCGTAAAATGAAAATTAGGTGGTAATTTTTTTAAGGGCCGAATTATTAGTGGTTTTCTAAGTTGGGGTGTTTATGTTGTAATTACTCCATTTTCATGTTGTTTGGACTATAATAGCCATATATATTATGATTTTATTATTATTTCATAAAGGTTAAAATTGTAAATGAAATAATATGTATAATATATCTTATAATAACATAATTAAAAACCATGATTTATATTTCTTCACTATTGCCAAAACATAAACAAGAAAGAAAAGAAAAATAAAGCTAGGGTTCGACCTTGTTCAAGCTAGATTAAGGTATGTGTTCAGCTCGATTTTTGATAATTTCTACGTTTTTGAGATCGTTGCTTCGAATACTACAAAACCCATGCTTGAATTTTTTATTTTGGTGAATATTTTAAGTTATTCCATTGTTGAGAGCTTGTGATTTTTGTTGTTTGATGATGAAATATGAAAGATATGTTTTAGATTAACATATTTTGTATTGGATTTTTTGATAATTTTGAGTAATTAGGACTAAATTGCAAAAATAATAGCTTGAGGGACTAAAATGTGAAATAAATGAAATATATGGGCTTGTATGAACACTAGGAACATTCGGCCAAACATGGGTATCTTGAAATTTTTAATATTTTGTGTTTTGTGCAATAAGGACTAAATTGTAAAAATTGTAAATGTCAGGGGTAAAATGGTAATTTTCCTATTTATGTGATTTTGGAATAAATTGAATGAAAATATGTTTGAATGAGCTTAATTTGAATATTTTTAGATCAAGAACCAAAGAAATCGGTTTGGACCGGGGAAAAACAAAAGTTGTCGACTAGCAGCCCCGTCTCATTTTACTACGTCTGAGGGAAGTTTATAAGCAATTAGATTTACTTAGTTTTAAATAAATAAAAAATATATATGCTGAAATGAAATTTATGATTTTATTTAAGCTATAGCCGAATATGTTAAAGTTTAATTACCATGTTTCCGAATTGGTTTCGACCGAGTTACGAAGTCCGAAAGCCCCGTATGAACCTTAGGAATAGTTAAGGTACATATGTCATGACATAGGATTCTGATTTATGTGTGCGAGTAAGACCATGGCATCGATATGTGATTCTGATATGTTTTTACGAGTAAGACCCTGTTTGGGACAATGGCATCGATATGTGATTACATGTAAGACCACGTCTGGGACGTTGGCATTGTACGACTTGTGTGATTATCTGAGTGTCCTATCCAATTCCGAATGGTTCATCAGGCAGAGGTAAATCGTGATCAAATGTGTACATGAGCTAAAAGGCCAGGTATGGTTAGCTTATTATCTATTGGTAATAAGGTATGTGTTAGACTTGAAAGTTGATAAGTTTTATGTGATGCAAAGAATAAATATATATGAATTAAACAAGTATATTCGATTTGAACAAATGGTATGGATATTATGAAATTAATTTTGGGTATGTATATATATGTGATCATATATTTCTTCGGCCATACAAGAAGTATATATACATGTTATTATAGTTGAATTCTTGAGCTTATGTGAATAAGTATATTTGTGTTTGATTGTATAATGATATGTTAACTTAGAAAGTTGATTGACAATCGGTTAATATGATTGTGAAAGCATTCGGCCATGGTAGAAATATGCATGAAAATGTAATTATTTATTTTACTTGTAAGTTCGAAGTTAAGTTTGGCAGTGTTAATATAATTTGGTTTAACTTAAAATGAATCGATTATATCTTGGAATAGTCTATTTGCTTTTGACTTACTAAGCTATGTTAGCTTACTCTGTGTATTCATGTTACTTTGTTTTATAGATTTGGAATCAAGTTACAAGCTTGGGGATCATCAGCAAAGTCTATCACACTATCTACAGCTTCGGTATTTAAATATTTGAATTCGACTTATGGCATGTATAGGCTAGATTATATTTTGAAAATGCTGAGAGTTGGTTATGTCTATAAGCCATGCGAAAATGGCTAAATTATTATATTAGTGTTCGGTTATGATAGGTAAGACTTATATTAATCTTGATTACTAAGTTGCGTGCCTTGAATGCATAGTATATGTGATAAGCACTATATGTTTTGTTAATGGCTTGCGTATTATGATAAATTTGGTTTTGTAAATTATTAGTCAAATGTTTAATGAGCTTGTCTATTGGTAATTGATGTTGGAAGTTTGGATGCATATATGATTTTTAAGCAGCGAGACTCGACTACAGAAGAGTATTGGTATAATGTGTATTTGGTATGTTTATTATTATGTGATGGAAAATATAAAATGCGACATTATTTCAATGATGGGTGATTATGTTCTAACTTGATTAGTTTGATTATTAAGCGATAAATAATTTAGGTGGTTCATGATTAATCTAGCCGACTATTTGATATGTGTTAGATGCTTTAATATTAAGTATGGTCTTGGCTCTTGGGTAAATGCGTACCTTGCATGTATATATGATGATTAAGTTATATATATATGTTTAGTTTTATATTGAATCTATACCAAGGGAGTAATTATAATATATAAGATTTGTCTTAATGATATGTATATCCGGTCATGTAGTTTATTATGAATGACATTGGAATAATATAAATTATGAAATTAGTAGGTAAAGAGAAAGGTATATGCATGATACAATTTTTTTATGCTCATTTATGCATTAAGTTAAAACATGCGTACATGACATTTGGTCTTGTTCTATTAATTATGTTTTTATGTGCCTTGTATATGTGTAAAGTGTTCATAGTTATCAATGCTTATTACCTATGTGCATATGGTTATAGGAACTTGTTAAATAAGTGTAAGTAATGAATGTGTATAATGTGCTAAGTATATATATATATATATATATATATATATATAGATTAGCCGATTAGACCAAGAAATGAAGTGAGTTGACTTATAACCAAATGCTTGCTTTTAGTAGTATTAATATGTATAATATATGAGGTTCATATAGATTACCATGCTAATGTCGTCTATATGAATTTGTTGATTTATTATATTTTATATTGTTTCATGTGAATGATATGACTATATATAAACATATGATGTGGAATGTTCAAATCTAAGAGATGTATTAATTTATGAAATAAATTTTAATTAACTTTCGAGACTTGTATATGTCAATAATTATTTATATTGTATGTAATTGTTTGAGATCATGTTTTATTCTGTAATGCCTTATTTCCCTATTCTGGTGACGGATACGGGTTAGGGGTGTTACAATTCTCTTTCTTGATTAACATGAAATATGCCCCTTTCTCGAAAAAATTTCAATATTTTAACAAAGGATCGTATTTTAAATCACTTCAAGATTTTACATTCTCGGCACTAAAAAACACGAAGTATCAACTAGGTACCAATTTTGGGCGTCACGAGGGTGCCAATCCTTCCTCGTGCATAACCGACTCCCGAACTCGTCTTTCTGAATTTCGTGGACCAAAATCGCTATTTTGATAAATCAAACCGTTTATTAAAAACAACCACTTTTCGAGGTGACCCGATCCCACCTCATCAAAAAGGATTGGTGGCGACTCCCATGTTTGTTTTCATCGACCCCCTTTTCAAAAAAAATGGTTTCGACATCTCTGATTTCTTACGAGCCCCCAGGAGGATCTATTTCAGTTACTTAGACAGCACCCACTCGATCTAGGTCGCTATATCGATTGGGCCGCATTGGAGCAGGTCTAACTAGCTGATGATGTTCGCGCCTTCATTACCACAGTTCCGTGGGAAAGATTCTTCTCCATCATCAAGCCCACCTACATGGAGCTTACTTTGGAGTTATGTGCGACATTTCTTCTACTGCAGGTCATGAACACTCATGACAAGCTAGGCACAATCACTTTCTGACTTGGTGGTTTGGTGCATCAGATGAGTGTCCCCGAGTTCGGTGCTGCTATAGGACTCTACACTGAGGAGTTCATGAGTGCCGAGAACTTCCTTCATCTACATTGGCACATCCATTACACACCATCACGTTGTTGGACAGAGCTTACAGCGAGCCAGACACTTTATAATGCGAGTCACTCAAAAGCAACCTCTCTTCCTCCGGCCTTACAGTATCTTCATGCACTTTTAGCTCACACTTTGACCGGTAGGAGAGAGAATACTGGAGGCATTAGTGCTCATGATGCCTATTTTCTATGAAGCATGGCCACTGGGTATATCCTTGACTTGGCATACTTCATTGCCTCCGCCACAGGAAGGGCCCCATCTGTTTAGGCCCTTATGTGAGTTGCCTTGCTCGACACTTCGGTCTTCTCGACACACTAGAGCTGTAACAGCACGATCTTGGGCCTAGTCAGAACAGTGGTTTCGGGACCACAAATCCGACGAGGAAAATTTTATTTTTATTATATTTTTATGGTCTATAATTTCACAAAATGATTTTGTGAAAATTTTGTTTGAAAATTTTGACGTTTGGGCACTCAATTTAGTCAAAAGGACTAAATTGTAAAAAGTGCAAAAGTTGAGTTCTACATGCTAAAGGTGTCCAATTGTTTTGAAATTTTAAATCTGAGGTCCTTATATGGTAATTAGACTATTGGTTAATTTGTTGGACAATAATGAACATGGTTAGGCATGTTTTCAAAGTTTTTCATTAAGGGTAGTTTGGTCATTTTACTTATTAAAATGAAGTAAAAACAAAATTTAAAAGCCAATTTTTGTCCATCTTCAACCCCTTGGCTGAAACTTGCATGCAGAAACCATGGCTAGGGTTTTTCAAGCTTCCAAGCTCGATTATAAGTCCGTTTTGGCCCTGTTTTTAATGATTTTTACGTTTTTGCAATCCCCATAACAAGATCTATCTATTTCTACCATTTTTTTGAGCTAGGGTTGATGTTTAAAAGTTTACCCATGTGCTAAATTTGTGTATTTTGATGTTTAAGGGAGGAATATGAATGTTTTTTTGTGTGTTAAACGACTTTTACTAAGTAGTTTCGGTGAAAATGCTAAAAAGGACTAATTTGTAAAAGTTGTAAAATTTGACATAAAAGTGTGATTTAGTGGAAATTTTTGGCTGCTATAGTTATTAAAATGATTCTATGAGGCTTAAAGAAGAAATAAATTGAATGAAAATCATTTTAAGAGCCTAGGGGAAAAAGTATAAATATGTGGAACTTTAGGGGCAAAAATGTAATTTTTCCATAATGTGATTTTTGGATCAAATTGAATAATGTGGCTATAAATAAGCTAAATGTGATATTATAGATCAAGGAAAATGAGATTCAGACCTAGAACGTGGGAAACACGAGTATTTGAAGGTTAGGTCTCTTTTCCCCATTTTTAATATAAAGGTAAGTTTGTATGAAAATAATGCAACATGTTATTATTATCTATTTAAAGCTTAAATATTGCATGAAATGTATATGTATATGTATTTGTCTTTATGAAATTTATTCATGATGTCTTAATGACGACTCGACAAAAGTTGGTGTCTCAAAAATCCCGGTTGAACCCTAGGAATAGCTAAGATACGAATATCACGACATGTGAGTATTAAGATCCCGTATACGACCATATCTGAGATATGGCATCAGCATCGAAATGAGATCCTGTGTAAGACCATATCTAGGGTATGGCATTGACATCGAGATGAGATCCCGTGTAAAACCATATTTGGGATATGGCATCGGCATCGATAAGAGATCTCGTATAAGACCACATTTGGGACATGGCATCGGCATCAGTATGAGATCCCATGTAAGACCATATCTGGGATATAGCATTGGCATTGATATGAGGTCCCGTATAAGACCATGTCTGGGACATGGTATCGACACTGTTATGAGATTTCATGTAAGACCATAGCTGGGCTATTGGCTTCGATATGAGATTACATATAAGACCATATTTGGGATATGGCATTGTACAACATATGCATGATTTTCGAGTATCCTTTATTATTCCAAGTGATTCAACGAGTAACCCAATAAGTATGTCAAAGATGAGAAAGAGTGTGTAAGTATTACGAATTGGTGCAGGTATGTACTTAAAGTTTACAAGCATTGACTTCATGACATTGTGAGTTCATGATTTCTACGAGAATGTCTTTATGAAAACTTTGTGTATATTGGATATTTGGTAAGAATGTAAATGAGTAAGTCATACCTATGAGAATGATCTTATGATGACCTTGTGATTATAGGTCTATACTTATGATGTATAAATATGTGGTAAATTTGATTGATGATCATATGCGAGGCTTTTAGGCCAAATTAAATTGAGACATGATATGTTTAAGTCTTTGTTGTTGATGTATAGGTTAAATTGGTCAATGAATGGCATGTAACTATTTGATAATTTCTAGATAAGGATATGTTTTGGTGTTATGTTTGTTTAAATGGAAGTTAATACAAAGAATTCATGAAAGAGTAAAATTAGCATTAAAATAGTTTTGACAGCAGCAGTAGTTTAACTTTGAAAAATCACCAAAAATTATGGAAATCGAATTAGAGGTTGAATAAGACATTAAATTAAATTTTATTCAGTCTAGTTTCACATGGAAGAAATGGTGAAAGTAAAAGAATCTCATATTATGAGATATTTGAATTTTCGTGAGACAAGGTCAGAATTATTTTGGATTCCCCTATTCTGACTTTGGAAAATCATTAAAAATTTTATAAAAATAATTATGAGTTAGAATTTATATGATTAAATTATTAATAATTCTATTTTCAATATAAATAAACAATAACATCATCCAAATCCCGTACTAAGAGATAATTAATTTTTAGTAAAGAAAGGTCGAAGCTGTCAAATAGCAGAACAAAGGTACCTTTGAAGAATAAATTGTACTTATTGGCTAATCCATAAATTCTAAAAATTTTATGGTAGAAATATATATGAGTCTAGTTTCAAATGCTTTTAACATATCTTAATTTAAAATTATGTAACTCAAGATATTAATAATTTAGTGACTATGATGCGAGTAAACAACTTGACATGAGCATAAGTAATAATTGCAATTATGATTGTTTTACCTTGAGATCATGATGTGAGAATTGGTAGAAGCATGTTAATAAATTTCTTATTATTTTCATACGGACTTACAGCTCTATAGCTTACCTTCTCCTTTTCATTTCTTTAGTGTTGTCAGGTTAGCTCGGGGTCGGAGATCGTCGGAGGTAGCATCACACTATCAAATTATCAATTTTAGAGTATCGAGAAACCTTAAGTGTTTTCAAGTGAGTGGCATGTATAGAGACTTAGTCCTTTGTTTTATGTGTTTAATGGTTTGGCCAAATGTATTGGCTTATAATGATTCAAGTGTATACAGCCATGAGATGTGGCTTATATTGGTTATGGGTTTGTAAACTTATTTATCCATGTGCAATGTGCTAACACCTTGAAATGTGATCATGTGCTTATATGCATTGAGATATTGTGTGATGTGGTTATACTTGTTTCCTATAATTAAGTTGAAGTTAACTAGTATGATGATAACCGTGGTATAAAAGTATAAGTGGTATTATAATAGACAAGGCCAAATGAGTATGAGAAACACAAGTATGATGACATGCAAATGTTATGTTTGTAACTTAATTGAGGTTGTTTAATCTTTAATTGGATACCATGTTCTATGCCTTTGATGTTGTATAAGTGTGTGAGGATTAAGGTTGACCAAGGCATGGAAAATAGCCTAAGTGTTGGCCACACGAACAGAGACACGGCCATGTGTCTCAGCCGTGTGGAAGACACGGCCTAGCACATGAGCGTGTGTCTTGGCCGTGTGACCTTAAAATATTGTTGGCATCATAAACAGAGAGTCACACGGGCTGAGGACACGGGCGTGTCCGAGCCACACTGGTGTGTGACTCTCTAAAACTAGAAAATTTTTTAAGTGTTGTAAAAAGTTTGTAAGTTCTCGGTTTAATCCCGAATCACCCCCGATGTATGTTTTGGGCCTCGTAAGCCTGTATAACAGACATTATGAATATGAATGAATGTTTTTAATTTGAACGAAATTTTTTTATGGCTTAATTTTACATAGTTGTGTACGTTTAAGTTCGGTAATGCCTTGTACCTGTCCCGACCTTGGACTCTGGTAAGGGGTGTTACAGGAGCAGCCCTCTACACTTACCCTAGTCGGTCAGATGTCCCCACAGGGAATCTCGAGTATGATTCATATGAGGATGATCAAGCGGCATCGTGGAGTGGGTCCTCTCCAGTATCGATATTTTCAACCTAACGCTCAGAATGAACCCCGAGGACTTCACTGATGATGTTCCTCTCCATCACGAGGACCCACCACAGCCTCCACCTTCGAGTCACCGCCTTATTCCTTCTGCTACTACTTTATCGAACCTCCCCAAGCGGTTTGTTCACTTCAAGCAGTACTGCGTTCAATGGTTTGACAGTCTTGAGGCGACATTGCAGCAGATATGTCAGCATCTCCATATCTCCTCTTCAGCACCGACAACTCACGACACAGACGCATCTGATCATGAGGACCATTGATTCCATTTATTTTATTTTATTTTATTTTATTTTATTTTTATTTTATTTTTATTTTATTTTTATTTTCTTAGACCTCTTTCGCTTTTATATTTTGAATTATATTTTTATTTATTATGGTTGTTTCTAATCGGGTTAGTAACCATTTAACCTTTTTCACCATTTGTGTTTATTTTCTTATTAGTTGCTCAGAATCATGCACTACATTTAGATTTGTACAATTTTGCTTTTCACTATTCTGGGGATTTCATCCACTATTCAGGGCAGTTTCAGTTTTTTCCCTCTCTTATGATATTCTGATTATACTGTGATTATATATGTTTGTACATTAAGGACAATGTACATCTTAAGTGTGGGAGGTTATTTATAGAATTATTAGAAAATCTTTGAATTATGACTTGTGTTTAAGTAATTTTCTCATATTTCTATTAGAATAAATTTTTATTGATGTGTTTTGGATTAAATTCATAGGTATTTGTGCATTGATTGTTTAAACCTTAAGATATGAGAAAATCAAGCATGGTGAGTCTATTTTCAGAATTAAAATTCTTTTAGGTTGTTTCCTTAAATTGAGGTATTATTTTGAAGTTTGAAATTTACAAGTTTGACATCAAAACCATAATTTTTTGTGAGATTTTGAGCCTTTAGAGCATATACTTTTCTTGTTCATTTTATTATTGGTTATGAGTGTGTCAATATTGATTTGTTATTGGAGAACTTACTTCGATTATGCATGTCGAGACCACACCTTTGATTTGATATACTGAGATGATAAAGGCACTTAGGTTTTAACCCACTTATCCCATAAAAAGCCTACCTTCATAATTAACCCTTAGTGAACCCCTTTGTGTAACAGTCCGGTTTAGACCCTAGTCAGAATAGTGGTTTTTAGAAAACAAATCCGAGTCAAAAAAATATTTTAAATATATTTTCCGTGCTTATTATATGTGAATTAGTATGTGTGAAAATTTAGTACGAAAATTTAATCGTTTGTATGCTCAATTTGATAAAATGACCTAATCGCGTAAATTGTAAAAGTTGCCCGCTATTTGTTAAAGTGCCTATTTGATGTGTCCCATTAAATGCGAGGTCCTTATGTTGTTATTTGACCATGTCATGCATTGAATGACTTAAATGGGCATTATTTTGACCATGGCATGCATTAAATTACTTAAATGAGCATTAGATAATGGTTTATTAATGATATGATGCAAGGGCAAAATAGTAAACTAGTTATAAATGATATATTAAATAAAAGAAAAGCATAAATTAGTTCATTTTAAGTTCCACCGAAAATAAGAGAATAAGAACACTATTTCTAGGGTTCAAGCATTCAGCATTCACATTACTTGATTAAGGTATGATTTTGACTCAGTTTCTGATAATTTCTATGTTTTTGTAATCGTTGCACTATATTCTATCAAGCCCATGCCCTAATTTCTAACTTTCTTGATGATTTTGAAACATACCATTGATGAAATTGTGAGCTTTGTGATGTTAGTTGTGTTGGAAAATAAAAGATATGTGTTGGGTTGATATATTTTGTCTTTGAATTTTTGATGAATTTGAGTAAAATGGGCTAAATTGAAAAAAAAATTTGAGGGACTAAAATGTGAAATAAATGAAATATATGGACTTGTATGAACTCCATAAAAATTCGGCTAAGCATATGTAAAAGGAAATTTTGTAAATTAGGGACTAAAGTTTCAAATTTTGAAAATATGAGGATTAATTTGCAAACTACCCTAAATGTGTGTTTGTGGATTGATTTGAATGATTTGGTGAATAAAAGAGTTAAATTTGAATTTATATAGATCAAGAAACAAAGAAAACAAAATTAGATCGGGGGAAAAGGAAAGTTGTTGAATAGTCATTCGTTTCCGTTCATTTCCGTATGAGGTAAGTCTATATACAAATAAATGTGTTTTGAATTGAATTACTATCAATTATATGCTATTGATCTATGATGAATGATTATATTAGTTGAAAAAAATGAGATATCCGAGAAAGTATCGACAAAGTTCTGACGTCTAAAAAGTCTCGTACGAACCTTAGGAATAGTTAGGATACATATGTAATGACATAGGATCCGATATGTGTTATCATGTAAGACCACATCTGGGACGTTGGCATCAACTTATGAATTATGTGTAAGACCACGTCTAGGACATTGGCATCGTATTTCATTTCGTGTAAGACCCTGTCTGGGACAGTGGCATCAATATTTGATTACATGTAAGACCACTTCTGGGAAGTTGGCATTGTATGAGCTTTCCGAGTTATCCGCGTATCCTTATGATTTCGAACGGTTCAACTGGCATTCCGAGATATGAATGATTATATGAAATGTGTATCCGATTCAAGTACGTTTGAATTGTACACTATGTTGAGAATGAAAGGTAAGTACATGTACCTTTGTGAATAAATGATATAATTATGAGAAAATATGTTATATGAGCATATGGATTGGAAATATGTGAATTGTATGTAAACTATGTGGTATATGTTAGTATCTTGGCCATGAAGTATATGTATTTTTATGATGTTTATATGCTTAAGTTGATAAGTTTATTCGTATATGAATTACTAAGCTTTTGAAAGCTTACTTTGTGTGTGTTTACATTATTTTATAGATATCGTAGCTATCGGGAGCTCGGGGATCATCAAAGA
Organism: Gossypium longicalyx; assembly: GCA_025698465.1. Classification (NCBI taxonomy): domain Eukaryota; kingdom Viridiplantae; phylum Streptophyta; class Magnoliopsida; order Malvales; family Malvaceae; genus Gossypium; species Gossypium longicalyx. The sequence goes on from CM047000.1 coordinate 85,672,564, forward strand.
TCATCACCACACTATCGAATCTTATTTTGGTACCTTTAGACATTGTGAATATAAAAGTATGGCATGCATAGGCTAGAAGTTTTTGGATATGTTTTGTAATGTATTTATATATCATTCCATGTGATATGGCTAGTTTGTGTTTGAACTTATGGTTTGATTTTGATATATGTTATGTGATGTAAATGTGCCATTATGATGTGTATTTGGTTGGCCAAAAGAATTGGTCAATTTGGTAAGTTTTGGTATGTGCATATTATGGAATTTGGTAAGAATTTGGCATGAAATTTGATTGAGTGATTAAGGTAAATAAACCATATGTTTTGGTATGTATTAGCTTATGGAATGACATGAGATTGGTTGATATTATCATAGTATGAATTATGTATGTTTTGGTATTGAAATTGGCTGAAATTATAGTGCAAATATTCTTGGTTTGATGCTTGTAGGTTTGACCAAAATTGGGTGGCAATTTGGTTTTTCAAATGGCTTATTTTTGTCCACACGGGCAGAGACACAAGCGTGTGTCTCAGCCGTGTGCGACACACGGTCATATTGCACGACCGTGTGTCCCCTAGGGTACCCTACGATTTTAAGTCAGTCTTGAGCACAGCCAAGGTACACGGGCATGTCTTGTGGCCGTGTGATTAAGTCAGTATGTATGCCCTATTTTGACAAGGTCTAGACACACGGGCGTATCTAAAGCCGTGTGAAGCACACAGCCTGTTCACACGGGCATGTGACCTGTACAACTTTGAAAAATTGTTTAAATTTTAAAAAAATTTATATGAGCTCAGTTTAGTCTCGACTCTTTTAATGTATGTTTAAGGTCTCGATGACCTATATAAGGGACATTATGATAATGTTTGGCTATGATTGTGGATAATGTATATGAATTGAATGTTAAATGTTCTGATTTGTCTGGTAACGCCTTTAACCCTAGTTCAACAATGGATATGGGTTAGGGGTGTTACATTTTGTTGGTATCAGAACTATGGTTTAGTCGATTCTAGGACTAACGGAGTGTATGTGAGTCTAGCTATACATGTCATATTTATGAACTGCAATAGTGTGATGAATCCTGACAATGAAAATGTGTTTTTATATAGCATATGGATCCCGAACGAGCTGTAGCTGACGATGTTGAGTGTAATACATCTGCTACCGTGCAAGGGACAGCGCCATCTAACTCTAGACTGGCTACGAATAGCCATGATGGAGAGGCTAGACAAGCCTCCTATCAGATGATGAATGATTGGTTCAGTCAGTATATTAGAACTAATTCGGCTGTTCAACAACCCCCAACCTCGACTAATCCTCTACAAGTCCCTGCTATGTCACAAGCTAATCCGAATCAGTTGATTAAGCCTCTAGTTGATAAGATTAGAAAATATGGGGCCAAAGAGTTCTGAGCTACGACAAATGATGATGCTAAAAGAGTCGAGTTCTGGTTAGAGAATACGATAAGAGTATTTGATGAATTGTCTCTGACTCCGAATGAATGTATAAAATATGTTGTTTCACTTCTGAGAGATATGGTATATCACTGGTGGAAGACTTTGATATCAATGGTTTTGAGGGAGCGAATCACGTAGAATTTCTTTCAAGCTGAATTCTGAAAGAAATACATCAGTCAGAGATTTATCGACCAGAAATGTAAGGAGTTTTTTGAGCTTAAACAAAGCCATATGTCTATTACAAAATACAAGCAAGAATTTGTAAGACTGAGTCAGTATGCTCAAGGATGTGTCTACTGAGGTAATAATGTGCAAGAGATTTGAGGTAGGCTTGAACGATGATATCCGTTTGTTAGTCAGGATTCTTGAGATTAAAGAATTCGTTGTGCTTATTGAATGAGCATGTTAAGCTGAAGAGCTCGGGAAAAAAAAAAGAAAAGATGATTTAGAAGCTAGAGAAGTGCGAAAGAGATCAATAAGCAAGCCATTTCAGTCTACATTAAAGAAGTTCCGAGATGATTATAGCCGTTCAAAGGCTAATGTGGGACATTTGAGTAGAGATCGTGCCAGATCACATTCGAGTTTCAGAGCTCCAGCTACTTCTATTGCTAGTGTTGGAAATGTCAGATCTGATCGCCTTAAGTGCAAACACTATGGTAAAAGACATCCCGACAATTGTAGATTGTATGATCGGGCTTGTTTCAAATGTGGATCGTTAGATCATTTCATTCGTGATTGTCTTGAATCTGTCGAGCAAGAAAATGTGCAAAATCAGAGGTCAAGTGGCAATACATCTTGTGGTAGACCTCCTAGAAATACGAGAAATGTGAGTGGCAGTCAGAGGGGAACAAAAGACACTGCTGTTAGATCCGAGGCTCGTGCACCTACCAGAGCCTATGCCATTCGAGCTCGTGAGGAAGCTTCATCTCCAGATGTGATTATGGGTATTTTCACACTTTATGATACTTCTGTGATTGCTTTAATAGATCCTGGATCAACACATTCTTATATATGCATGAATTTAGTGAATAGTAAGACTTTGCTTGTAGAGTCTACTGAATTCATAATTAAAGTATCGAACCCCTTAGGCAGATGTGTTTTGGTTGATAAAGTCTACAAGAATTGTCTGTTGATGTTTCAAGACATTTGTTTTTCGGTCGATCTGATGTTATTACCTTTTGATGAGTTTGATATAATTCTAGGTATGGATTGGTTAACGTTGCACGATGCTATTGTGAACTGGAAATGGAAAACTATTGATTTAAGATGCAAGATTGATGAAATAGTTCGAATTGAATCTAGTGATTTGAATGGATTGTCTACTGTGATATCTTCGATGAAAGCTTTGAGTATTGTGAGAAAAGGCTGTAAAGCTTACTTTGCCTATGTGATTGATTCAAAAGTGTCAGAAAAGAAAATTGAATCAGTGCCTGTTGTCTGTGAATTCCCTGAAGAACTTCCGGGATTACCTCCGATTCAAGAAGTTGAATTTGGCATTGAATTAGTGCCTGGGACTACTCCAATTTTGATAGATCCGTATAGAATGGCTCTGACCGAGTTAAAAGAATTAAAGTCTCAGTTACAAGAATTGACCGATAGAGGATTCACAAGATCGAGTTTTTCACCTTGGGGTGCTCCTATTCTATTTGTGAAAAAGAAAGACGGCACGATGAGAATGTGCATTGATTATCGTCAATTGAACAAAGTGACTATCAAGATTAAATATCCTCTACCTCGATTGACTATTTCTTTGATCAGTTGAAAGGAGCAATCGTATTTTTGAAGATAGATCTTAGATCGGGTTATTATCAGTTGAGAGTAAAAGATTCAGACATTCCAAAAACTACTTTCCGAATGAGGTATGGTCACTATGAGTTTTTAGTTATGCCTTTCGGATTAACTAATGCACCTGCTATCTTTATGTATTTGATGAGCAGAATTTTCAGACCGTATTTAGATCAATTTGTTATTGTATTCATTAATGACATTTTGATTTATTCGCATGATGAAACTGAACATACCGAGCATTTGAGAATAGTGCTATAGACTTTACGAGATAAGCAGTTGTATGCGAAGTTCAATAAATTTTAATTTTGGTTATGAGAAGCCAGTTTTCTGGGCCATATTGTATCAGCATCAGGTATCCGAGTTGATCCGAGCAAAATTTTGGCTAGTCTAGATTGGAAGACTCCGAGAAATGTTTCTAAAGTTCGCAATTTTCTGGGACTTGCTGGTTATTATAGACGATTCATAAAAAGCTTTTCTATGATTGCAACTATGTTAACGAAACTACTTTAGAAAGATGTGAAATTTGATTGGTCGGAAAAGTGTCAGAAAAGCTTTAATCAGTTGAAAGCTCTATTGACTGAAGCTCCAGTGTTAGTACAAACTGAATTGGGTAAAGAATTTGTGATCTATAGTGATGCTTCGTTGAATGGTCTGGGATGTGTTTTGATGCAAGAAGGAAAAGTTATTGCTTATGCTTCGAGATAGTTAAAGCCACATGAAAAGAACTATCCGACGCACGATCTGGAATTAGCTGTGATTGTGTTTGCTTCGAAAATTTGGCGCCACTATCTGTTTGGTGAGAAATGTCACGTATATTCTGATCATAAGATTTTGAAATATCTGATGACTTAGAAAGATCTGAATCTACGACAAAGAAGGTGGTTAGAATTATTAAAAGACTATGAGCTTGTGATTGATTATCGTATGGGAAAAGCAAATGTTGTTGCTGATGCTTTGAGTCGAAAATCACTATTTGCGATGAATGCTAATTTGATTGTGTCTGATGATGGTTCAATTTTATCGGAATTGAAAGCGAGACCTTTGTTCTTATAGCAGATTATTGATGCTCAGAAAGTTGATAATGATATAATAGCAAAACGAGCTCATTGTGATCTAGATTCTGAATTAGATTTCAGAGTTGATAAAGACGATTATTTAAGATTTTAAGATCGGATTTGTGTTCTGAGAAATCCAGAATTGATTTAGATGATTTTGAATGAAGCTCACAATAGTCTTTTATCTGTTTATCCGGGTAGTACGAAAATGTATAATGATCTGAAACAGCTTTATTGGTGGCCTGATATGAAGCGTATATCTCTGAATTTGTAACGAAATGCTTAATCTGTCAGCAAGTTAAAGCTAAACATTAAGTGCCTTCTGGATTGTTACAACCAATTATGATTCTGGAATGGAAATGGGATAGAGTGACAATGGACTTTGTTTTGGGTTTGCCCCTATCTCTGAGAAAGAAAGATGCTATCTGGGTCGTGGTTGACTGATTAACAAAATCAACCCATTTTATTTCGGTACGATCCGATTACTCACTTGATAAATTAGTTGAGTTATACATTTCCGGTATTGTGAGATTGCATGGTGTGCCATTATCTATTGTATCAGACAAAGATTCGAGATTCACATCGCGATTTTGGAAGAAATTGCAAGATGCTTTGGGAACGAAATTGCATTTCAACACTACTTTTCACCTGCAACCGGATTGAGCGTATTATTCAGATACTCAAAGATATGTTCAGATGTTGCATTCTTTAGTTTGAAGGTACGTGGGAACAGTATTTGCCTTTGATTGAATTCGCTTATAATAATAGTTTTCAATCGAGCATGAAAATGGCACCGTACGAAGCCTTATATGGTCGAAAAAGCCGTACACCTTTGTATTGGACTGAAATTAGTGAGAATAGGATACACGAGGTTGACTTAATAAAAGAGACTAAACAGAAAGTACAAGTAATCTTAGATAGTCTAAAAACAGCATATGATCGTTAGAAATCATATGCAGATTTGAAACGAAAAGACATTGAATTTGAGACCGTAGACAAAGTGTTTTTGAAGTCTCACCATGGAAGAAAGTACTCTGATTTGGCAAAAAAGGCAAATTGATTTCGAGGTTTATCGGGTTGTATGAGATTACTGAGCATATCGGGCCAATTGCTTATAGACTATTGTTGCCATCTGAGCTAGAAAATATTCACAATGTATTTCACGTATCGATGCTTCGACGATATAGATTTGATTCTTCGCATGTGATTCCTCCATCTGAGATTGAGATTCAGTCTGATATGACTTATGACAAAGAACCGATCCGTATCTTAGCTCGTGACGTTAAAGAATTACGAAATAAGAAAATTTCGTTAGTAAAAGTGATGTGGCATCGACATGATGTCGAAAAGGCTACCTGGGAGCCTAAAGATGTTATGAGACAACAATATCCAAATCTGTTCAACAGTAAGATTTTTGGGGACGAAAATCCCTAAGGGGGAGAATTATAACAGTTCGGTTTAGACCCTAGTCGGAATAGTGGTTTTAGGACCACAAATCTGAGTAAGAAAAATATTTTAAATATATTCTTCGTGCTTATTATATGTGAATTAGTATGTGTGAAAATTCCGTACTGAAATTTAATCGTTTGTGTGCTCAATTTGATAAAAAGACCTAATCGCGTAAATTGTAAAAGTTGCATGATGTTTGTTAAAGTGCCTATTTGATGTGTCTCTTTAAATGTGAGGTCCTTATGTGGTTATTTGCCCATGGCATACATTAAATGACTTAAATGGGCATTATATAATGGTTTATTAATGATATGATGCAAGGGAAAAATGGTAAACTAGTTATAAATGATATATTAAATAAAAGAAAAGCTTAAATTAGTTCATTTTAAGTCTTCTTCCACCAAAAAAAAAAAAAGAGAATAAGAACACCATTTCTAGGGTTCAAGCATTCGGCATTCACATTACTTGATTAAGGTGTGGTTTTGACTCGATTTTTGATAATTTCTAAGCTTTTGTATCGTTGCACTGTATTCTATCAAGCCCATGCCCTAATTTCTGATTTTTTTTTTATGATTTTGAAATATGCCATTGATGAAATTGTGAGCTTTGTGATGTTATTTGTTGGAAAATAAAAGATATGTGTTGGGTTGATATATTTTGTCATTGAATTTTTGATGAATTTGAGTAAAATGGGCTAAATTATAAAATTGAAACTTTGAGGGACTAAAATGTGAAATAAATGAAATATATGGACTTGTATGAACTTCATAAAAATTCGGCTAAACATGTGTAAAAGGAAATTTTGTGTATTTTGTAATTTTGTGAACTAGGGACTAAAGTGTCAAAATTTGAAAATATGAGGGCTAATTTGTAAACTGCCTAAATGTGTGTTTGTGGATTGATTTGAATGATTTGGTGAATAAAAGAGTTAAATTTGAATTTATATAGATTAAGAAACAAAGAAAACAGAATTAGATCGAGGGAAAACAAAAGTCGTTGAATAGTCGTTCGTTTCCGTTCATTTCAGTACGAGGTAAGTCTATATACAAATAAATGTGTTTTGAATTGAATTACTATAAGTTATATGCTATTGATCTATGATGAATGATTATATTAGTTGAGAAAAATGAGATATTCGAGAAAGTATCGACAAAGTTCCGATGTCTGAAAAGTCTCGTACAAACCTTAGGAATAGTTAGGATACATATGTCATGACATAGGATCCGATATGTGTTATCGTGTAAGACCACGTCTGGGACGTTGGCATCAACTTATGAATTATGTGTAAGACCACGTCTGGGACGTTGACATCGTATTTGATTCCGTGTAAGACCCTGTCCGGGATAGTGGCATCGATATTTTACTACATGTAAGGCCAAGTTTGGGACGTTGGCATTGTACGAGCTTTCCAAGTTATACGCGTATTCTTATGATTTCGAATGGTTTAACGGGCATTCTGAGATACGAATGATTATATGAAATATGTATCCTATTCAAGTACGTTTAAGTTGTACACTATGTTGAGAATGAATGGTAAGTACATGTACCTTTGTGAACATATGATATAATTATGAGAAAATATGTTATATGAGCATATGGATTGGAAATATGTGAATTGTATGTGAACTATGTGGTATATGTTAGTATCTTGGCCATGAAGTATATGTATTTTTATGATGTTTATATGCTTAAGTTGATAAGTTTATTTGTATATGGATTACTAAGCTTTTGAAATTTTACTTTGTGTGTGTTTGCATTGTTTTATAGATATCGTAGCTATCGGGAGCTCGGGGATCATCGAGGACCGTCACCACATTATTGAATCTTATTTTGGTACCTTTAGACATTGTGAATATAAAAGTATGGCATGTATAGGCTAGAAGTTTTTGGATATGTTTTGTAATGTATTTATATATCATGCCAAGTGATATGGCTAGTTTATGTTTGAACTTATGGTTTGATTTTGATATATGCTATGTGATGTAAATATGCCATTATGATGTGCATTTGGTTGGCCAAAAGAATTGGTCAATTTGGTAAGTTTTGGTATGTGCATATTATAGAATTTGGTAAGAATTTGGCATAAAATTTTATTAAGTGATTAAGGTAAATAAACCATATGGTTTGTTATGTATTAACTTATGGAATGACATGAGATTGGTTGATATTATCATAGTATGAACCATGCATGTTTTGGTATTGAAATTGGCTAAAATTATAGTGCAAATATTCTTGGTTTGATGCTTGTAGGTTTGACCCAAATTGGGTGGAAAATTGGTTTTTCAAATGGCCTATTCTTGTCCACACGGGTAGAGACACGGGCATGTGTCTCAGCTGTGTGCGACACACAGTCATGTTGCATGACCGTGTGCCCCTAGGGTACCCTATGATTTTAAGTCAATCTTGAACATGGCCAAGGCACACGGGCATGTGGCTAGCCGTGTGACCCAAGTCAGTATCGACCACTACCAAGGCACATGGGCATGTCTTGTGGCTGTGTGATTAAGTTAGTATGTATGCCCTGTTTTGACATGGTCTAGACACATGGGCATGTCTAAAGCCGTGTGAAGCACACAGCCTGTTCATACGGGCATGTTGTAACACCCCTAACCCTGTCCCGTTACCGGAACAGAATTACAGAGTATTACCAGTCGTTACAGTACATTTGCACATAAAACAAGTATAAATACAATATTATCCATCTAAATATAACTTTTATAGGTCCACAATACTTTACAAGTGTAATTAAAACAAATTGGGACTCGTTCGGAAGCTTAGGAAAATTTTCGTGAAGTTTTATAGTTTCTTTCTCTAAATAGTACCACACGCCCGTGTGGCTAATATGACACGCTCGTGTTATTGTGACACGCCTGTGGAGGGCTGACCGTATGGCTCACACGGCCTGGACACGCCCATGTCTTCTACCCGTGGAGCATTCTAACTTATAGCTTATAAATAACTAGTTTCATACGGTTAAGGCACACGCTCGTGTGCTCAGCCCATGTAGAAACCTGTTTGTAACATTTTAGGTACAGGGGACACATGGCCTAACAACATGCCCGTGTCCAAGCCGTGTGTCTCACACGGTCTGATCACACGCCCGTGTGACAAACCGTGTGGGCTCAAAATGAACCTTGCATTTCAAATTTACCAACCCTGCAAACTAAAGACTACAAGAAATTTTAATATTCCTTCATTCAACCAATCCAAACATGATAAAATACATTTAATACTCATTAAACCATTATACCATAATCAAATACATATATTTAATAATTCTTTAAATTAAACCATTTCGAAAGAGTTACACCTAATTGTCATTATATTCAATTCAAAAAGGACTACATATTATAACATTTTCATTACATCTATTAACTATCTATTAACAATATAACTTATATCAAAATAACATTAGACAACCTAGGTACATGTCATTCTTTAAGGAAAGATACATTACCAAGAATTGAGTTCGGGAGTTGGCTTGGGTGCTGAGACGTTATTTACTTCGTACCTAACCTGCACACGGAAACAAACCGTACACTGAGTATACACTCAGTGGTATTTCTATAAACTAATGCTTAGAACAATAATAAGTCGTATATATGTATTATAACTCAAAACTTTTACTTTCATAATCTTAATAGTTTAATCACTTACCTTCAACTTATAGCTCTTAAATGTAATTAAGCAAGTCTTTATATACATTCCATATCATTCAATATCTTTCAAAAATCGTATAACAGTTACAGTCACATAATTAATAACAGTCGATCTTCAGTACTTTCATTTACCCCTATTAACATAACTCGGACCTGGACGGATACACGAATCCAACCCACACACCTGGGATAGTATACAGTGTTTCATCGGCCAGAGCTGAAATACACCGTAATGGTAATAGTAGTAGTAGCAGTAACAGTCACAGTCATGTACAGAGTACCTCTTCGAAACTAATTTAGAACAGTAATAGTAGCCGACACATATAGTGTCTCATCGACACACAGTCAGAATATCCCTGAACACTTCCAATCCTATGGCATGCCAACTATATCCGACTTAGTTTGACACTGTTAATAGGGTATTTGAATCATTTCATTTTAGAATAGAAATAGTAACAATTTCTATCACATCATTTATCATACATACTAACCATTTAAAAATAACAATTACAATTATTAAACTATTAAGCATAGTTTATAGAAATACGAACCGAATTTCTCGAGTTTACTTGATATCCTCATTCACTTTCTCTTTTCCCTTTTTTGATGACATTTTCGGTGCTACATTAGCTACATAAAATTTAACATTTAAAATTTATCAATGCATGTTATTTAATAACATACTCTTTCATTTCCATGTAACTTTTTCTATATTTTCAATTAGGTCCTTCCACCATAGCCATTCTTTTTCTTCAAATAAACCTTATAATTTTCATTTTATGCCTACTTTAAACAAGTTTCAACTCTTAATATTCAATATAAAACATAAATTCTATAATTTAAACAATTTAATCCCTACTATGACAAAGCTTATATCTCTCTTTACAATTTAATCCATCACCCACTTCTAACTTGAATTTCTATCACTTAATATCATAATTACTCAATTTATTCAACTTAATCAACATCTAAAAATTCATTAACTTCCTAATTTTTAACATAATTCAAATAGTATTTCTTCCTAGGATTCCAAAAACATCAAAATTACAAGAAAATGGGCTAAATTGACTTACCAAATAAGCTTCAAACCTCAAAACCCTAATTTTCCCTTTTCTTTATCTTTCCTTTTCTTTCCTTTCTATTTCGTTTCCACCTTGTCTGTTATTTTTTTTCTATTTCATTTCTTTATTCTTTTATTATTTCTTTTATTATATTATTAACTATTATATTATTATATTATTAAATTATTAAATTTTAATTATTATTATTTTCTTAAATATTAAGTAAATACATTTTTATACATACATTTGTACCAATTGAAATAATACAAATGTATTTACACTTACCACACACTTGTCACCTAAGGCTTATTTGTTAATTTAGTCCTTTGAGTTTTCTATAGTTTATAATTAAACCTTCACACTTTATTCAATTTAGTCCTTTCACTTAATTAACCTTAATTAAACTAGATTTACTTAACTAAAATCTAATTAATCCCTTACTTAACTTCGTAAATATTTCTAATAAATATTTGCGAATCTAATTTTCAAAATCGAAGACTAGAAAATTCACTTTTCTGATGACCTAAAAATTTGGGTCATTACACGTATGACCTGTACAACTTTGAAAAAAATGTTTACACGTATGACCTGTACAACTTTGAAAAAAATGTTTAAATTTTTGAAAAATTTTATATGAGCTCGGTTTAGTCCCGACTCTTTCTAATGTATGCTTAAGGTCTCGGTGACCTATATAACAGACATTATGATAATGTTTGACTATGATTGTAGATAATATATATATGAATTGAATGTTAAATGTTCTTATTTGTCCGTTAACGCCTTTAGCCCTCGTTCGGCGACGGATATGGGTTAAGGGCGTTACACTTTGAGCCTAACACACCGTTTCTTGACTCACCCATTCATGTTAACCCATAACTCACTCTTTTGATTCGTTGAGAATTTTTCCCATTTTATTGACTCCCTTTTTATCGAGATTTGATTTGGTTAGTTGCCTAACTATGCTCTTTTGTTTCATTTGCTGAGTTATTTCTTATTGTACTTAAAAGAAAAAAACAAAAGAAAATATATATACATATATATTGATTATTACTAGTTCTATGTTAATTGAGCTTGAACAGTTAATTTCATATTTTGAGAAGAAGCTCCTGCTATTCTTGATAAGTTTTCAATTTATGTAATTATTCAGCATTAGTTCATTTTTCTAGTTTGGTAATTTATCAATTCGATCTCAATTTTAACCAACTTTTTCAGTCTTTCTCCACACCCTTAACCTAAGCTCCATTAAAACCACTTAAAGACCTTTTGATTTGTGTATCATTTCATTTTATAGTGGTGGAGATTTGATTTTCATGCAAGCCTATGGTAATGACTTTTCATGTTTGACTATTGAGTGCTTATTTTTTAACCTTAAACACTTTGAATGATTTGAGTGAATCTTTAGCGAAGATGTCAATTCTTATAAGCTTTGAATTAAAGGTAATTACTTAGATAAAGGGAAATACCTATTTTTTTTCATGTGTTAAAAAATGCCAGACTTGGATTGTTTGAATCGTTAATGCTTTTTTGAGTTGAATTATCAATGTATGATTATTTGTGAATTATTTCGAAACATTATTGATAGGAATTATAAGTTGAGAAAGATTAATTTTTAATTGTGAGTTGAGGATTTTGCTTGAAGACAAGCAAAGGCTTAAGTGTGGGGATATTTGATAAGCTATAAAAGTAACATGTTTTTAATCCCATTCTTAATGCGTTTTTGGATGATTTATTATGTAAATAAGTGAATTTGATGCTCCTAACCTTTAAATTCATGTCTCTATACTAAGGTGAGCGAAACGAGACAAAATTTGACAAAAAGAGTTATTTTTAGGATCCACACGGCCTGGGCATTTCCACACGGTCTGGTCACACGCCCGTGTGAGCCACACGGGCTGGCCACACGCCCATGTGCCAGCCGCTGTCGATTCTGCACCCTATTTCTCTTTTATGTGAAAAAAACCAATTTTTAGGGATTCTGAGCATTCTAAAGTTTATAAATACATAGTAGAAGAGGACCTAAGGGAACACGCAAAGAAGAACGAAGAAAAGACTTGAAGAACGCCATCAGATTCATTTCATAAGAGAATCTCCTTTAAGATTGAAGATCTCCATTCAAATTCTTTAAAAGTTTTATTGGGTTTCTTTACATTTTCTTGTTTTCCTATCTTTGAAATGATGTTATTCCAGATTATGAACTAAATTCCCGAGATACCCAGGGAAGATGAAACCTATATGAATCTTATTATTTGATTTCTGAATTACATGATACATACTTGGTTCTTGTTCTCAATTATTTATGCTTATTTCTTATTTTAATATTTTTCAGGATACTAATTCATGCTTAATGTGCTAATTTCAGTGGAACAAAAGTCCCTGTTTAAGAGTAGATCTACAATATTTGACTGGAGTTGCATGAAATCCTAGAAATAAGATGACATAAATTTATCGAATTAGAGTCAAATCTAATAGGGAAATTCATAGATCGAGTTAATTTGATAATAGTGGTTTTAATTAGAAAGAGATTTCAATTAATCAACCTAGAGTTAGTTGTTTTTACTCTCGAAAGAGATATTAACATAATTTAGGGATTTCTAAGGATCAAGGTGCAAGTGAATAAACCGTTTAATTTACATTCAGAATAATAAATGAAGTTTAGGTGGATTCTTTCCTGGGTATTGTCTATCTCATTAGTTTTCTTGAAATATTTTACTAATTCATTCTCTGTTACTTTCTTAGTAATTAGTTAGTTAATTTTAGATTAAAATCAATTCCATTAATTTGTCAGCTAAATAATAGAAAAACGGTCTTTACTAGTACTTTTAGTCCTCGTGGATACGATATTCCCGACCCACCATAGCTATACTATTATTCGATAGGTACGCTTGCCTTTGTCGTAATTTTAGTTAGTTTAGTGACCATCAGCTGGAGACTGCATTTAATGCTAGTTTTTATGGTTGTAATAACTCTATTTTGTTTCTAACGGCTACAAACGTCCACAAGGCTGTTAGAGGACTTTAATACAAGGTCAAGGCTCTCCGTTGAAGTAAAGAAAGACAAGAAACAAGTGCCTAACTTCCAAGAACTCAATTTTCCAATCTTTCTCAATCTTTTACTAAATATTTCTTGTACATACTTGTGGGTTAAGTTTTCTATCATTCTTTCAAGTGTTGTAACTTTTTGTAAGAGTGCTTAATTTATGATTATCTGTAAGAGTGCTTAATTGATGGTTATCTACCTTTAAGAGGTGTCATCTTATTCATCATTACTTTTCTCTCATTTGTGAGGTGTTACTTAAGGTTTTGGGTAAAAAACTTTAAGGGGAAGTTCTATCTTACCTTTGACAAGATAAGGATTTGTAAGGTTAAACCTTGTCCTTAAAGGTTCAAATCTAGTGTATTTGGGAAATCCTTAGTTAAGGAAAGCTAAAGTAGTTGATGTAGGCAATTGAGGCCAAATCACTATAAATACTTGAGTCATTTTATTTATTCCCTTTCTTAAAAATGTTTTAATACACCAATTCACCCCCTCTTGGTGTATTTCGATCTCAATAGGGTTATTTTTGTTCGCAGCATCCTTTTGCATGAGTCCAGCGACTGGGCTGAGTTGAGGGTATTACAATTAAGATATGTTACGAGCCTATGTTATCGATTTTGAATCAAGTTGGGAACGATATTTTCCATTAGCCAAATTTCTGTATAATAACAGTTTCCAATTGAGTAGTCAAATGGCTCCGTATGAAGCATTATATGCTCAACGGTCAACAGCATAGAACGTCCATTTGTTGGTCAGAATTAAGTGAGAGAAAGATCGTCGAGTTAGAATTGATTCAGGAAACTAAAGATCTAGTTAAACTGATCAGGGACAGACTGAAGGTAGCAACAGATAGGTAGAAATCGTATGTCGATTTGAAATGGAGAGATATCAAGTATTCAATGGGAGATAAAGTATTTTTAAAGGTTTCTCCATGGAAGAAGGTTCTAGATTTGGTCGTAAAGGGAAGTTGAGCCCAAGATTCATCGGACCATATGAAATTGTCGAAAGAGTGGGACTAGTTGTTTATCGCTTAGATTTACCATTAGAATTGCAAAGGTTACACGGTGTATTTCTTGTATCCATGATCAAGAGATATCGTTCGAATCCTTCTCATATTATCCCAATGGAAGAAACCAAAATTCAACCTGGCTTATCCTTTAAGGAGGAACTAATTGAAATTTTGGCTCGCGAAGTTAAAGAATCGAGGAATAAACGTGTTCCACATGTAAAAGTTTTGTGGCACAATCACAGTGTGGAACAAGCGACTTGGGAGCCTGAGGAAATAATGAGGTCCTAATACCCCCACGTCTTTTCAGGTAAATTTTGGGACGAAAATTCTTAAGAGATGAGAGTTGTAACGACCCAAAAGTCAATGGTGTCAAAAAATGTAATTTCGGCACCTCGTTCCCTTAAATTGGGCCTGTAAATATTTAAATATTATTTACGAAGTTATTATATAGGTGAATTGAATTTTGGATAGGTAAATTTGTTGAATTATTGATTAATTAAGGCCTAGGGACTAAATTGTAAAAGTCTAATCATTATAAATTTTTAATTAGAAAATAGATTAAGGATTCAAGTTGCAATTAACCAAAGGACTAAAAAAAAGAAACCATATTAAATTAAGCATTAGTGGACAATATGATTATGTTAATATTAGTTGATTAAATTAAGTGATAAAATAACATTAAGGTTAATTAACTTAATTAACAAAGCTAATTACGCTGTACAAATTACAAGAAAATGGAAAAAAAGAAGCAGCTTACTTCTTGAGTTGAACTGAGGTAGAAAATGAATAGCTCCACGGTATTTAAAGGGTTTTGAAGCTTTTAATCAACAATTGGTTAGTGCAATTTAATCATTTTCTTGTTATTTATATGTTTTTTAGGCCATGGGAGCTTGATTTAGCTAGACCATGTACCAATTTCTAAAACATCTAAAATGTTGAAAGTTTCCATAGTTTAGAATTGAAAGTTTTAGGTGTTAAATATATAGATTTTAAGCTTAGATATGAAAAATGACTAAATAATAAAGCTTAATTGATAGTTTCGTACATTAGGAACTAAACTAAATAAGTGGAAAATTTGATTATTTAAATGAGAATTAAGAAGTCCCAAGTAGAAAATAGTGAAATCGAATTTTAAATTGTTGTTTTAATTTGAAAGTTATGTTACTCTCGTTTTAGGGACTAAATTGAATAAAATCTAAAATTTGTATAAAATAATAATTAATTGTGAAATTTGTGGTATATTGATGGTATTGTATGTTTATATTAATATGTAGCTAACATTGACCCGAATTCCTCGAGAAGAAAAGGAAAAGATAAAGCCGTCGACAAATAGCTTAGAGTTTCCATTTTGTATTTTTACAATTCGATTTGCTTAAATTGTTGCATAATTGTATTGTATAGAATGGTAAGATATTGAGGTAGGTTGAGATTTATTAATTGAATTGAATTGACATGAAAATACTTGATTTTCGAAATGGGGACTAAATTGAATAAAATTGAAAATAGTGTAAATTGATGAAAGTATGAAATTGACTTTTATTTGGATTGATTCATGCAATTATACATATGAAATGACTATTTTGTTGATGAATTGTTAAATTGGAATATATTTGGAATTGAATGGTTGTTTTCCTATTAGCTGTTCGAGTAGAGTCGGATATAATTGGCATACCATATCATAGATCGAGTACGAGTTACTTCGACTACATTTTGATGAGTGTTGGGCACAATTTTTACTTTGATTATACCATTGAGCACTGGACGAAATTTATTTACTTCGAAATTGTCCGATGAGGCATTGGGTGCCAAATAGGTGTGTTGGTTAGATTTGTGAATCTGTTCGAATCCGAGTCAGGTTAATAGGGACTTAAAGTGTAAAATTTGAAAAGGGTATTTGATCTAACACAATTTGTTGTAGTAGATTAGGCCCAATTCTATACTTAACGAGCTGGTCTTATAGCATATTAATATAGTTTTTATGTATTTAAAAATGAGCATTTTTATGTATTTTATGACCTTTTAGGCCAGTCTAGCCCTAAGAGAATACTAACATGTTGATTAAGTGTGCAGGACATCATTCGAGTGCAAAATCATAGTGGACTGCTCCCAATGTTGTAACACGAAGCTAAGATGTCGCAACACAGCAAGCATAATACCCAAAGAGCAGTCTATTGAGGATGTCGTGACACATGTGTGACGGTATCACGACATAGCCCTAAAGATACCAAGAATAAAGCAAACTTCCTTTAATGTCGCGACACAAGCTTGAGGATTTCATGACACAACTGACATGCTTAGTCATCCTTACTTAACCTAATTAGGTCATAATACATGTAATTGCTCAAAACAACACATTAGGGAGATCGATTCTTAGGTTTTTATTTCATTCTTAGTTTTTTCTTTAGTTTACGTTAGGTTCTTGTAATTGAAAGATCATATTCCAAAGTGAGACTTTCACAAGCAGAGATTGTTCTGGAGCCACGCTTTTATCGACAAATCTATTAGCATCTCTTTCATTTATTATATTCTTTATATCTCTTTCTTTAACATTTTTAATTGAATGTTTGTGTAAATATTATAATCAATTTATGTTTTATACATATTTCACATGTTTCAATTGTCATAACTAAACTAATTGATTGAAAGGTAGAGTTTAATTTGGATTGGTTGGATCTGGTTGAGTGCAATTAAACCTTGGGATTGTTAACCTTAGGAAGTCAATTAGGTAGGAATGAACTCAAAATCAATATTGTCTACCAAGCATTACTTAGCAGATCAGTGGTTAGGGAAGGAAGAACTTAAACCCTAGGCTTGACGACCTTAGGAAGTCATATAGGTGGGAATTAACCCAAAATCAGTACTGCCTATCTGTGAAAACCTTACCTTACCCCAATTTGAACTGTGTTATTGAGAGGTGAGTATTTCTTGTCAACTAGTTAGGTTAGTAGAAAAATGAGAAGCCTTGTTAGGTTAATTAGTAAGCAACTATTTAGAACCCTACATTAATAATTAATAATGTAAAAAAAATTAGATCTAGGCTAAAGGAACTCGCACAGTCGAAACAAGGAATAGGAGAAGGTAATACATGAACATAGGAGTAGATTTAGGTTTAGTTCAATTCATTTAGTTTATTGTTACTATTATTATCATATTGTTTCCAAATTAACACTACTAATTCATGACTTAAGCAGTTTAGTAGTTATTTTTGGGTAATTAGCTTAATAGCAGTTTTCCCCACACTATAATCCCTTGGGTACAATCCTCGGAGTACTTACCTACTTCGTTGTACTATTTTACAACCTGACTTGTATACTTGCAGAACCTACTTAAATCTTATATTTGGTTGCAGTATTCACACTCTAGACATTAGTACGTCTAGAGGCGGTCAGTATTTGAAATGAACAACTACTGTGAAATACTATGTGACCGGATTATAAGCTAGAAAGATTGATATGAAATTGGATGAATCAATCGATTTAACTCAAAATATGATATGCTAATACGATTGATTCTAACTTAATCTTTTGAATATGTTAAATTGAACCATGACATCATTGATGCATTTGGCAATATGGTTTGCATTTGATAAGATGACATGATTATTGAATTGCATACATTAACATAACTTGCATTTTATACTTGAATTGTAGAAATACCATTGAGTTTATTACTCAACGTATAGTTTTGTTTTCTGTGCACAGGTTAGGTTAAATACAAGATCTCAAGCATCAATTTCAACATCCAGACAAAATTTCAAACTCAGTGAAGTTGGTGAAATTCTTTTATTAGCTAATTGGTATATACCTATGACCACCTATAAACGTGTTATTGTTTATAGTTAAATACACACCAAAAATATATAGAATTAAATCGGCGATGTCTGCAAACATACAGGTCAAATTGTAATATGGTACAGTTAACAACGAAACACTGGTAAGTACTCCGAGAATAGTACCCAAAAGATTGCAGATTGGAGAAATTAATATTAAATTAATTACATAAAATAATTACCAATTTAATCGAGTCACAAATTAGTAGTGCAAATCCAAATTAAAATATTTATTAAACTAATTAAATTAACTAACCTAAATTAACCTAATGGACTTTTCTATTCCTAGTGTTGACAACACGAGCCTCTAGCCTATGATCGATTAAATCCCTAATTATATAATTAAATAATTAATTATCTTAGATTGAGTTATTTATCACCATTAGCTTCGACTACCATCCCAGTTCATCTTCACTATGGATTATCACCTAAGTCACCATTTCGGTCTCTTCCTAGGCATACGGATACCCTTCAGGTCTCACCGCTTGGCACAAGTTATACACGACATGATATCCTTCCTGTCTCACCTATCTCGATATTCTATTAAGGGCGTCACTCTCCTAATATACTAAGTACCATTGAATAAATAATCAATTTCAAATAAATAATTATTTAATAAATAAATTAGTTTAATAATCGAAGCATGCGAGATATAAAAAAAACACAATAATCAATTCGAATATGTATACTACGATTAATTGGTCAAATTAACAAAATATAAATAAAAGAATAGAAAAGAAGAGATATGAGAATGCTCATGAATATTTGTTCTCTACTCACAATTGTCTTCACATTGGAATGGAAAATTTCTGACTACATGAACATGAACATGAAAAAAACAATTGAATAGTAAATATGTCTGTCTAGGTCTACCTACAATCTTAGTGACCCTAAGGTTGCTTATATAGGCAACATACTACTTGGTGACCACTTAATCTCGAGATACACTTAGATACCAAAGAATAAAATATTTCGCTAAAAGCTAAGGTCCAAATAAGGAAATTCCCCAAAAGTGTTGTGAGAAGAATCAACAATATCTTAGGCTTCCATCATCACGTCGTCGGGACGTAGGAATGCTTTTCATCACTACATCACCACCGTGCAAAATTTTCCCATTTCCATCACGTCGTCGTGACGAGGACCATGACGAGAGGAAGCTCTTCGTCATGACATCAAGTGTGGTTTGGCCTTGGTAGCTTTGTTGGCTTATCGGGATCCTTGTCTCACGGTTCGATCATTATTCCTTGTATTCGTGAACTTGATTTGGCATCCTACACACTTAATTAGCTCATTGGTCACTCACAAGACCCGAGTCAGCCTTATGGGTCATCGAAATAGCAGAAAATGCGTAAAAACACTTATTTTATTAACTTTTAGTTCCTAACCTACTAATACCGAAAATGTAACAATTAATTATAAAATGTCAAGAAAACAAGCTTCTTAACTGTAGAAATGACTTAAAATAACTACTACAAGGAACGTCAGGTCACTTACCCCCAAACTTATGTCTTTGTTTATCCTCAAGCAAATTAAACAAAATAAAAACTGACACTAAAGCTTAAAATAGAAAATAAACATGCAATAAAATGTACTTAAGCTAGCTTGGTACACGAGATTGGATAGGAGCATCGACACTAGAAAATTTTGTCTAAATATATAACTCTAGCTAGAAATTTTAAAAAAATTCAAAGTTATTTACACCTAAAAAAATTAGTTCAATAAATTACAAAGTAAATAAGTTAAAGAAAATTAAATATATAGCTCCACCAAAATGTATATACGAATATAGTATTTATTTTTGCAAGGTATAGTCAATTCAAATATTTTTTTTCTACTCAGTTTATTTTTTCCATGCTTTGAACTCTAATGCAGTAATATTTCCCTGCTAATCCCTTATGATTTTTTTTTCATTTGTGCCAATACAATCAAGATTTTTGCCGGCACTTTTCTAAGGGTTATACTAGTCATACCGCACCGTTTCAATAACCATGGATTTTACCTAATATTTTCTTTTTAATTCAAACATCCTATACTTCTACAAATATAATTACCTATTTGTATCTACCTTTATTACTTGGTATATTTAATCTATTTTTCCTATTTACAGTTTAATAAACTGAATTAATTAGTCTAAATATAAACAATCTAAATTGTTTAATTTCAAGCTAAATTTACAATCTAAACTAACAACCTAGGTATATGTTCCTAACCAATCACTTGTATTTCTAGAAGCTCAAGCTAAAATAAAACACATAAAATTAAAAATTAAAAATGAATAAAAACAAAATAAAAGAAAAGAAAATTTTAAAAAGTTTCATATGTCACCCCCACACTTTATTCGGCACATTGTCCCTAATGTGCTACAAAAAATAACAGAGAGAGGTTACCCGATTGGCATGATACGCGCAATATAATTGGTGGGACTACTACTTTCAATTTTGTCTCCCTCTTGTAGTGCCGTAAAAAAAATATAAGATTCTTATAAAGAAAAGCTAAACACAAATAGAGGTGTAAATGAGCAAAAAGTTCAATGAACTGTTCATGAATCGTTCGTATAACGTTCGTTTATGTTCATTTATTAAGCTAAATAAACGAGTATGAACAAAATTTTTATGTTCGTTTAATAAACGAACAAACACGAAAAAAGGTGTGTTCGGTTCATTTATGTTCACTAACAAACTCATTTATTGGCTCGTTTATTGACTCGTTTATTTATTTATGATATTTTCTTATAAAAATTCCACTAGTATATATTAATAAAATTATCTTAAAACTCGATTATTGTTCCATTAGTAATATTAGTAAAATTATCTTGGTATGTATATTTTTCATTTATAATATAATTATTAATATTTATATTTGACTATTTTATATCTAAACAATATATGTGTGTGTATGAATTTATTGTTTGTTTGTTTGTTTATTATTTATTAACATTGTTCGTGAACTTGTTCAATTATATGTTCATGAACATGTTCGTTTAATGTCCATGAACATTAAACAAATGAACATGAACACACATAATTTTAAATAAACGAACACAAACAAAAATTTGAAATTCTTAACGGACACAAACTAAACACAAACAAGCTTAAAAATAAACAAAGAACATGAACAGAGGTTTATTCGTTCAAGCTCGGTTCATTTACAGCCCTAAACACAAGCTATATATATAATAAAATAAAATTCTAAAACTAAAAGAAACAACCAAAAATAAAATAAGTCTTAAAAACATAATTCCAAATTAAAAATTAAAAATGTTTAGAATTAGTCGAAGTCAAGTTTCAACTCTGCTTTAGGTTCGTCCAAGATCTTCTTCTGGGTCTACCACTGATATACCTCGGGGTCTTCCTCCGGGTCCTTCTTTGGATCTTTTTCTACCATTATCTTGTTGGATTCCACCTTTGCCTCGTATTTTTCTATTGAGAACTGAGGTAGCATAAACTCGTTTTTCTGTGCATAGTTCTCGTAGATTGGTCCTGCTTTATGCATCCATTGAATTATCTATCCACTCACATCTAGGTATGGCTTTGACTTAATAGCCCTCTTTCGTTTATAAAGTCCCACCAGATGTTTCACACTCGACTCTCGTATCGGATACTTTGTTGGTTGTGAAGCGCTCCGATCATCCCATCGATACCTCACTATCCCAAGGGCAGAGAGAGAGAAACTTTTTTCCCGAACAATTACCTTCATCCATGGTACATCCACTTGATGATTCTTCTCGGTCTCTTTTAAGGATGCATAAAATTCCTCATTCTTACAGAGGGATTTTTCATTGAATTGTTCTAAAGTTATTTTTTAGCTCCCTTTCTTGGATGTTGGCATGGTTGTCCGTTATGGATTCACTATCCAAAAGGTTGTTCCACACGATTTTGAGGTTATGGAATAGTTAAAAGGTTGAGAATTCATGGAATCTCGAAGAAGGGGATAGCGAAAGGTGTTCGGTTGCTTGTAGAGGCTTGAAGGGTGCAGTGCGTCTTCTAATAAAGACAATATATAGAGATCATCTAGGGTTTGCCTTGTCGAGCAAACTTAAGGAATATCTCTAAAGATCGCATCGTACCAAGAATGAAAAGTTTCCGAAAAATGGCCTACATGGCACGACACAGAGTAGATATGGCATGACATAATATGAACTTTTCCCATATTTTTGTCCCGAAGTGGTTGTGTCGCGCCACAAGGTATGCATGGCGCGAAACAAATCTGATTTTTCATGTTTCCTACTTCGAAATGTGTATGTTGCACCATAAATTTTCTATGTTGTGACACAACTTCGATTTAACCCCTCTGGGACTAGTCGAAATCCATCAGTTGTCCGTAGTTGCCTCCAAATGACTCCTGGCTCTTTCGTTGCTTCTGAAACCTATTTTCTTCCAATTCTAACATAAAATTAAAAATCTAAATCCTAACAGCTAACTAACAATAAAAACAATGAAAAATAAAAACTATAATAAAAAATTTAAAAATGAAGCCCATTTTCGGAGTCGGAATGATCTGTATCACCCCCAAAGAAGAACTTCCAACTGGTTCTCGACACTTTGATTTGTCATTTGTTCTATCATTGATAAATCTGAACCAGTACTCTCAGTCGATTCCAAAGATATCGCCTTATCTTTAAACAACACGACATCCAAATCACGAGCCACTTGGTGGCAAATTTGAGCCAACCCCAAATTACTTTTCGTGGTATTATTGGCTCGAGCCTCCTCACCTCCATGACGCAAGAAGCTTTGGTTGCCCGAGCTTTATCTTCATCATCGGACAAGAATGAGATAAAATCGTTGACTTCTTAGGCTGACACATTCTCAGTTATGGTCAGAAAGTGTATCAATTTGTAACACTCCACACCCGGCCTAGACG
Source organism: Gossypium longicalyx (assembly GCA_025698465.1). Taxonomy (NCBI): domain Eukaryota; kingdom Viridiplantae; phylum Streptophyta; class Magnoliopsida; order Malvales; family Malvaceae; genus Gossypium; species Gossypium longicalyx. The sequence continues at coordinate 85,695,764 of CM047000.1, forward strand.
TTATGGCCGAATCTGGTGATGTCATAAGGAATGGGTTTTGAAAACCGTGCTTGACTTGATAGACCATCAATATTTAAAATTTACTAAATCCATAAGTTAGTTAGTTTCTTTACCAAAACTTATTATAGCGGAAGCCTTAATCATTATAGTTTGATAACGCAATCGTGTTTTTAGGATAACCTTTGTTTGCATAAAAATTGTCGTTTTAATAAAACAATTTTACCAAAGCAATCAAATTGACAAACAATCCAAAAATAAATAGTTATAAACCAAACAATCCAGAGAGTTCCAAAAATTACAAACTCTTAAATAAATCCCCAAAAATTTAAATAAACCAAAAATGTCAGGTCTAACAGCTATACGATTGAGTAGTCATCGCTGAGTCTCTGTTGCACCAATCCGTCTAAGTGTGTAGATCACCTAAGCAGAAACAGAAAAATAAAGGTGAGTTTACGTAAACTCAGTGTTTAACCAAACAAAAATAGACACGCAATACAAACAGTATCATATGCACAGTCAGATACAGATATAGATTTGGGCTCAAGCTAATTTCAGATACAGTAAATAGAATCCTACCCCATACTTCACACATCATCTTCGATCATCCCAACACACCATGTGGGGTTATAAATACCCACCAATCCCTACACACCATATTGTGCCGTTACAACACTGTCAAAACCATTTTTTAAAGGATTGTTCGAAAAACGGGGATCGACTTTTGAAAAACGAAAACGGGAGTCGCCACCAACCTTTTTAGGTGTGATTGGATCATCTTATAAAACGTTTTTGGTCTACGAAAATTAAGAAAACAGGTTCGGGAGTCGGTTACGTACGAGGAAGGATTAACACCCTCGCAACACCCAAAATTGGTACCAAATTGAATAGTTTTCTGTCTTAATGTCAAAAATTTGAAAGGATTTAAAAATAGGATCCCTCTTTTAAAACCGAAATTATTTAAGTTGAAAAATCGAGATTCCTTAGCTCCGAAAGAATACAAACATCACATCCAGCATGATAGGACACGATATTCTTAAACTCTCATAACTGAAATCATCTCGTGATTTATAAAATCTATTTAGAAGGATACGTTAGACATTTAGACAAACAGGAAATCGCAACCCAATATGTTAGGGCACTATTTCCCGAATTCCTAAATACGAAAAACATTGCCTCATTTTAGAAAAACTTTTGAATAAAATATGACAATTAAATGAAATATATTTTTTAAAATAATGATTTGAGTAAAATTTTAAAAAATAATTTACTAAGAGTAATACTAAAAAAAATTATTAAAAAATGAAATAGTTTGATATGACACTAAAATTATTAAAAAATTAAAATATAAAAAAAAAATCAGGGAAACATGGATTAAATCAAAATAAAAAGGGTTGAAAAACGAAGATGAACAAAGAATAAAATAAGAACAAACCGTAGAAAATAAGAACGTAAGAGGGAGAGAAATTTGAGTGAAAGCTCTCAAAAATTTTATTGTTTCCCAAAACTCCAGTGTGTTTACAATGAAAGGAGAGGCCTCTATTTATATTTGAACCTCCTCAAATCCAACGGTACAGATCAATTACATCAACGGTTAAGATTAAAAGGTATCTACAAATTAAATCTCTAAGATTACAAAATCATATCTTCTAAGATTGCATATCATATCTAAGATTGCAATCATATCTAAGATTGTATCATATCTAAGATTGCATATCATATCTAAGATTGTATCATATCTAAGATTGCATATCATTCTAAGATTGTAATCATATCTAAGATTATATCATATCTAAGATTGTAAGAACGTAAGAGGGAGAGAAATTTGAGTGAAAGCTCTCAAAAATTTTATTGTTTCCCAAAACTCCAGTGTGTTTACAATGAAAGGAGAGGCCTCTATTTATAGTTGAACCTCCTCAAATCCAACAGCATGCATCAATTACATCAACGGTTAAGATTAAAAGGTATCTACAAATTAAATCTCTAAGATTACAAAATCATATCTTCTAAGATTGCATATCATATCTAAGATTGCAATCATATCTAAGATTGTATCATATCTAAGATTGCATATCATATCTAAGATTGCATATCATTGAAGATTATATTTCTATATGAGTCAAGCTTGTAGATGGACCTTAAATCTTTTCAAGTAATGGGTCATTCCGATCGGGCCAAATTATATTTGTAATTCTGGACTGAACTTGGACTTCGTTTTTTTTTTTAGGTTTATTATTTTTGTTTTTGGACTTATTTCTGGGCCCGGGCAAAATTGAGTGTCTACAGCTGCCCCTCTTTGCTCATTGTTGTGTAACAGGAATAGAGCAAAGACTATAAAAGGACCAATTTTGCCCGGGCTCACCGAGTCTTGAGTTCTTGATCATTGATCTTCTTTAAATGGCCTATTGACGGCTTCAATCTACTTCACTGCAACTCAGGAAGGTGATATCTGCTATCTTTGATCTGCTCCCCGTCTAATACAGAGATGCCAAATCTGTTATCTTTGACCTACTCCCCGTCTAATACAGAGATGCCAAATCTGCTTCTTCAATCTGCTCCCCGTCTAATACAGAGATGCCAAATCTATTATCTCCTATTTGCTCCCCGTCTAATACAAAGATGCCAAATCTGTCATCTTGGATCTGTTCGATGAACGTTAGATCTGTTATGTCTTCGATTTGCTCCTCGTCTAACACAAAGATGCCAAATCATCTTGGATTTGCTTCAATGAAGGTCCAATCTGTTGTGTTTTCAATCTGCTCCCCGTCTAATACAGAGATGCCAAATCATCTTGGATCTGCTTCTATGAAGGTCAGATCTACTGTCTTCGACCTGCTCTCCGTCGAATATGGAGATGCCAAATCTATTTCTTCGATTTGTTCTCTAACAGTACAGAGATGCCAAATCATCTTGGACCTGCTTCAATGAAGGTCAGATCTGCTGTATTTTCGATTTGCTCCCCGTCGAATATGGAGATACCAAATCATCTCAGATCTGCTTCAATGAAGGTCAGATCTGCTGTATTCGATCTGCTCCCCATCTAATACAGAGATGCCAAATCATCTTGGATCTGCTTCAATGAAGGTCAGATCTGCTGTGTCTTCAATCTGCTCCCCGTCTAATACAGAGATGCCAAATCATCTTGGATCTGCTTCAATGAAGGTCAGATCTGTTGTCTTCGATCTGCTCCCCGTCTAATACAGAGATGCCAAATCATCTTGGATCTGCTTCAATGAAGGTCAGATCTGCTATGTTTTCAATCTGCTCCCCGTCTAATACAGAGATGCCAAATCATCTTGGATCTGCTTCAATGAAGGTCAGATCTGCTGTCTTCAATCTGCTCCCCGTCTAATACAGAGATGCCAAATCATCTTGGATCTGCTTCAATGAAGGTCAGATCTGCTATGCCTTCGATCTGCTCCCCGTCTAATACAGAGATGCCAAATCATCTTGGATCTGCTTCAATGAAGGTCAGATTTGCTATATTTTCGATCTGTTCTCTGTCTAATACAGAGACGCCAAATCATCTTGGATCTGCTTTAATGAAGGTCAGATCTGCTATGTCTTTGACTTGCTCTCCATCGAATATGGAGATGCCAAATCTATTTCTTTGATTTGTTCTCTGATAGTACAGAGATGCCAAATCTGCTATCTTCGATCTGCTCTCTGACAATACAGAGACGCCAAATCATCTTAGATCTACTTCAGCGTAAACACGTGAAAGCCAGATCTGCTATGCTTTAGCCTGTTACCATACTGCTTAGGGAGTTAAGGCACATCAATCTTCATTGTCCCTTGAAGAACATAACCTGTATAATGCGTATGAGTTCATGCCTAATGATTAGGATGTATGATCGAAATGAGTGAAGTGCTCCTAATTAAACCTATTATAATGCAAAATGTTTATGAAAATAACTCCTATTTCGAATTTCATCACTCATTCATCTATCGAGCTTTCCACCTCATTCTTCTCGACATATCAATCATACTCTGCTCGTATGCCTTGAATCTTCTCCATCAATTTGGTCTACCGTACCATTCCCCGAATGTTACAACCCACTGGAGATGTTTATGAAATGATCCTTTCTTAAGATCAAAATTGCTTAAAACGTCCAACCATCTTTTGGACTGAAGAAGAAAATCTCTCGAGTATCTCCAACCCATACATATGAGAGTTCCTTAAACAATTGTTTTGTTTCAGTTTCTTGTATTATCTAGAAATTTCCAGAGTAATATGCCAAACTTCGTTTGTGAAGATATTTCAGTTCATCTATCATTATTTCAATGCTACATGCTTTATGAATAATGGGAGACAAATAAATTGATCCTGAGGATAATTAGATTTGGACAAATTATTGGAAGAAATGCAAAAAGATTAAATTGAGAACATATCTTTCCGAAGAAAAAGAATCCAAAGATAGTAAATAGGACAGAAATCAGATGCCCCAAATATCGCCGCTTGAGTGTCTATACACCAGATCCATGAAGACTTTCTTGAGTTCAACATGTGTTTAAAAGATCCAAAGTAATTCATTTATGCCTTGATATGTAACATACTTCACTTCTCGTCGAATCCGGTATAGCAAGGTCACTGCATGACTTTCCAAATTTGAGCTGCCCTTTCGGGTTTTCAACTCAAAACCCCTTTGGTCACAAGGCGCCCTTTGCGGGTTTTCACCTTGGCCTCTCCATATTTTTTCTTTTCTTTTTTTTCTTTTTTTTTTTAATTTTTGAAATAGAAGTCCCAAAGTGCCCTTTGCGGGTTTTCACCTTGGCTTCCCTTTTCCTTCAGACAAGGTACTCCTTGACCGAGTCCGAATTCACTGGATCAGATAAATTCTTCCTATCCATTTCTTGTCAAAAATCAGTGCACCTCTAGAGAAAGCCCTCTTCGCAACATATGGCCCTTCCCAATTCAGCATCCTTTTGAATGGGAAGGATCTCTTTCAGCACAAGGTTTCTTTCATGAAATTCTTTTGGACGAACCTTCTTTGTCATAAGTCTGTGTCATCCATTTTGGTAAATTTTCTTAGGATGAATACTTTCAAGTTAAGTTTACTAGAGGTATTCAATTCTTAACTCCATCAAAGCTTGGAGGAAAAAATCTTGATTCATAAACCCATGAGAAAAGGATCGCCCCAGCAGCAGTCCTGGTTGTTGTTTGTCAAACCCTACAAAAAGATGGTTCAATAATTCTTAGCAGACAAGAATAAAGTTGCTGACTTTATCTTTCAACCTGGAAAGCTGAGGTACAGAGATTACTTCCGGAGCATACATCCCACCATGACTCGATGATGTTTCTGAAACATCTCTAATCTTCATCAATTGCCCCCAACTGTGAAGCTGCCAAATGAGCGTAGAAAATAGGAGCCACAACAAATATGGCTGTGGTGCTCCTTTGATACATATAGGATAGAGAATGAACAAACTCTTGCAGATCATCACCAAAAAACCCGACTGGTCTAAGAGAACATGATAGTGGAGTGCGCCTCATGATTCCAATCATTCCAACATGGGTAACAAGGTAAAAATCATTGTTCTTTGGATGGCATACTTTGTTGTCAATAACAGTACCATGTAGCACATTGTCAGAAGATCCCTGCTGAAAAAAAACTTGGTATGATGGTTTTTCTTACAACAATAACCACAATCTTTAGGGTTCCACTTCTCGTCAAGGAATTTGCAAGCCTTAACAACTTGATCAAAACTTGATTGAATTGAGACTCACTAACCCCATCCCTGAAAATAATGATTTGATCAGGTTTCCTCTTCCCTGAACTTGTATAGAAGTCTAAGAGAGCTTCCTTCATGATACCGTCATCCACTTTGTTAGAAACTAGTTTTGAAGAAAGAATCTATCATTTTAAGCTTTAGAGACTGTGTACGGCCTAATGCCCCATAGCTGGAAATCAATGGCCACCGCCTGGAGCTAACCATTGCAGCTATTGACGGTACATCAGACTGCTCAGGAAAGCCAAACAATGCACCCATTCTAAGGATGATGGCTGGAACCTTTGAAACAACTGGAATTGAAGGTGTTTGCCCCAGCGTAAGCATAAAGAGTAAGCGGTAGTTTCTTATGCCAATTTTTACCAGTCTCGGTCATCTTCTGTAATTTCTTTTTCTTTTCTTTTGGCAACCTTTGTTGTACTGTGGTATGGCGCCTTATCTTTGAAAAGACTGCAAACTTTTGGCATTGTGCAGTTGGATATGATTTTTTTTTTTGAAATAGATGACTATTGACTTTGTAATATTGGCATATGAAGCTATCTCTACCCTCTTAACGGAGCAGTCGACAACCACAAAGATGAACCATTGTCAACTTGAAACTTTTGACGGGCCCATAACATACATGCCCTATAAGTCTTGGCTCATTAAATTCGACATTTATGGTATAACTGATGCGATCCCCTTCCATGGTGAACCAACAGTGCCCAAGGCTCTTGTTTATCCAGGTCATTATGAATCCTCTTGCATGCGTTCTTCCGACGTTCCTATGGACATTTATGAATTCCCATAATAGTCCCAACAAGGTCTTGTTTTGTCTCTCTGGTTATGCATGTTCCAATTTCACAACCTTTCCTTCCTTTAAGGCTAAATTCTCTACCACCTCTTTATGAGGAAAAATTTGCTGCTCTTCTTGCTTTACTATTTCCAACAAATCAGAAGATAGATTACAATCACTGTTATCTTCAAAGTACTAAGATTCCTCTAAACACATGTCACGCTCAAAAAGGAACTCTGAATCTGTAGTATCGTTGCCCATGTCATTGATATTTAGGGACCCATGATAGGCACAAAAAAATATACAAGGAATAAATGAATTCAAGCATGACTATTTACATGTTATGAATGCAATTTAGAAAGAATTTTAAAGGTCAAAAGAATATTTATCGGTAAAAGAATGAAAGAATGTTTGTTCACATTGATCATGAAAGATATGTTTTATTGAAACAATGATGTCCGAACATGAGCCTATTTCACAAATGAAACCTTATTGTTTCTAGGCTTTAAAACAATAAGTGTGTTCTAAACATTACTCTAGATTAATTTTTAAATACCAGGGTCACTTCCACAATTTCGTTGTTCAAAACATCCCCAAATGTGCAAAGGCTCAACAATTTTTATTTCTTGGTTCCTTCTTCGGATACGTCATTCAAATCCTCCAACATCAAGTTTTGTTTAAAAGCCCTGAACTTGGCGCATTCTTAGATCCCATGCCCTCTTCTCTTATGGAATTTGCCCTTTTATCTAGATGATAGGATAACAGATTTTCTGCTCCAGAGGGACCACTGAAGTTTACAACACTCATCTTAATGAACCTCTCAATTGCCTTTTTAAAGGCAGTGTAATTCTCAATCGAATGTCCTGTGATTCCCGCATGGTATTCACATTGAGTGCTCGAATCATACCATTTGGGGTATGGGGGCTAAAACAGTTTTAAATGAAAAGGGGCTACTACGTATGCGTCAAATAATCTTTGATATAGCTCCTTATACGACATCGGGATTGGCATAGATGTGAATTTTTCAGAACGCGGTCTCGAATTGGATTCCTGATGGCTAGTAACTCTTGGCTGGCTTATGGTAATCGTTTTCACCTCTTTTTCCTTTTTCTTCATTGCCTTCGAAGTATTACTTCGGGAGCTCCACTCTCGTCTTCTGAAAGCTTCGTGCTGTTTCGAAAGCTCCACACATGTCTTCTTTGCTTCTTCAATGGCAACAAGATTGGCTGAATTGCCCCTCGAATTGGGACACGAGCCTCTTCGAGTAATTTCTTGGTGCCACCATACCCGGCCGATCTTTGTTAGAGACTGATAGTAACAGGTACCTCGTCTGGTTCAGTTTGGACGCTTATTGGAGTAAAACTTGGGGAATAAACGATGTCCCCAATATCATCCTTAGTGTTGACCACTGGGCTTTTCTTCTTTTCAAGCCCTTCGGCTTGTAATTGCCCCAGCTAGCCAATTACATTTCTTTGGAGCTCTAACATTTGATCACGTATATCTTGTTGAATCTTGGTTAACTACTCTTGCATCTGTATTTGCCTTTGCTCCAATCTCTCCAACCTTTGTTCCATATCCCCGGTTAACCCTCTGAAATAATTTTTGCCTAATTAGGGTCTTTTTATGGATTTAAATGCATGTAATGCGGTGTGATGCAATGCAAATGCATGAATGCAAAAAGGTATCGATTTTAATTTAGTTTCATTTTAGAAAATGTTATTTAAGGAACAAAAATCTTTTCATAAAACGGATTACAAATATACTTTCGCCCGTAGGCCTAGAGTCTTAACCCTATCCAATAATAATGCTAACTCTCATCCTTTGTCTGACGATGACTCATACATTATACTCAGCGTTCTAGCTTGTATTGCCAAATCCTGCAAGTGTTCAGCAACCTCTCGAATCTGAACTAGGGCCTGTTCCATGACATTATCTCTATCTCTCACTTGATCCCGAAGATTGTGAAGTTCTCTCTTCCACTGTTCTTCTCTCGCTTCAATTCGTAGCTCACAGTCCTATAGTGCTACTTCTAACCCTCCAATATTGTGCTTTATTTCCTCGATCTTATCCAAGCTTGCCTTTAATTCGATCGCAGAGTTACGACTTCGGTAATGATAAAGAGACCGTCCAAGTTCAACTACTTTAATCTTTAATCCATGCTTCTCTTTCTGGCTTTCTGCCAAACTCCTTTCTAAGGCTTGATTCTGTGCTTGCATCTCTTGAAACTTTTTCTCTCAATGATCAGCTCTGGTTCTCTCTTCTTGGATCTCTTGCTGCCATTGCTCTGAAGTCTTTCCCAACCCAGCTTTTTCATTGATAACTGTATCTTCTTATAATTCTCTTTCAGATCATCTCGGTCTTCTTCGACTTTTCTCTTTTCCTTCCTTACTTTTTCAACCTCAATCTTTTTAACGTCGACGTCTAGGCTCAAATACATCTTTTCCTCTTCTAGTTTCTCGATCTTCTTCCCAAGCTCCAAATTCTTTCTCTCGAACTCTTGTTTCATGACGTCTAATTCTGATGGAACTACTCGTAAGCTTTCCTCCAATGATCTAGCAAATAAGGAAGATCTCTATAGTTCAGTAGAACATTTGCCTAACCTTGTCATCCCATTTGGGCCCAAATGTCCTTCATCTCCGAAAATCATTCTCGTGTATAAATCGACACGAGTAAAGTCCCACAACTCCGGTGTATATATCCTCGATGACACTATCTCCTTTCTCTAACTGGGTTTTCTCTGACCACGCACAAACGAAAAAGTTGTCCTCCACTTTATTAAGATATTCATTCCTCATTACAAAACTTCCTAACTCAGAAATCGAACCTTGAATCGACACCTTTTAATGATGGATGACATGCGATGATGACAAAAAAAACAAGTCAGTATCATATAAAAAAATGTAATAAACAAGCACTTATAAAGGTAGGTACTAAAGGTCATCACCATACTACCTAGGGCAAGCACTTAAAGTTCACTATATGTAGTTTGGTTCTAAAGTGAGGGTACCTCAACCAGCAGATTCCTCGGTCCTCACCCATTGTAGGCTCATATAGACCAAGTTCAGTTCAGGGGGACACATTTCCTTATGGCCATGCGGAGATGAAAATCTCACGAAGACATAGGTACAGTATCCCGGAAGTAATCCACTAGCTCATACGAAGGTGAAAACCTCACGAAAGCGTAGCTTCTCACTCCCACTTAAGGGTGCGACCACAACGGTCATGCAAATGCAATGTGTGCAAGAAAAATAACAAACATATGCAGCAAACACATAAAAAGGGATATTTATCTTTAAATCTTTTCAAATTTTTAGCATTAAGACAGAAAGTTATCAAAATTTTTTTGGCTTGACTCTCTTAACATCCCCAGTGGAGTCGCCATGCTATCTAAACCATTTTTTGAAGGATTGTTCGAAAAACGGGGATCGACTTTTGAAAAACGAAAATGGGAGTCGCCACAAACCTTTTTAAGTGTGATTAGATCACCTTATAAAACGTTTTTGGTCTACGAAAATTAAGAAAACAGGTTCGGGAGTCAGTTACCTACGAGGAAGGATTAGCACCCTCGCAACGCCCAAAATTGGTACCAAATTGAATAGTTTTCTGTCTTAATGTAAAAAATTTGAAAGGATTTAAAAATAGGATCCCTCTTTTAAAACCGGAATTATTTAAGTTGAAAAATCGAGATTCCTTAGCTCCGAAAGAATACAAACATCACATCCAGCATGATAGGACACGATATTCTTAAACTCTCATAACTGAAATCATCTCGTGATTTACAAAATCTATTTAGAAGGATACTTTAGACATTTAGACAAACAGGAAATCGCAACCCAGTATGTTAGGGCACTATTTCTCGAATTCCTAAATACGAAAAACATTGCCTCATTTTAGAAAAAATTTTGGATAAAATATGACAATTAAATGAAATATATTTTTTAAAATAATGATTTGAGTAAAATTTAAAAAAATAATTTACTAAGAGTAATACTAAAAAAATTATTAAAAAATGAAATAGTTTGATATGATACTAAAATTATTAAAAAATTAAAATATAAAAAAATTAGGGAAACATGGATTAAATCAATATAAAAAGGGTTGAAAAACGAAGATGAACAAAGAATAAAATAAGAAAAAATCGTAGAAAATAAGAACGTAAGAGGGAGAGAAATTTGAGTGAAAGCTCTCAAAAATTTTATTGTTTCCCAAAACTCCAGTGTGTTTATAATGAAGGAGAGGCCTCTATTTATAGTTGAACCTCCTCAAATCCAATGGTAACAGATCAATTACATCAACGGTTAAGATTAAAAGGTATCTACAAATTAAATCTCTAAGATTACAAAATCATATCTTCTAAGATTGCATATCATATCTAAGATTGCAATCATATCTAAGATTGCATATCATATCTAAGATTGCAATCATATCTAAGATTGTATCACATCTAAGATTGCATATCATATCTAAGATTGCATATCATTGAAGATTATATTTCCATATGAGTCAAGCTTGTAGATGGACCTTAAATCTTTTCAAGTAATGGGCCATTCCAATCGGGCCAAATTATATTTGTAATTCTAGATTGCATATCATATCTAAGATTGCATATCATTGAAGATTATATTTCCATATGAGTCAAGCTTGTAGATGGACCTTAAATCTTTTCAAGTAATGGGCCATTCCGATCGGGCCAAATTATATTTGTAATTCTGGACTGAACTTGGACTCATTTTTTTTTGGGGTTTATTATTTTTGTTTTTGGACTTATTTCTGGGCCCGGGCAAAATTGAGTGTCTACAGACACGTATCAGATATAGTGCAGCCAAGCTGCCAGATAATAGGTGATGATCGCCATACAGAACACTTCCTCCTCAGATAAATCCCACCCCAAAACAGATGCAGATAACAAATATAAAATTACAGAATAAACATGCTTAACATACATAGGTACAGTAATAGACATGCTTATACAGAACAGTCAGACATACATTTAGTATCCTACTCAGATCAGTCTATTAGAATTTCATCGCATACAGAATAAGGTTTATTTAGCCCTTACTAACCCTACAGTAGGCCCACAGTCGATCAAAGTGACCCCTGCGACCCTAGGAAAAATTACAGAAATATGAGCCCCCATGCCCGTGTGGCTTGCTTGTGTGGGCCCACACGCCTATGTGGCCTACATGCCCAAATTGGCCTTGCCTGTGTGGCCTACCCGGCCTTGCCCAAGAATCCACATACCCAAACTGGCCTTTGCCTGTGTGGCCCACACGGCCACACTCGAGCCACCACACGATATCATTTTTCTGCATTTCGGGTACACACCTGGTATCATTTGGAGCAAAAACACTCCCGAGGCCAATCGCACCTAAAAATCAGAATACCTAACACTCAAATTCAGTCAATACTTACAAACTTTAATGAAATTAATCCACAATCGGAACTTCACAACACCCAACACGTATTCGTAAACTTACTGGTAACGAAAACCCCTAACATTCAGATCTCTACAGAAGCATTAACTGTAATATCCTGAAAATATTTACAGTAAGATATTATCCTTGATATAGTAAAATAAGGAAATAAAGTGAAAAAAAAAAAAAGAGGAAATTTTGAGATATGTCAATATTGAGAAGTATATTATGATATATTAATTCAAGAAAGGACTAAATTGTAAAAGTGAGAAAAGTTTTGTTGCACAAGAGTAAATACTCAAAATTTGAGGGGTTAAAGTGTAAATATGAAAAATTTGAAGGACCAATAGTGTAAATATTTTAAGAGTGGAATAATCTAGAAACTAAGGAAAATGGATGAATTAGGACCAAATTGAATAGATGAAGAAACTATGAGGGACTAAATTGCAATTTTACCAAATTAAATGATGACTTAAGGGTAGAATTTTAAAAGATAATGAAGGGCAAAATGGTCAATTGGAAGAGAGAGAAATCTAGAAAGTAATAATGATGCTAGAGATATTTTGATATTTTATAATTATTTAATTAGATAAATATTATTTTATTAATATTTTAATAAGATATTTTATTATTATTTTATTAGTATATAAAGAAAGAAAGATGAGAAATTCTCATCCATATTTTCCCATGCACTAACGTGAGAGAAAGAGAGGAAGAAAGAAAGTTTTGCTTTCTTTACAATTTGGTCCTTTTTACCAAAAATTTACCATTTTCACCCAAAAATCAAATGAATTTCCATAGCTACCAAGAGAGAAAAATGTTAAGGAGACCATGGGGAGTTAGAATATCAAGTTGGATTCAAGAAATAGAAGCTGGAGGAGAGAGAAAATCAAGTTAAAGATTAGTATCAATAGAACAAGGTAAGTATATCAAGATTTCAATATGTTTTTAAGTTTGTTATTGTTGACAAAGCATGGAAATAATGTTATAGTAGAGTTTTCTTATATAAGGTCCTATGTTCATGATATGTTAGTGAAGAGAAAATAAGAGAAAGAGATGAGAAATGGTGTAGAAAAAGAAAATAAGGGTGTTATAACATGGTAATTAATATCTTGTACTAAAACAGTTTTGGACAGCAGCAGTAGTCTAACTTTGAAAAATCATCAAAAATTGTATAAATCTAATTATAGGATGAATAAAATATGAAATTAAATCTTATTAAGTCTAGTTTCTTATAGAAGAAATTATGTAAGCAATGGAATTGTAAATCATGAGATATGATGAATTTTGTGAGACAAGGTCAGAATGATTTCGGGTTCCCCTATTCTGACTTTGTAAAATCATAAAAAATTGGATAAAAATAATTATGGGTTTAAATTTATATTTTTAGAATCCTGAATGAGTCTATTTTCAATACAAACAAACAGGAACATCATTTGAATTCTGTACAAGGAGATAATTAATTTTTAGTGAAGAAGGGTCAGAACTGTTAGACAGCAGAATAGGGGTAATTTTAAAGAATAAACTGTACTTATTGGATAAACTAAAAATTCTGAAAATTTTATAGTAAGAATATATATGAGTCTAGTTTCAGGGAAAATTAGCGGATCTTAATTTTGAGTTCTATAGCTCCAGATATAAATAATTTAGTGACCATGATGCAGATAGACAGCTTGAATATTCATAAAAGTAAATAATAAAAATTATGGATAATGTTACTTACAAGTGTATTATCTACATTAAGGATGTGGAATGGAGAGGATGAGGAGGAAAAATATGTATGAATAGTCATCTAGCATGGCTAATTTGCATATTTTAGGCTCAGGGACTAAATTGAATAAAAGTAAAACTTTATGGGAAATTTTGTAAAAATGTCAGAAATGACCAAATTGCATGAAATGGATTATTTTATTATTTAAATTACAAAATTGAATGAAATTATTAATTTAGTTCAAGATCGGGGGAAAACATGTTTTAGAGATTAAATTGAAAAGTGTTGAAAGATTAAATTGAAAAGTGTTGAAATTATGGAAAATTCGATATTTTATAGAATTCATGAACTCATTATCAATATATATGAGAATAATAGCTGGAAATAAGGATTAAATTGCAAGAATTTTATTTTCCTGACCCTAAGGATGAAATCGTCATTAATTAAAAGTTTAGGGGCAAAATGGTAAATTTTGCCTAAAGCATTAATTAAATGCATTAGAATATGAAATGAATGAAAATGATGATCAAATTTATTTATAAAGATCCGAACGACTCAAATATGAGACTCGATCGTGAAAAGAAAAGATATCGGATTAATGAAATTATAAACACAAACAAGCAATGAGGTAAGTTTGTGTAACCTGAATTGTATTTTAAATACTTGAAATATGTGGTTATGTGATGAAAATATGATATGAAAGTTCAATTCATGATATTTGATGAAATATTGATAATACTCGAAATAAATTGAAAATAAATCCGGTTGAATGAAAAGGAAAATTCGATGGATCTCACGAAAAGGAATTGACGGTAAAAGGATCTAGCCCGGACGGGTGATCCTATCCGATATAGCCCTCCCGAAGAATATGTGGAAAATGGATTTAGCCGGACGGGTAATCCAAATCGTGGTCTGAATTTAGCTGGACTGGTAATTGGATCCAAGCTCATTAGAGTAATTGTCGTTGCGGGATTTAGCTGGACTGGTAATCCCGACAATACTCTATGAGTTTATATCATGAGGATTTAGCTTGGGTGGTAATCCCACTTTGTAAGGATGAGGTTCGCGGGAGTGTGCTCTCTCGATATGAAATGTGTAAGACCATGGTTGAAAGATACCATGGCAACCTGATATGAAATGTGTAAGACCATGGTTGAAAGATACCATGGCAACCTGATATGAAATGTGTAAGACCATGGTTGAAAGATACCATGGCAACGTGATATGAAATGAACAAGACCATGGTTGAAAGATATCATGGCAACATGACAGAAAATGAGTAAGACCATAGTTGAAAGATACTATGGCATCATGTCAAAGATCAATAAGACCGTGGATGGGAGATGCTATGACATCTGTTGAACAATTGATATTCAGGTAATATGTATCAGATGACAAATGGTTATATGAAATGGTTGTATGAAATAATTATGAAGATAGATAAACGAAATAAGTATGAGTACATGGAATATAATTTATATTAAGTTTGATATAAGCTATTATCGGAATAAATATATATAAAATATATGGAAATGATGGAGCATGAATATTAATATAATGAAATGAATCATATATATGCTTATGAAGAAACGGTAAGAGCATGATGTGTTTCATGACATGTACATATATGATTATCTTTGATATGTTGATACAAGAAAATTATGTAAGTTGAGACTATTATTGAACTCAAGTACGATATGTCGAGAAAATAGTTATATCAATGTTGAATTTATATGAGATATGTGCAAGTACGCTAATAATGTTCTTGTTTGATGCTTATACAAGTACTAAAGCTGTTGATTGAATGGTAATATATTTATTTATATGATGCATTGAATCGGTAAGCATTTAAAATTTTTTTAGTGATCTGCAAATGGTAGTAATGCTCCGAAACCCTGTTCTGGCAACGGATACGGGTTAGGGGTGTTACATTAACTAATTCTTGACCTTCACCTAAACCAAAAGAACCAAATACAACCCCCTTTTAGAAAACTAACCACGAAATGATAAGATAGAGGGAAAAACAGTTACTTACTGAACGAACACAAACAACCTTTGAACAAAAAGGAGACAATTTGGAAAATCGAAAAGGAGAGGGAGAGGCAAGGAAAAAATTCGACAAAGGAGAGGGGAAAGCAGAACGTCAAAAAGATGGAAGAATTTTAGGGAAATTGAAAATAGAAAAATAAAATAAAATAACAATTATCCCCAAATCCCTCAAATTACTCCCCACTAACCCACTAACAACCAACCTCTCAGAATCCAACTCCACCAAGACTCTAACAGGAAACCAAGCAAAAATTTATACCCACGCTCGCGCAGGGATTCGAACGCAGGACCTCCAACACACCAATACCCTTACCACTCAAACCTGTAAGTTCATTCTGATATGAAATTACAGGCAATTAAAAATATGCTCACTGAATAGAGATAAGGCTTAGATCCAAAAATAACAAAATTTTTCAAGGGTAAGTGTTGAACCCAGGACCTTTCACACACACCCAGAACACTTAACCACTAAAGTAGATACACGTTTGTGTTAGATTTTATGGAAGCAGAAATAAATTATTTGGGGCGTTACAACTCTACCCCCTAAAAGAAATTTCTGTAACGCCCCGTACCCGAGACCATTGCCGGAGTCGAACACGAGGTGTTAACAGACTTAATTCATTGCTTAAACAGCTCAAACAATTTAATTTTAGAAATTCCAGACAAGCTGGCTAACTGCATCACAGTCGCTTAAAAATTCATATCTTGAGTTCTGAAACTCAAAATCCAATTTAGTAAATTTTTCCTAAAACTAGACTCATATATATATTTACTAATTTTTTTCTAGAATTTTTGGCTACGCCAATTAGTACAGTTTATTAGTTAAAGTCTCCCCTGTTTCAGGGTTCGACTGCTCTAATCTCTGTGTATTACGAATCAGATATCTCTCTGTACAGAATTTCAATGACTATGAAATTTATTTCTCTTAAAACTACACTCAATAATAAATCTGTACATATAAATTATGACTTCTAATTATTTGTATACAATTTATGGTGAATTTTCAAAGTCAGAACAGGGGATCCAGAAATCGCTCTGTCCCTATTTCACAAAAATTTAAACATCTCATAAAATATAACTCATATACCTGTTTCGTCTCTTCCATATGAAAATAGACTCATAATTCTTCAATTCCATATTTTATTCATCATCTAATTATGTCTCTACTATTTTTAATGATTTTTCAAATTCACGTCACTATTGCTGTCTGAATCTATTTTATGGTAAATTTTACCTATTTCATGGTTTCCATGGATTAACTAGCAATTTGACATACATAACACCAAATATGATCATAATTAGCCATTCCAATGGCTAATCATTACCAAGAATTTTTAACTACTCAATAACTATATCATAAGACCATATATACAAAATGATTATAATGCTATACGTGCCATACTCAAAATATACAAGCCATTATGCCAAGATGGTATACGGATAGTGTGAGCGTGTCTCCGACCGTTCCCGATTTTCGAGCTGGCTTGTCAACACTACAAGGAATGAAAAGGAGGGAGTAAGCATAAATGCTTAGTAAGTTCACATGCAAATAGCAAGTAACATAACCATATAAGCAAACATAAAACATCATTTGCATAATCATCACCAAGACATTCATATCATATTTTCATTTATCATCTTACCATATTGTTGTTATATCGATTTTTCAACCCGAGGGTTAAGTGTTCAAAGTATCCATTTCACAACACTTACCAATACGTCCCTTTCTTCTTGAGTATTCCTCCATTTGAGTAGAACTTTACCCGTTGAACACATCGGAATATAATTCGGATACATGGAAAGTTTGCACATAAGTGCCACATATGTAGCCAAGCTACTATGTAACCCGCCCATAAGCGAACTCGGACTCAACTCAATGAGCTCGGGCGTTCACATCCATAAGTGAACTCGGACTCAACTCAACGAGCTCGGATGCCTAGGTACATCTCACGAACTCGGACTCAACTCAACGAGTTCGGACATTCGCATTCATAAGTGAACTCGGACTCAACTCAACGAGTTCGGATGCTCAACCATCCTAGTGACATGTCACTTGTATCCTAATATATTCCTAAGGTTCAAACGGGATTTTCCTCGAACACATATCCTTGTCGTCTTCCGTAGAATACCGAAACCAATACTCTGTAATAATTTATATTTAACAAGTAGCTCACATAATTTGCATTTTATTCGAAAATAACCACAAAGCATATATTTCATGATAAAGATCAGCATATCATATAATTAACATCAATAACTTAAAAATAACAATTATGCTACATTATTTACACATGAACTTACCTAGTATGCGAAAATGACTATTTTTATCATTTCGTCCACAACTTGGTATTTTCCCCATTTTAGCCCGAATTTCAGTTTTCCTTGCTCTATCATTTAAAATATAGTCTAATTAGGACACACATTATTCAAATTGACCCAAAATCATATTTTGGAAAAATTACAATTTTGCCCCTAATCTTTTGCATATTTACACTTTTTCCCTAAAGCTCGTAAATTAAACTTCAGCCTATTTTCTTATGTTTTATGACATGCTGATCATTTTTCCCTTCTATGGCAACATCAAATTCTCACTCTAACATGTACTTATGACTATTAGGTATTTTTACCGATTAAGCCCTTTTGCTCGTTTTCACTTAAAACCGAGTAGCACAAGTTGTCTAACATAATTTAAAACCTCATATTCTATCATAAAACACCAAAATACACAAATTTCACCTATGGGTATTTTTCCAAATATAAACCCTAGGTTAAATTATTGCTAGCATAAGCTAAATCGAGCTACCGGGACTCCAAAAATGTAAAGAACTTGAAAAACGGGGCTAGAATGGACTTACAATCGAGCTTGAAAGCTTGAAAAACCCTAGCCATGGTTTCTCCTTGCTATATTCGGCCATGGTGAAGAAGATGAGCAAAATTGGCTTTTAATTTTGTATTTTAATTCATTTTACCACTAAATGACCAAAATGCCCTTACTACTAAACTTTCAAAAATTCCTTCCATGTCTTAATTTTGTCCATGGACTTAAAATTGGTCAAATTGCTATTTAAGACCTCCTAATTAATATTTCAAAGCAATTTCATACTAAAAACTTCTAGAATGCAAGTTTTGCAACTTATTCGATTTAGTCCCTAATTTCAAATTAAGCACTTTATGCATAGAATTTCGTCACGAAATTTTCACACAATCATGCAATCATATCATAAACCTAAAAATAATTATAAAATAATTATTTCTATCTCGGATTTGTGGTCACGAAACCACTATTCCGACTAGGCCCAAAATTAGGATATTACAATTTCGACCTCGAAATTTACCTGATCAGAACAGATGAGGATACTGTTGACGCATCGAGTACTCAGGTTCTGACATGGCCTCCTCAGTTCCATGATTCTGCCACGGAACCTTTAGTAAAGGGATGGACTTCCTCCTTAAAACCTTAACATCTCGATCCAAAATCTAAATTGGCTCCTCCTCAAAAGTCAAGTCCAGTCTAACCTCAATCTCCTCAACAGATACAACATAAGATGGATCAGACTGATACTGCCTCAACATCGACACATGAAAAACATCGTGGATACGGTCTAGCTCTGAAAGTAACTACACCTGATAAACGATCGGTCCCACACGCTTTAGAATTTGATACAGCCCAATGAATCTAGGGCTCAACTTACCCTTATGACCGAACCTCAGAACTTTCTTCCATAGAAAAACCTTAAAAAGGATGAAGTCCCCCACAGAGTACTCAATATCTCGCATCTTCAGATCTGCATAAGATTTCTGCCTATCAGAAGCTGCCTTCAGACGATCTCGAATCAGCCTAACCTTATCCTTGATCTTAGAAACCAACTCAGGACCCAATACTCGACGTTCACCCAACTCAGTCCAACACAGCGGAGTACGACACTTATGACCATATAAAACCTCGTAAGGAGTCATCTGAATACTAGACTGAAAGTTGTTGTTGTAGGCGAACTCAGTTAGCGACAGATAATCCTCCCAACTACCTCAGAAATCAATCACGCAACTTTGAAGCATGTCTTCTAGTATCTGAATCACCCTATCAGATTGACCTTCGGTTTGAGGATGGAACGCAGTACTGAAGTCCAACCTCGAACCCAGAGCCTCATGTAGCTTTTTCCAAAACAGATATGTGAAGCGAGGTTTTCTATTAGAAATAATCGACACCAAAACCCCATGTAGTCTTACAATCTCGGAAATGTAGAGTTTCACTAACTTCTGGAGGGAATAGTATGTCCGAACTGGAATAAAGTGAGCAGATTTAGTCAATCGATCCACAATGACCCAAACAAAATCTTTTTTAGTGGGTGTCAAGGGCAACCCGCTAATGAAGTCCATCGTCACTCATTCCTATTTCCATAAGGGAATCTTAACTAGCTGTAGCAAACCTCAAGGCAACTGGTGCTCAGCCTTAACCTATTGGCATGTCAGATATCGAGCTACAAAGTCTGTAACCTCGCACTTCATACCCGACCATTAGTACAACTCACGGAGATCACGATACATCTTATTACCGTCGGGATGCATAGCATAAGGGCTACTATGCGCCTCCTTTAGAATAGACTGCCTCAAATCAGTATTATTCGGTACACAGATCCGTCTTCGAAAACATAGAACACCATCACTATTCAGCCTAAAATCTGAAGTACTGCCACTCTCAACCTGACGAAGCCACAAACCCAAAGACTCATCCCCTATCTGTTTAACACGAATCTGATCAACCAAAGTCGGCTTAACTTGCAACTCAGCTAACGGACCCCCATCATCAAACAGACTAAGTCGAACGAGCATCACCCTCAAATCAGAAATTACCCTACGACTTAGAGCATCGTCCACCACATTGCCCTTACCAGGATGGTACTCTATCATGCAATCATAATCCTTAAGCAACTCAATCCAACATCGCTACCTAAGGTTCAACTCCTTCTGAGTAAGAAGATACTTAAGGCTCTTGTGATTGGTGTAGATAATACACCTTTCACCATACAAATAATGCCTCTAGATTTTCAATGCAAAGACTACCGTAGCCAACTCTAGATCATGTGTTTGATAATTCCCCTCGTGTGTCTTAAGCTATCGAGACGTATAAGCCACCACCTTACCATCTTGCATCAGCACACATCCCAAACCGACGTGCGATGCATCACTATACACCACAAACTCCTTACCAGATTCAGGCTGTATCAAAAAAGAAGCCTGAGTTAAAACAAACTTTAGCTTCTCGAAGCTCGATATTGCGCATCAGTCCAGACAAACGGAACACCTGTACACAGAAGCTTAGTCAAAGAAGCTGCAATCAAAGAAAACCCTTCGACAAACCGCCCATAATATCTTACAAAACCCAAAAATCTACGGATCTCAGATACATTCTTAGGCTGTTTCTAATCCTGTACAGCCTCAATCTTCCTCGAATCTACACGAATCCCCTCATCAAATCCACATGCCCCAGAAAAGTTACCCCTCGAAAACAGAATTTGCACTTGCTCAACTTGGCGTAGAGCTGTTTCTCATGGAGTATCTGAAGTACTACTCTAAGATGCTCATCATGCTCATCCTCAGTCTTAGAGTAAACCAGAATATCATCAATGAATACTATAACAAATTGATCCAGATAGGGTTGAAACATTCAATTCATTAGATCCATGAATGCGGCTGGAGCATTCATCAAACCAAAAGGCATAATTAGGAACTTGTAATGTCCATAACATTCTTCACGGTTAACTTATTCAACTGCCGATAATCGATGCACATCCTCATGGTGCCACCCTTTTTCTTAATAAACAAAACTGGTGCCCCCCACGAAGCTGAGCCTTAAGCTCTATAATCTCTTTGGTGCCATACGGTAGGGAGTGATGGACACTAGAGCTGTACTCAAAGAAGCTCAATCTCAAACTCAACCTCTCGATTCAGAGGTTAACCCTTTAACTCCTCAAGAAAAATATCTGAAAAATCCTTTACAGTTCTTATATCCTTAATAGAAGAGTTCGTAGAAGCAGACACACTGACATAAGCGAAATATGCCTTCCACCCTTTTCGGACCACTTTCTCAGCCGCAAGAGAGGAGATCACATTAGACAAATAATCTCGACGCTCGTCGATCACAACCACTTCTTTATCATCCTTAGTCCTTAGAACGACCTTCTTAGATATGCGGTCCAAACTAACTAGATGTTTAACCAACCAATCCATGCCCAGAATTAAGTCGAACTCCCCAAACGGACGCTCCATCATATTTACTAGAAAAACAGTCCTTTGCACCTCTAATGGAACATCCCTATAGAGATTACTAACCCGAATAGATTACCCCAATGGACTCAGTACGGTAACCTCACTAGAATTGCTCTCAACAGAAACCCCCAAGTTTTCAGATACAAAGCTAGCTACATAAGAATGTGTAGAACTTATGTTCATAAGAGCAGTATAAGGTACATCAGAAATTAAGAAAGTACCAGTGATAACATCTGGAGCATCTCTATCCTCTCGGTATCATGCAGCATAAACAAGTGCAGGTTGTCTCGCCTTTGTCTGAGTAGCACCTCTACCTAGTGCTCTTTGTCCGCGGCCCAAACGATTACCACCCCTAGTCACTCCACGGCCTCTAGGTGGCTGCTGAACTACCCCTTTAAGCTGCACAGAACCCAGAGCTGAAGCTTGCATATGATCTACCCGCTATAGATTGTCTATAATACGGTGCTCTAATGATCCACACCTTAAACAGGCCCCAATCCTCCTCTAACACTCGCCTGGATGGCTCCTACCACAGTCACTACACGGCTGAATCCTGGTAGGAGCAGCAGGGACCCCCACTCTAACTGGTCCATCAGATTTGGCCTTTTCTTAGGCCTCTACGCAGAACTAGAGCACTCTGAATCCCTCTTATTCTTGCCTCTCTCTTTGTCCCTATTTTGGCGTTTCACGCACTTAACATCCTCGGTGATCTTCACCTTCTCAACTAGGACAGCAAACTCTTGCTCCCTCTGTGGAGCAATCAATACCCTCAAACTGTTCTCTTAAACCATCCTCAAACTAAACACACCTCTCATACTCAGATGCCACCATGCCTCGAGCGTAGCGGCTCAATCTCAGAAATTCAGCCTCAAACTCGGCCACAGATCTGTCCCATTGCGTGAGATTCATGAACTCACTCCTACGAGCATCCACATAGCTCGCTCCCACATACTTACTTTGAAAGGTGGTCTTGAAGAAATCTCAGGTCAGGCAATCAGGCTAAGTACCCTCCTCAACCATTAACCACCACTGGTATGCCTCGTCATGAAGCAGGGAGACTGTACCTTTAAATTTCTGCTCGAAAGTACAGCCCAAGTCGTTCATAATCCTCTCAGTGGCCTTCAACCAGTACTCGGCCACACTAAGGGCAACTCAACTTACACCCCTAAATAGCTCAGCACCATTAGACCGGAGTTATTCAGTTACCGATCCACGACACTTAGCTCTAGAATGGGGTCTAGCAACCCTCTCTAAGATCCTCAGCATGGCTTGGGACAATGCGTTGTCCCCAGCCGAGCGGCTTGAGACCTAGTCTCAGTAGCTAGCAAAACTGGTATCTCCCTCGTATCCAAGTTTGGCATACTGCCCAAAGAAGAAAACTCAGCTCAAGCCCCCCTACGGCCTCTACAACGACCACGAGTACCATGTCCGCGTGTTCCAGAAGTGCTCATAGTGTAATTTGAATTTTATCTACATTATAAAGTTTTATGCATCAGTTCCAGTGATTTATTAACAAATGTTTTATACATAATTTATCAGTAGTTCAGAGATGTTTTCAAAAGTTCCAGTCTCTAACTATTTTCGTACAGTTTCAGAAAGTACTAATTACAGTGTTTCAAAACAGTTTAATTTAAGTACAGAGATATTTACTTGGATCGACACCGGAGACTCGGTGTACTACATACCTTCTCAATTATTCAAATCATTTAAAATCTAATTCTTTCCGAAATATAATTTTGAAACCCAAAACTCACAGCCCGAGTTTTGCAACTAGACTCTAATACCACTAAATGTAACACCCCACACTCGACTTAGACATTATGGCCGAATCTGGTGATATCACAAGGAATGGGTTTTGAAAACTGTGTTTGACTTGATAGACCATCAATATTTAAAATTTACTAAATCCATAAGTCAGCCAGTTTCTTTACCAAAACTTATTACAATGGAAGCTTTAATCATTATAGTTTGATAATGCAGTCGTGTTTTTAGGAAAACCTTTGTTTGCATAAAAATCATCGTTTTAATAAAATAATTTTACCAAAACAATCAAACTGACAAACAATCCAAAAATAAACAGTTATAAACCAAATAGTCTAGAGAGTCCCAAAAATTACAAACTTTCAAATAAATGCCGAAAAATTAAAATAAACCAAAAATGACAAGTCTAACAGTTATACGGTTAAGTGGTCACCATTGAATCTCTACTACATCGATCCGTCTAAGTATGTGGATTACCTTAATAGAAACAGAAAAATAGAGGTGAATTTATGTAAACTCAGTGTGTAACCCAACAGAAATAGACACGCAACACAAACAGTATCATATGCACAGTGTGGCCCACCCGGCCTGGCCCAAGAATTCACACGCCCGTGTGTTATGCTCGTGTGGGACCTCATGCCCAGACTGGCCTTTGCCCGTGTGGCCTACACGGTCACACTCGAGCCACCACATGGTCATATACTGCACACGGCCAAGCCTTTGTCAACCACAAAGCCGTGTTCTCACACACTGCCTACCACACGGGTGACCACACGCTTGTGTGGCATTGACAGTAAGTTTTTTTGGCTTTGGCCGACAATCATTTTTCTGCATTTCGGGTACACACCTGGTATCATTTGGAGCAAAAACACTCTTGAGGCCAACCGCACCTAAAAATCAGAATATCTAACACTCAAATTCAGTCAATACTTACGAACTTTAATGAAATTAATCCACAATCAGAACTTCACAACACCCAACACGTATTTGTAAACTTACCGATAATGAAAACCCCTAACGTTCACATATCTGCAGAAGCACTAACCAATTCTTGACCTTCGCCTAAACCAAAAGAACCAAAAGCAACCCCCTTTTAGAAAACTAACCACGAAACAAGAAGATAGAGGGAAAAATAGTTACTTACCGAACGAGCGCAAACAACCGTTGAACAAAAAGGAGACAGTTTGGAAAACTGAAAAGGAGAGGGAGAAGCAAGGAAAAATTTCGGCAAAGGAGAGGGGAAAGCAGAACGTCAAAAAGATGGAAGAATTTTGGGGAAATTGAAAATAGAAAAATAAAATAAAATAACAATTATCCTCAAATCCCTCAAATTACTCACCACTAACCCACTAACAACCAACCTTTCAGAATCCAACTCCACCAAGACCCTAACAAGAAACCATACAAAAATTTACACCTACGTTTGCACAGAGATTCAAATGTAGGACCTCCAACACACCAACACCCTTACCACTCGAACCAACAGACTCATTCTAATATAAAATTACATGCAATTAAAAATAAGCCCACTGAATAGAGATAGGGCTTAGATCCAAAAATAACAAAATTATTTGGGGCATTACACAATTCATCTACTTGAACCCAAGACCTCTCACACACACCCAGATTACTTAACCACTAAAGCAGATACACATTTGTATTAAATTTTATAGAAGCAAAAATAAATTATTTGGGGCATTACACAATTCGTCTACACTTTCATTCAGAATTGGTTGAATCTCTTTTACCTGTAATTTTACTGCTACATCTACTACTACATCTATCTCTATATCTACATCTACGTTAACTAGATCGAAAATGTCTTTGGTTATATTCAATTCGTTCTCGTCTCTGGATCCAAACTCTTGTTTACTTTCCTGATTTAATTCCAAATGATTGCCGGTAGTACATGTTGGAAAATCGTGTTTGGAAAACACAGAGGAAAATAAATTTAGGAAAAAAACCAGAGTTTTAATTTTTTTTTCTAAAATAAGAACTTGGTTGTGATATCTAAAGTAATAAACACTTAATCAAAATTGTACCTTTTCGATTCATCTAGAATGAATGCTTCAATCGAGTAGTCTTCTCCTCTATCCTCAAGCTTACGTCTGCCGAGTGTAGGCTCGCTTCGAATAAAAAAATTCAAAAAAATTACCAGTGGGATAATTTCACAATTTCTCTAAACTTTTAGATCAAGTTGTAAATAAGAAAAATATCTCTAGAAATTTTTTGAAATAATTTCTTCAGAGAATTCTCTCTACCACTTTTTCTTGAATTCAAGTGTGTTAAAAATAATGACCCAAACCTCTCTTTATGGAAAGTTTAGAGAGTTCAACTATGATTAAACTTAATCACTTTAATATTAAATTAATAAAATACTATTAAGATAAGTATTAAATTAAATTTAATATTAAATCTATTAAAATAATATTATTTTTTAAATAATTAATCTAAAATCAAAATCTCTAGTATAGTCCAAGTAAGAGTGTAATTCTTCCACTACTCAAGCATCGAATACCCAGCGTCGCCGACCGATTTTCGGCCATTAAAATATCGTCATCGCAACCCTCGGCACCCCGAGCAGGTTCAATTTAGGCTAGTGACGATCCGACTGGTCCGATCTAGCCACCGAATGGACTATCAGCCTAGTTTCACATACCAAGCTCGATTCGACCAATTTTTGGGTCTTGGTCTCGATTTTGGGCTCCCGAGCCCAATTTACGATCTCAGATCCAATTTTCAAAGTCAATTACCCATTGGGCCAATTTTCTGACTTGAAAATTAATTTCTAAAAATATCATATTAATTTTAATTAATTTAATTTTACTTGATCAAAATTAATTTTCCCAAAAATCACTTAGATTTTCCAAATTAATTTTTCAAGAAAATTCTTTAATCAATTTCTCTAGTTAAATAATTCTTATGACCGCCCAATTTAATTCCACGTCGAATAAATTAACTCAATTAAATTATTTCTGAAGTCGTAAACTTTTCTTCTAATTCAAAAGCAATTCGATTGAGCTTTTGTTGAGCTAGAAGAGGGACTAATCGGACATATACAATTAGGCTCTAGTAATTGTAATTATGTCCAGAAGTTTCATTCTGATAATTTGCAATTACTTAATCATGGAGTCAGTCCATAAGAAGTATCATGATTGAAAACTCTTTATTGTATACTATTTACGAAAGCAATTCATCCAACTACTTTGTCCAATAACCTCGCCATGTGTGTGTTACCCTCATATGATATCATTTATTTGTTTGAGTTAAATCCGTTCACTCAATACAATCCTATTTTACCTAATTGTCACCATTGCGTCTTCTTAATGATCAATATGATCACTGTTAACAAATGACTATAATTAAATTGCTCATTCGAGAACAAACAATCCATGGCCACATTCCATATTTATAAATCCTTACAATATCAATAAGAGAATATTATTAACTCTTTAATTGAGCCATGAATTCCACTATTGCTAGTAAAGTCTTGCCATACACAAGTCATGTACCCAACATACGGGTGATAAGTCGTAATTTATACATATTTTTATCCCATGCTTAGCACATTTTTGGATTAATTATCACTAGATTTTTGGAATTTGATGATCCTAATCCTTTAATTTCATGTTTTATACTTAGGCGAGCATAGGAGAGTAAAAAGAGCGAGCAACGGGCCAAAAACAGAGAAAATGGGTCAACGTGGGAAATCAACACGGCCTGGACTTCCTCACACGGGTAGACCACACGCCCGCGTCTATTTAACAAACTTTAACACGGCCTAAGCCGCCTCACACGGGCGTGGCACACGGCCGTGTCCCTATTGGGCCCAAGTCTAGTTCTATTCGAAAAAAGGCACTTTGGAGGGTTCTGAGGCATTCTAAAGCCTATATAAACACCCTAGAGGAGGATTAAAGGGGACACACGGAGTGGAAGGCAAGGAATTACTCGAAGAAAGCCGATTTATCCATCTCAGAAGCTGGATTCTCCTTCAAGACTGAAGATCTCCCTTGAAGTTCCTTTAGGGGTTTTTAAGTTTCTTTATGTTTTCTTATTATTATTATTCTGAGATGTTTTCTTTTACACATATGAACTAAATCCCCTAAATACCTAAGGGGAATGAAACCTAAGATGGATCTTGTTACTATTTTCTGAATTACATGATAAATACTTGATTTGTTCTTAATTATGTGTTCTTAATTCTTGCTTTAATATTCTAGGATATTGATTCAAGTATTGATGTGCTTATTCAGAGGAGCAAAAGTCCCTGTCTAAGAGTAGATCTAGCATAGTTAAGCGGATTTGATTACACCCCTAGACATAGGGTGACATAAATCTGCCAGATTAGGGTCAAACCTAATAAGGGAATCCATAAATCGAGTTAATGCAACACTATGGGTTTTAATTAGAAAGAGATTTTAATTAATCAACCTAGGGTTAGACATTGTTAGTCTCGAGAGAGGTAATAATATAAATTAGGGGTTTCTACGGATCGAGTCAAGAGAATAAATCGTCTAATTCAGAGTGAAATAACAAGTGAAGTCTAGGTGGATTTTTCCTTGGGTATTGTCCAAATCAATCAGTATTCCCAAAAGTATTTCCCCAATTTACTTCTTGTGCATTCTTAGTTTAGTTGATTAGTTTAAATAAAGCAAATCCCCTTATTTTTAGGCTAGATAATAAAAATAAGGTTAATACTAGTACTTTTAGTTCCTGTGGGTTCGACAATTCGGTCATGTTATAAGCTATACTACTGCTCGATAGGTGTGCTTACCTTTATCGTGATAATAGTTAGTTTTCAAGTACGATCAATCATAAATTTAAAACTTATCATGCACATCAAGTTTTTTGCACCGTTGTTGGGGACTAAGATATTAGGAACACTTGATTTTTATTACTTTAGTCATTTTTACTTTTATTGCAATTTACTTTTATTACAATTTACTTTTTACTTTTAGTCTAATTTTTCTTTTGCTATTTTTTATTTTCTTTATTTCTGGAAGGTTTTTATAGTTTATGACTAGAAGAAACCCGTCAGGACCTCTACTTTTTTATAGTGAGATCGAGAGCACAGCTCGTAGAAATCGAAGAGAGATAAAGCGAAGCCTACAATACATAGAGGAAGGGCAAGAGGACGATATCCATAACACAACTGAGGAGATGGCTGACAATTAGAATAATCAGCTACCTCCTGTAGTTGCTGCAGATCTAGTAAATCAAAATCCTGCTCCACATACTATGTATGATTATGCTAAACCTACTTTAACAGGAGCTGAATCGAGTATAGTTAGACCTGCTATTGCTACAAAAAACTTTGACCTGAAACCTAACACGATTCAAATGATACAACAGTTTGTTCAGTTTGATGGTTTGCAGGACGAGGACCCAAACACTCATTTGGTGAATTTTTCAGAACTCTACGACACTTTTAAGATAAATGGCGTTTTTGATGATGTCGTTCACCTTCGGTTATTCCCATTCTCATTAAGGAATAAGGCTAAACAGTGGTTGAACTCGTTACCTCGAGGGTCAATCACTACTTGGGAACAAATGACCGAAAAATTTTTGGTAAAATATTTCCCACCGGCTAAAACGGCTAAATTGAGGAATGATATCTCTTCTTTTGTGCAGATGGATCTAGAAACTCTTTATGATTCATGGGAGAGATACAAGGACTTATTGAGAAGGTGCCCTCACCATGGGTTACCTCCTTAGCTGTAGGTTCAGACGTTTTACAATGGTGTAAACCCCTCAACAAGTCAATTGATTGATGCAGCCATCGGTGGAACATTGAACAACAAAACACCTAAAGAGGCTTACGAATTTATTGAAGAGATGTCACTGAATAACTATCAGTGGCAAGTTATAAGGACAAAGCCGATGAAAGCAGCCGGCATTTTTAACTTCAATTCGATTACTATGCTTTCTAATCAGGTAGAACTTTTGAATAGGAAAATTGATGGTTTACTTGGTTCTTCACAGGTTCATCCAGTAATGCAGTGCGATACAAGTGGAGGTGGAACGAGCAATCTAGATTATCCAGCCTACGGCACCAACATGGAGAATGAGCAAATGAACTATATGGGTAACAATCCTCAACCTCAAAATAATCCTTATAGTAACATTTACAATGCAGGTTGGAGGAATCACCTAAATTTCTCATAGGGAGGCCAAGGAAATCAAAGACCACCACCCCCTCCAGGCTTCCAACAACATCATTACCAGCCAAAGAAAAAGCCAAACCTCAAGGTGATGATGAAAAAATTTATCTCAATAGTAAAAACTTATTTTCAGAATACTGAAACTGAAATTAAAAATCAGCAAGCATCAATTCAAGGGCTCGAGAATCAAATAGGACAGCTAGCTAAAATGATTTCAGAAAGACCACTAGGGAGCCTACCTAGCAACACCGAACCTAATCCAAAAGAGCATGTGAAAGCAATTACATTAAGGAGTGGGAAGGAGTTGACTGAATCTGAAAAGAAGCCACCACCAGAAGTCGACAGGAAAGAAGATGAAGAGGAAAAACCCAAAAGCGATGAAAAACCGGTGATGAGGGAATATAAACTACCAATCCTATACCCAGCAAAGTTGAAGAAAGACCATATGGATGCACAATTCGGTAAATTTCTTAAACTTTTTAAACAATTACATATTAACTTACATTTTATTGAAGCTATCTCGCAAATGCCTACATACACAAAATTTTTAAAGGAGCTTCTAACAAATAAAAGGAAGTTTGAAGAATTATCTACAGTGGAACTCAATGAGGAATGCTCGGCTATACTCCAAAATAAACTGCCAACCAAACTGAAAGATCCAGGAAGTTTTACTATTCCCTGCTTAATTGTAGTTTGAATGTTGAGAAGGCACTAGCTGATTTAGGCGCTAGCATTAATTTGATGCCTTATAAAATGTTTAAGCAACTTGGTCTTGGGGAACCGAAGCCCACTAGGATGAGTATTCAACTAGCTGATAGATCTGTTAAATATCCTGGGGGTATTATAGAGGATGTACTCATAAAAGTAGATAAATTTATATTCCCTGTCGATTTTGTTGTGCTTGACATGGATGAGGATGTTGAGGTGCCTCTAATATTAGGTCATCCATTTTTAGCCACTGCTAGAGCGGTTATTGATGTGGGTGATGGTAAACTTGTGCTTAGAGTAGGTGACGAAGAGATTATTTTTAAAATTTATGATGCCATGAGATTCTCTAGGGAACAGGATGACTCATGTCATTTTATTGACTCTATTGATCATGCTACTCAAGATTCTTTTCAGGAAATCGTGCATAAGGACACGTTAGAACTGTGTCTTGCCCGAGGAGAGGAGGTAGATGATGATGATTCTGAGATAGGTAAGATAAAAACTGAACTAAACTTTAATGAACCCTTCTCAAGACAAGCAGAATATGAGGGTACTAAGACAAATGGTGAACTTAAGCAAAAACCCTCTATTGAAGAACCTTCCAAACTAGAACTTAAACAACTGCCAAATCACTTAGAATATGCATTCCTTGGAAATAATTCTACATTACCAGTGATTATTGCTTCTAACTTGCAACCTAAGGAGAAAGAGAAATTACTCCAAGTATTAAGAGAGCATAAAAGGGCCATAGCTTGGAAAATTTCTAACATTAAAGGGATCAGCCCTTCTTTTTGCACCCATAAAATTTTAATGGAAGATGAATATAGCCATGTGTGCAAGCTCAAAGACGACTGAACCCCAACATGAAAGAAGTTGTTAAAGCTGAGATAATTAAACTCCTAGATGCTGGAATTATTTATCTTATTTTTGACAGTTCTTGGGTAAGTCCAGTACAGGTTGTTCCTAAGAAAGGAGGCATGACTGTGGTAGCCAATGAGAAGAATGAGTTAATCCCAACAAGGACAGTCACAGGTTGGAGAGTTTGCATTAACTATAGGAAGCTGAATGATGCCACGAGAAAAAATCACTTTCCCCTGCCATTCATCGACCAAATGTTGGAAAGATTATCAAGGCACATTTACTACTACTTTTTAGACGGCCTCTCTGGTTATTTTCAAATCCCAATAGCTCCTGAAGATCAGGAAAAGACGACATTTACATATCTATACGGTACGTTTGCTTATCGTAGAATGCCTTTTGGATTATGTAATGCTCCAGCTACTTTTCAGAGCTGCATGATGGCCATTTTTGACAAACTCGTAGAAGACATCATGGAGGTATTTATGGATGATTTCTCGATATTCGGTAACTCTTTCCATATTTGCCTTAAAAATTTAAAACGAGTTTTAATAAGATGTAAGGAAACGAACCTTGTGCTTAACTGGGAAAAATGTCACTTTATGGTTAAAGAAGGTATTGTGTTAGGACATAAAATTTCCAGTAAAGGGATCAAGGTTGGTAAATCTAAAATTGAAACCATTGACAAACTACCTCCCCCTAGTTCGGTTAAAGCTATTAGAAGCTTTTTAGGACATGCTGGGTTTTATAGCAGATTTATTAAAGACTTTTCTAAAATAGCTAAGCCTTTGACTAAATTACTAGAAAAAGATGTGTCATTTAATTTCGATCAGGAATGTTTAGAAGCTTTTAATACTTTAAAAGATAAATTGATTAATGCTCTAATTATAATTACACGTGATTGGAATTTACCTTTCGAACTAATGTGCGATGCGAGTGATTTTGCAGTAGGTGCAGTTTTGGGAAAGCGAAGAGACAAGCATTTTCTATCTATCTATTATGCTAGAAAAACTTTGACAGCTGCACAAGAAAACTACAGACCATGGAGAAAGAGCTTCTAGCTGTGGTTTTTGCATTCGATAAATTTAGGCCATATCTGATATTGTCTATAGTTGTCATTTATACTGACCATTCTGCTCTTCACTACCTTTTAACTAAGACTGATGCAAAACCTCGACTCATTCGATGGATTCTATTATTGCAGGAATTTGACTTAGAGATTCAGAATAAGAAAGGAGCTGAAAATCTCGCGGATGATCATCTCTCCAGGCTTGAAAAGTCAAGTACCTAAGAGCTAGATGAAGTTGAAATAAATGATTCGTTCCCTGAAGAACGGTTTGTTGCTATATCCGATTCTGAAGTACCTTGGTTTGCGAACATTGCAAATTTTTTAGCCGCTAACGTTATCCCAAAAGGGTTGACACATCAGCAAAAGAAGCAATTCTTTACTAATGTGAAAAACTACTTTTGAGAAGATCCTTTTCTTTTCCGTATATGTGCAGATCAAGTCATTAGGAGATGCTTTACAAGGTCAGAAGCATTGAAGATCTTGGAACATTGCCACTCAAGACCGACTGAAGGACATTACATTGGAACTAAGACCGGACAAAAAACACTTGAATCAGGTTTTTATTGGCCCACTCTATTCAAAGGCGCCAACAGGTATGTTACTACTTGTGACAAATGCCAACGGATAGGTAATATCTCCAAACGTGATGATATGCCTCAAACATATATGCTTTCATGTGAAATATTTGACTTTTGGGGTATCAACTTCATGGGTCCATTCCCTAGTTCATTTGGGAATAAATACATCTTAGTAGTCGTTGATTATATGTCCAAATGGGTTGAAGCCCAAGCTTTACCTACTAATGATGCAAGAGTAGTAGTACGATTCCTTAAGAAACTTTTCTCTCGTTTTGGAACACCTAGAGTAATTATCAGCGATAGGGGGACTCATTTTTGTAACGCCCAATTTGATAAGACCCTTAAGAAATACAGAGTTCACCACAAGACAGCTACCCCTTACCATCCTCAAACTAGTGGACAAGTCGAAGTAGCAAACAGAGAACTTAAGCGTATCCTAGAAAAGACAGTAGAATCAAATGTAACGCCCCCTTACCCAAGACCGTCGCCGAAGTCGAGTATGAGACATTACTAAACTTATTTTAGCATTTAAACAAGTTCAAACAATTCTCGTAGTAAACTATCCATCTACATCACAGTTGCTAAAAAAATCATATCTCGAGTTACAAAACTCAAAATCCAATTCCGTAAATTTTCCCGGAAACTAGACTCATATATCTACTTACTAATTTTTTTCTAGAGTTTTTGGCTGGGCCAATTAGTACAGTTTATTAGTTAAAATCTCCCCTATTTCAGAGTTCAGCTACTCTGATCCCTGTGCACTTCGAATAAAATTTATTCTTGTACAGAAATCTAATGACTATTCCGTTTGTTTCACTTAAAAATAGACTCAATAAGAAATCCATACATATAAATTGTGAGTCCTAATTATTTTTACAAAATTTATGGTGAATTTATAAAGTCAGAACAGGGGATCCAGAAATTGCTCTGACCCTGTTTCACCAAAACATGAATATCTCATAAAATACAACTTTTTTACCTATTTTGTTTCTTCCACATGAAAAAGATTCATTAAGATTTAATTCTATATTTTATTCATCATCTAATTCTATCTCTAATATTTTTAGTGATTTTTCAAACTCACATCACTATTGCTGTGTGATTATGTTTTATAACAAATTTCACCATTTTATGGTTTTCCATGGATTAGGAAATACATTAAGCATACATAACACTAAATATAAATTTTGATTAGCCATTCCAATAGCTAATCATCAGCAAACATTTCTACATCACTCATTTACCATATAATAAGATTATATACACAAAGGATCATAATGCTATACATGCCATATTCCCAAAATATGCAAGCCACTATACCGGGGTGGTTCGTTGATAGTGTGAACGTGTCTCCGACCATCCCGATCTCTATTCGACTTATCAAAACTACAAGGAAAGGAAGGAAGGGAGTAAGCATAAATGCTTAGTAAGTTCACATGTAAATAGCAAGTAACATAACCATGCAATAATACAAAATCCATATTTGCATAATATCACCAAAACATTCATATCATATTTATCATTCATGACCCCACCATATTATTGTTATATTGAAGTCTCAACCCGAGGGTTAAGTACATACCTGTACAAAGTATCCGTTCCACAACACTTACCAACTAGTCACTTCCATCTCGAGAATTTCTCCATTTCACTAGAACTTTACCCGTTGAACACGTCGGAATATAATTCGAATACACAAAATCAAGCTACCATAATTTCACCCATAATGAATTCGGAATGCAACTCAATGAGCTCAGATGTTCACATCTATAATGAACTCGGAACACAACTCAACGAGTTGGGATGCTTGCATCCATAAGTGAACTCAGAACGCAACTCAACGAGTTCGGATGCCTCATAATTCTCACGAACTCGGAACACAACTCAACGAGTTCGGATCTCAATTTCCCAGTGACATGTCACTTGTATCCTAATCTATTCCTAATGTTCAAACAGGATTTTCTTCGATCATACTCCCTTGCCATCTTCCACGAAATGTCGAAATCGATACTTTGGTGATAGTTCATACTCATCAAGTAATTCACATAATTACATATTGTTCAACAATAACCACAAAACATAACATTTCATGATAATAAGCATCATATCATATAAACAACATTAAATTGATTAAAACGACAATTATGTTACCCTATTTACTCATGAACTTACCTCGGTACAAAATGTATAAAGGTTGTAATTTAACTCGAAATCTTTTCTTTTCCCCGATCAAGGTCGATTCCACGTCTTTCTTGATCTAAAATAACACATTTAGTTGATTTAATACTCATATTTATCAAAATATTCCTTAACTCTAACTTTTGCAAAATTACAATTTTGCCCCTAAACTTTTGCATATTTACACTTCTGCCCCAAAGCTCAGAAATTAAACTTCTTCCTATTTTCTTATGTTTTATGACATGTTGATCATTTTTCCCTTCTATAGAAACATCAAATTCAAACTCTATCATGTATTTATGAACATTAGGTATTTTTTACCGATTACGTCATTTTAGTCATTTTTACGTAAAATCACTTAGCAAAAGTTGTTTAACACAATCTCAAGCTTCATATTCTACCATAAAACATCAAAATAAACACATTTCACCTATGGGTATTTTTCCAAATATAAATCCTAGGTTAAATTATTGCTAGGATAAGCTAAATCAAGTTATCGGGACTCCAAAAACGTAAAGAACATTAAAAACGGGGCTAGAATTGACTTACTATTGAGCTTAGAAGTTGAAGAAACCCTAGCTTTGGTAGCAAGTGAAATTCGGCAGCAACATGAAGAAGATGAATGAATTTTTGCTTGATTTTTTCCATTTTAATTCATTAAAAATCCAAATGACCAAAATGCCCTTTCTTACTAAACTTTCAAAATTTTCATCCATGTCCAATTTTTGTACAAAAGCTTAGAAATTGGTCAAATTGCTATTTAAGGCCTCCTAATTAATATTCCAAAGCAATTTCATACTAAAAACTTCTAGAATGCAAGTTTTACAACTTATTCAATTTGGTCCCTAATTTAAAATTAAGCACTTTATGCATAGAATTTCTTCACAAAACTTTCACACAATCATGCAATCATATCATAGACCTTAAAATAGTTATAAAATAATTATTTCTATCTTGAATTTGGGGTCCCGAAACCACTATTCCGATTAGGCCCTAATTCAGGATATCACATCAAACAGGAAGGATTGGGCGATGAAAGTAGATGATGCTTTATAGGCTTATAGAACTGCTTTTAAGACCCCCATAGGGACATCACCTTACAGACTTGTTTATGGAAAAAGTTGTCATCTACCATTTAAGCTAGAGCACAAGGCATTCTGGGCTATAAAATTTCTAAACTTTGATCCCAAACTTGCAGGTGAAAACAGGTTGATGTAGTTGAACGAGTTAGATGAGTGGCAAACAAATGCATATGAAAATTCACGCCTATACAAGGAAGCAATGAAGTGCCGCCACGGTGCTCGTTTAAAGCAATGCAAGTAATTTGAAGTTGGAGATCTTGTCCTGTTATATAACTCGAGGCTCAAATTGTTTCCTGGGAAGCTTAAATCACGATGGTCAAGTCCTTTCGTAGTCCAAACTGTCTTTCCATATGGCACAGTAGAGGTAAGTCACCCATCACAAGGCACTTTCAAGGTAAATGGACATCGTCTCAAACTTTATAACGGTGAGAATTTTAAAGATGATAGAGAGGAGCTACGGCTCCACGAACTTCCCTGAATATACCCACAAGGTAGAGTCGAGCTTAGACTATAAATAAGCGCTTCTTGGGAGGCAACCCGAGCACTAACAGTGTTGATTTCTTTCAATTTTAGTTTTTAACATCTAAATCATTAACTGAATCCTTGAACATAGGTTTTCCAAATCCACATGGCCAGGCACACGGGCGTGCCTCAGGCCGTGCTCATACCACGAGCGGCGACACTGCCGTGCGATACGACTGTATGAAAATAGAGTAATTTTTTTTCCAAAACACGGGATTCGATACGTTGCCACGGCCATGCGACATGGCCATGGGCAATCTTGCCAAATCTAAACGGGCGTGCAACACGCCCGTGTCTATAAGCCATGGTAGAAACTGAAAAATTAACACGGGCGTGCGACATGCCCGTGCCCACCACCCGTGGTCGAAACTATCAAAATAACACGGGCGTGCGCCTATATACACGGGCGTTGGAGAAGCGAACGAAGCAGGACACAGCTGTGCGACACGGTCGTGTGCATCAACACGCCCAAAGAACATAGGCGTGGGCCGAATTCCAAACGCACCCAAATTTGAAAACCACGAAACACACAGGCTGAAATAAGGGCACATGGGCGTGCCTCACGACCGTGTGCCCCAATATCTATATAAACCCCCACTACTCATCATCCCCTTCCCCAATACCCTAACCCTATCCGCCACTCTCTCCGCCGCCGTCGCCATCTAAGCTCCGACCATCACCTCAAAATCCACTCTTTCTCCTCCCTTTTTCTCCATACGCATCAAAATCTTCCCTCTTTTCCTCTCTTCCCTACACATTCCATTCTTCTTCTCTCTTTCTCCACTCATCCCATGCCTCACCGTCACACCAGCCCCACCACCGCTGCCATCCACCGTACATTAACACCGCATTCTTCTCAGTATCGCCTTGTCCAGTCAGCCGAGCAAGAGGACCCAGAAGACATTACTGATGATGTCCCTCCACCTCACGAGGACCCACCATCTCAACCACCACCTATTCATCGTCCAGTTCCTTCGGCTGCTTCACTCTCTAACATCTCTGAGCGTCTCACTCGATTCGAGCAGCAATGTTTTCAGTGCTTTGATCACATTGATGCAACCCTACATCAGATTTGTCAGCACCTTCACATCTCATCGCCACCCCCACCTCGCGAACCATCTGGCGATGAGGATTTTTGAAGACTTTTATTTATTATTTTTATTTTTTACTTTCATCTTTATTTATCTTTTTAAATTACTTTTTATTTCTCTTTAATACTATTTCTACTTCATCTTTAGGTTTTACAATTTATATTAAGTAATTTATGTTTTCGGCCATTTCTTTACGAGTAATCATGCTACTTTATATTTCCTAAAGAGTTATTGATTCTATCCCAGCTATGAAGAGCTCCAAAGCTCACTACTACTTAGGAATTTGCAACTTCACTAGAAAAGGTCCTCCACGACTGTCATGCCCTGCTCGACCACGACCATAGCTACCACCAGTTATAATATTCTTTTGGCACAGTATTTGTGGACTAACAACCTCTACCACCACCGGAGTATCCTCCTCCAATCTCACCCTTGCCTTAGCCGATTACTTTCCATGACACCAATTCAAAGATTTCATTTAACATTCAAGAAGTTTCACTTTTCTCCCTATCTTATGATCTAATATCTATATTTTTCAATAAATCTATCTTTGTACATTGAGGACAATGTAAATCTTAAGGGTGGGGGAGTTATTTATATCATTATCAGAAAAATCCCTAAATTTTGTCTTATTCTCATGTGACTCACTCATATCACTATTAGAATGAATTTTGATTAATTTATGATTTTTATTGATATGTCTTGAATTAAAACATAGGCATTTATGCATTGATTGTTTAAACTTTAAGTAATTAGAGAATCAAGCATGATAAGTTGATTTTTGAGAATTAAAAATTTTTAGGTTATTTCCCCAAGTTTAGGTATTATCTTAAAGTTGAAATTCACAGAGTTAACATAAAAAAGCCATAATTTTTGTGAGATCTTGAGCCTTTAGAGCATATATTATTTCTTTCATGCTCACTTTTATTGTTGCTATGAGTGTGTCAATATTGATTTGTTATTCTAGAACTTGCTTCTATTATGCATGTCAAGGCCACGCCATTGATTTGATATGTCGAGATGATAAAGGCACTTAGGTTTAACCCACTCACTCCATAA
The DNA here is from genome assembly GCA_025698465.1 of Gossypium longicalyx. Lineage (NCBI taxonomy): Eukaryota > Viridiplantae > Streptophyta > Magnoliopsida > Malvales > Malvaceae > Gossypium > Gossypium longicalyx. The sequence continues at coordinate 85,734,774 of CM047000.1, forward strand.
AAGTCTACCGTCATAATTAACCCTTAGTGAACCCCCTTGAGTCTAACAAGCCATTCATTGATTTACCCCCAATATTAACCCATAACTCATTATTGTTGAAATCCCCTCAATTAATTTGATCCTTATTTTTGTCGAGATTTTATTTGAATAAATTGCTTAGCTATGTTTTATTTCTGATAGTTAGCAAAGTTCTATGTTACTATGCTTATTTAAAAAAAAACAACGAAGTTGCTATAATTGTGATTTATCGTCTAGCATATTACGAAATTATGTAATGCTTGGATTAAAACGATATATTCATGAAGAAAAGCTCAATTCCAGGATCATCTAATTAGGAATGTAATTTGTCAATTTTAGTATTTTTCTAGTTAGGTAATTTTTCAATTCAATCTCGATTCTAACCTTCTCTTTTAGCTTGTGATCACACCCCCTTACCAAAGCCATGTTACAACCCTCTAAAGACCTTTTGATTGATGTATCATCTCAATATATAGTGGTGGAGATTTGATTTTCACGCAAGCCTATGGTAATAACTTTTCATATTGACTGTTGAGTGCTAAATTTGTTGTCCTTAAACACCTCGAGTGATTTGAGTGAAACTTTTGTAAGGATGTTAAAATCTGTGATATTTTGAATCAAAGGTGATTACTTAGATGAGGGGAGACACCTATGTTTTCGTGATAAAATGCTCAACTTGGAATGTTTGAAACTTTGATGTTCTTCTAGTTGAATTCTCAATGTATGATTACTTATGGATTATTTTGAGATATTATTGATAGGAGTTATAAGTTGAGAAAAATGAACTCTTAATTGTGAATTGAGGATTTTGCTTGAGGACAAGCAAACGCTTAAGTGTGGGGCTATTTGATAAGTCGTAATTTATACATATTTTTATCCCAAGCTGAGCACATTTTTGGATTAATTATCATTATATTTTTGGAATTTGATGCTCCTAATCCTTTAATTTCATGTTTTATACTTAGGCGAGCATGGAAGAGTAAAAAGAGCGAGAAATGCGCCAAAAATGAAGAAAATGAGTCAATGTGGGAAATCAACACGGCCTGGACTTCCTCACACGGGTAGACCACATGCCTGTGTCTATTTAACAGGATTTAACACGGCCTAAGCCGCCTCACACGGGCGTGGCACACGGTCGTGTCCCTGTCGGGCCCAAGTCTAGTTCTATTCGGAAAAGGGTACTTTAGAGGGTTCTGAGGCATTCTAAAGCCTATATAAACACCCTCGAGGAGGATTAAAAGGGACACACAGAGTGGGAGGCAAGGAATTACTCGAAAAAAGCCGATTGATCCATCTCAGAAGCTGGATTCTCCTTCAAGACTGAAGATCTCCCTTAAATTTCCTTCAAGGGTTTTTGGGTTTCTTTATGTTTCATTATTATTATTCTTCTTCTGAGATGTTTTCTTTTACACATATGAACTAAGTCCCCTAAATACCTAAGGGGAATGAAACCTAAGATGGATCTTGTTAGTATTTTCTGAATTACATGATAAATACTTGATTTGTTCTTAATTATGTGTTCTTAATTCTTGTTTTAATATTCCAAGATATTGATTCAAGTATTGATGTGCTTATTCAAAGGAGCAAAAGTCCCTGTCTAAGAGTAGATCTAGCATAATTAAGCGGAGTTGATTGCACCCCTAGACATAGGGCGACATAAATCTGCCGGATTAGGGTCAAACCTAATAAGGGTATCCATAGATCGAGTTAATGCAACACTAAGGGTTTTAATTAGAAAGTGATTTCAATTAATCAACCTAGGGTTAGACGTTGTTAGTCTCGAGAGAGATAATAATATAAATTATGGATTTCTACGGATCGATTCAAGTGAATAAATCGTCTAATTCAGAGTCAAATAAAAAGTGAAGTCTAGGTGGAATTTTCCTTGGGTATTGTCCAAATCAATCAGTTTTCCCAAAAGTATTTCCCCAATTTACTTCTTGTGCATTCTTAGTTTAGTTGATTAGTTTAGATAAAGCAAATCCCCTTATTTTTAGGCTAGATAATAAAAGAAGGTTAATACTAGTACTTTTAGTTCCTGTGGGTTCGACAATCCGGTCCTGCTATAAGTAATACTACTGTTCGATAGGTGCGCTTGCCTTTATCGTGATAATAGTTTGTTTTCAAGTACGATAAATCGTAAATTTAAAACTTATCACGCACATCAATGGGTTATCAGTTCAATCATCTTTAGAGCATAAGCCTCCACTTATATCAAAGGACATGAGTTACATACACATGATAGTGACTATCTTAGGATTTAGGTAAATCACACCATGAATGTCACAAGTGAATTAATTCACAAATGGATTCAAAATTATTTCATCTTGGGTTCAGTCTAATGTATCATTCTGCCAATGAATTCGTTTATGTCTCTACCTGTGGATTCAACTGCTCTGATAGCCAAGACTAGTCATCTCCTGAATTGGAATTGTAGACATAATAATAATCCTTCTCAGTATTTGAATCAAATGTTCACTTTGATTCTTTTAAGAGATTACGGACTCGTTTAGATTATCTACTGAAGTAAGTTGTCTTTCCCGTAATGTAAGCGTTCTTACAATGCCACTTATCATCAGTTTGAACTTAGACAATCAATGAGCTAATATTTGCTTATCACAATTTCACTATGTATGCAAAATATGAAAGACAAAAATACAAAAGACATAACAGTGAAATATGAAATTTATTTATTCATCGTTCAAATACAAAGAAAACAAATACATATTTACAACAATACAGGCACATTTCCCAATAGTACATTGGTCCTTCGGATCAAAATTGGGGACATCATGTACAACCTCCTCCAATGGAGTGCTTTCTTGGGACATTTACTGAAAAAATTCCTCTAATTGATCTAACTATTGTTGGTTTCGATTTAATTTAGCTTGAAATTCTCGTTCGCGGCTTTCTTGTTCGAACGTAGAGTCATACGAGTCACAAGGATTTTTGGTTATACATTTGGATGTTCCCAATTGTCGCTCATCTATCTCTTCCAACGAAGTTACTGTTTCGTTTCTTCGTTGGTAAAGCATAAGCACTTTTTGGTTTTCCATAATCTTTCATCGTTTGTATACTCCTTCCTCGTATACTTCGTCATCATCCCATTGGTTCATCGAACCTCTATTCCTCTCGGATGTATATTTGTTTGACTTAGGTGGCAGTTCATTTGAACACTCAGGCTGCTCGTCTTTATAAGCAAAACTCTATCGGGTTGTCGAATCTCTATACAACCCACTCTGTAACACCCCAAACCTAACCCGGATGTTATGGCCGAATCTGGTGCATCACATTGAAGTGTTTTAGTGAAAAACCTTGTTTTCATTGAAAACCCTTCCTTAAGATATGAGACCTTGATAAACTTATAAAAACTCTCCTTTCAATCACAAAAGCTTGTTTAAAACATATGATTTATGAAAACCTGTCATTTGAAAATTTAGTTGCGGAAACATAGAAAAACATACTATGATTTAGGAAACTCATGTTCAACTTCTCGTAATTACAACGCATAAAAATATTAATCCAAATAATAACAAAAAGGGGTGGCCTTATTACAATCCAGACTAAATATTATTTAATAAACTAATAACTTATATGCTTTGAAAACAAATCAAAGTTGTCTTGCTAGCTGGCCACCCACAGTCCCTCCAAACATCGAACCTTCTACTGAGCATCACCTGAGAAAAATAAAAGAGGGGGTGAGTTTTCACAAACTCACTGTGTACTACCCTCAACAAACATAAAGCAAACATCAACCACCGTAAAATCATACATGCAATGCAATGCAGTGCAATCCCACCCCAATAATCCAACCGCTACACATCAACTCCGTCCCCCGGTACACATCATTTGGGGATATAAATATCGACCCACCCAACAGATACACATCAATGGTAGCCCGGTTGCGGAACTACCTTCATTCATATATTGGGATTAAAAGCCGTCGGTGGATCCACGATTGTCAAGCAACCATGCGATCCTCATATACTTCCTCCGTTCCATAATTCCCAACCCAGATGCAACCTAAGCAGAATATCGCATGTATGCAGTAGATATACATGTAACATCCATAAAACTTACATTCAACACATAGGGGTATTTTGGTCATTTTTTCCCTTAGGGGCATTTTGGTAATTTTTTCTTTATTGTGGGTTTTTACTTACCTTGGCCCGTCAACAAATCCCGTGAGCTAAGATGAATGAATACTATGCACCAGGTAAGATTCTAGAGAAGAAGAGGTGAGTCATTAAGACCGCTTAAGTACCAAGCTCTCCCTAGATCCAATCCTAGACATGCATATACCTGTTGCCACACCTTAACCCTATAATTTGTCCATGGTCTCATTTAATTAATTAAGTTTTATGGAGTCATCATATACTAGGCCCAAAACCCCTTACAAAGCCCAAACAAATCCACATACCTGTATATGGTCCATTAGGCCCAAATCACATTTATAGTCATCCTCACATTCGAATTTTCCATCACATAGCATCAATTACAAATTTTCGCCTATTATGGCCCAACAGCCCATCGGGCCCATTAAGCCCATTTTGGCCCGGTTGGCCAATTCACAGCCCAAGTCCATGGAATCTCCCATGGGGCCTCAGGTAACCTATCGGTTTCCCCCTCATGAGTGTTCGCGCACTCGCAAGTCTGTTGTAGCCAAACTTTCAGCTTTTCAGCTTTTCGGCATTTCGGTATTTCGGCATTTCAAGATTTGTCGATTTATTGTGTGTGTGCAGTGTATGTACACACCTGGTAAGAAAGCATGCTGCAATCTTCCTAGCCACGAACCTACAATCGATATCGCTTAAGAATTAATCTCACATACTTATCGAATACTTTACCAAAAGCCGAAATCTCACATTAACCTTACCTGAAACGCCAAGCCTTAACAGCTTTCCCTTGATTACTAACCACGAGTACTTTTCAGATCTGCATTAACCTTTATCATTAAAAACATAATGGGTGACTTGTATCTAACATATGTCACCCTTTTCTACTAAAGCCTATTCTGCCAACCCTTACTAAGTGAAGAACACTTACCAAAGTCTCATACCTGAGGAGCAAATCGGCAGAGATCCAAAAGACTAGGATTCGATACTAATCCTACCAAAATCGATTAGAAGAAGTGAGGAACAAAGTAATTGATACTTAGCAAAACTGATTGGCAAAACAAAGCACTTCCACCAGGATTGATTGATTAGAAATAGTAGTGGCAGCACCAAGGGTATTTGTCCCTTGCGATTTGTATGGCAAAAAGTGGGTTATTCAGCTCCAAAGGAAAAGAAAAGAAGAAGTCGGGTAGATTGAAAGTGAATCAAAAATATTTGAGTAAAGAAAGAATGGAAAATTGGCACAAGAACACAAAAGAAGAACAATGGATTTTCGGCTTTTGGATCTTGGAGAGAAAAGGGGAAAAAAAAGGTTTCTAGCAACAAGGTAAAGGAGAATTCGGATTAGCCTGGTAACCCTACATTCGGCACCTATATATAGCCTCTACAGCTGAATTTCCCATGCCCAAATTCCCAATTCGGTTCCACCTCTTCTTCACTCCTCATCTCCTAGTTTTTCTCCCTGATAACCCTTTAATCCCCTCCTCAAATTTCTCCTCTTATCACTCCCTACAGAGTTCATTCTAACGCCACCTCTTTCCAACTCTTAAGCAAAAATAAATCCCTCTTTTGCGCAAGGTAGGATTCGAACCCCATAGCCCCTTGCCTTGCCTTGCATGTGACGCTACTTGTGACTCCACCACAAGGCTTCCTTGTGTCCAATTCTTCATTCATTTATTCAAAAGCCCACCTACTTGCCATCAAGGTTCTTTTAATTATTAACCCATAATTTCTTTTACCCCTAGGTTCGACTCAAACCTTAACCGATACCTACTATCACATAATTAACACTTAACCGGGAATATTAAGCACACTTTTTTATCAAAATTGAAGAAAAAAAAGAAAATTTAGGATTTCGAGATTTTTGGGGAGTTACAACTCTACCCCTTAAAAGAAATTTCATCCTCGAAATTTTACCTTATTCAAACAGTTGAGGATATTGACGTTGCATCGCTTCCTCAGGTTCCCAAGTAGCCTCCTCAGCCTTGTGATTACGCCAAAGCACTTTGACCAATGGGACGGGCTTCCTTCTCAGTACCTTAACATCACGACCTATTATTTGTATGGGCTCTTCCTCGAAGGTTAGGTCTGGCCTGACCTCAATTTCCTCAGCTGCCACGATATGTGAAGGGTCTGAGCGGTACCATCTTAGCATGGAGACATGAAACACGTCATGGATTTGGCTTAGTTCAGATGGTAATTCCAGTTGATAAGCGACTGGCCCAATCCGCCTCACAACCCGATATGGCCCAATGAACCTTGGGCATAGCTTACCCTTCCGTCCAAACCTTAACACATTCTTCCACAGAGAGACCTTAAGAAAAACAAAGTCCCCCACTGCATACTCTATCTCTCGTCGTTTAAGGTCAGCAAAAAACTTCTGCCAATCCGAGGCCTCCTTCAACTAATCCCGAATCAATCTCACCTTATCCTCAGTATCTACTACTAACTCAATGCCCAAAACTCTCTGTTCGCCCAACTCCGTCCAACATGTTGGAGTTCGATACCTTCGCTCATACAGTGCTTCATACGGAGCCATCCCAATGCTTGCTTGATAGCTATTATTGTACGCGAATTTGGCTAACGGTAAATAGTCCTCCTAACTACCTCAGAACTCAATCACGCATCCCCTTAACATATCTTCTAATACTTGGATTACCCTTTTCGACTGTCCATCAGTTTGAGGGTGGAATACTGTAACAGCCTAATTTTCAGTGGTATCGGGAATAGAGATTTGAGATCACTAAATCCGACGGGTGAGTTGAAAATTTAATAAATTAATACATATGAGTCAAATATGAATATAAAAGCATTTTTGAATTAGTGAATTTGGTGATTTAAAAGAATTAATTAGCTAAAATGGGTCGAGAATGAGGTATCGAGGCCTCGACTTCATAAACCGAGCCATAAATATTTTTAGAAATATTTATGGAGTGTTGGTGAGGTAATAATAAAATTTAGTTAGAAAATTTTGACGTTTGGGTGGTTAATTAAATAAAAAGAACTAAATTGAAAAAGGTGTAAAAGTTGCTAAAATGATTAAATAGCTCAATTGTCAAATGAGGAAGGACCTAAAGTGCCAATAAGCCCAAAGGAGATATTTTGGGCGGCAATAGCTGAGAAAAATCAGGAAATGGGTGAAATAAGGGCAAAATTGGAAAATTACCAAAATTGGCTAAATAAAAATGGGACTAAATTGGAATATCTAGAATTCTCTTCATTTTCTCTTCATATTGATCAGCTGAAAAATAGCCATGGAGGAGGGTTCAAGCTGGTTTTCATACTCTAGCTTCATGTAAGTTTAATTCTTACTTTCTCCTTTAAATTTTTATGTTTTTGGACTTTTACAATTGGGTCCAACTTATTATTTCATTAGTTTTTGATTCCATGGCTAATTTTTGAAGTTGTTATGGATGAGTGCTGGAAATATATGATGATTTGGCATGGAATTAGAGCTTTAAATTGTTTATATTATGATTTTATTGAAAGAATTGAATAGAAAGTGAATGTTTGGGACCTAAGTGTAAAAGAGTTTGAAGTTAGAGTTTTATGTGGAAATTCTGAATTTCAATAGTTATGAAATAACTTATAATGTCTAGTAAAAATATTAATTGAGAAAATTATCTTAATTGAGGGGTTAATTGAGCAAGGACTGAATTGTATGAATTGTGAAATTTGGGGCAAAATGGAAATCAACATTTTACACTAAAACTGTTTTGGACAGCAGCAGTAGTCTAACTTTGAAAAATCACCAAAAATTGTGTAAATTGAATTAGAGGATGAATAAAATATGAAATTAAATCTTATTAAGTCTAGTTTCTTATAAAAGAAATTATGTAAGCAATGGAGTTGTAAATCATGAGATACAATAACTTTTGTGAGACAAGATCAGAATGATTTCGGGTTCCCCTGTTCTGAATTTGAAAAATCATCAAAAATTGGATAAAAATAATTATAGGCTTAAATTTATATTTTTAGAATCCTGAATGAGTCTATTTTCAATATAAATAAACGAGGACATCATTCAAATCCTGTACGAGAAGATAATTAATTTTTAGTGAAGAAGGGTCGGAACTATTAGACAGCAGAACAGGGAAGACTTCAATGAATAAACTGTATTAATTGGCCCAACCAAAAATTATGAAATTTTTATGGTAAGAATACATATGAGTCTAGTTTCTGGGAAAATTTATGGATCTTAATTTGGAGTTCTGTAGCTCAAGATAAAAATAATTTAGTGACTATGACACAGATGGACAGTTTGAATATTCACCTAAGTAGATAGTGAAAATTATGGATAATGTTACCTACAAGTATGTTGTTTATACTAAGGATGTGGATGGAGAGGAGGAGGAGGAAAATATACAAAAATATATGAATGACTCGTGTATAAATTGATCACATGCCCGATTATAATCGATAAGTGTTGGATTAGAAATGATATAATGTTTTATTTGGAATATTTATTATGAAATTATAATTATTGTTATAATACAAAAATTGAACTTGTGAGTTTATATGGCTAAATTTTAGTGATTATTTGTTAATTTTATGAATTTCATGATGTGTTATTTCATATGTATTGATGATAAAATCGTGAATAATGTAAAAGCATGAAAATTGAATAAATGATCAAATTGAGCATTTCAGTTCAGTGACAAGATGAATTAAAGGAAAAGACCATGGTTGGACCATGGCAACAAGTGATAAGTGATAGCTTTGGCTACACTTATCTGATCAAAGACAAATGAAAGTGATAAGTAATAGCTCCGGCTACACTTATCTGATCAAGGACAAGTAAAAGTGATAAGTGATAGCTTCGGCTACACTTATCTGATTAAGGACAAATGATAAGTGAAAAGCGATAGCTTCGGCTACCTGATCAGTGAAAAGTGGTAGCTTCTGCTACCTGATCAGTGAAAAGTGGTAGCTCCGGCTACCTGATCAGTGAAAAATGGTAGCTCTGGCTACCGATCGTGAATAGTGGTAGCTTGGCTACAAGTGACAAGTGACAAGTGATTTTCGTATAAGACCATATCCGGGATATGGCATCATCGTGTGATATATGCTCATCAGATAAGACCATATTTGGGATATGGCATCAGTGAGATATGTGATTCGTGTAAGACCATAGCTGGGCTATGGCATCATTATGTGAAGATGTGTAAGACCATAGTTGAACTATGGCATCAAGAAAACGAAGTACTCAATTCCGTAAGACGTTCACTAATTTGACAAAGTTTGGTAAGTGTTACATGGAATTATGTGATACAAGGAAGTACAAGTTGATAAGATATGAGTATAGAACTTAGTTGATAAATGAATTCATTTGTGATTATATAATTGTTCATCTTGAATGTATTGTCCATATGTATTGATAATTCAAATGTTTTAATGAATAAAGTTTCGACATGGAATAAATTGAACACGAGATAAATAATTATGAAATTGAACTCGGAATTCATGAAAATGACGGTTATTGATATATGAAGATATGAGACATTGATATATGAATATGGAAAATGTTTGATAAATGTGTTTATTCATAATTATGGAATTATATACCTCATGTGTACTATTTGCATAAAGATGATATTTCAAATACTTTGGTTATTTAAGCTTAAATATGAAACAATATGAAATCAAGATAAATTGTTATGAAAATATATTTAGATTACAGAGATATGACTGATATATGTTGTATAACTACATAACGTGAAATTGTGTATATATATGAGAAATTTAATGAGAATTGAGCCCATACACGTTTCTTGTTATTTATATGAAGTGTACGACTGACAAGGGTGATGAAGTTATAAACAGAGAGTTACACGGGTTGAAAACATGAGCGTGTGACTCTCCAAAGTGTGAAAATTTTCTAAGTGTTGCAAAAATTTTATATGTTTACAGTTTGGTCCCGAACTACCCTGAATGTATGTTTTGGGCCCCGTAGGCCCATATAAGGGACGTTAAACATATGTTTGAAAGTTTTTAATTTAGAAGAAATTTTATGGCTAATTTTTACATGATTGATCATATTAAGTTTGGTAATGCCTCGTACCCTATTCTAGGCTCGGAATACGGGTAGGGGGTGTTACAAATACCATGCTAAAGTTCAACCTAGTACCCAACACCTCATGTAACTTCTTCCAAAATCGCGAAGTGAAACGTGGGTCCCTATCAGATATTATGGAGACTGGCACTCCATGCAATCTTACAATCTTCGCCACATACAACCTAGCCAGCTTTTGTAACCAATAATCGGTGCGAACCAGTACAAAATGAGCAGACTTGGTTAACCGATCCACTATAACCCATATCGAATCTTTCTTAGTAGGCGTCAAGGGTAGCCCACTAACAAAGTCCATAGCGATTCTTTCCCACTTCCAAAGTGGAATCTTTACTGGCTGAAGCAATCCTGAAGGTAACTGATGTTCTGCTTTCACCTTTTGACAAACCAAACATTTACTTACGAACTTCATAACCTCGTGCTTAAGTCCAGGCCACCAATAATGCTCACGCAAATTTCGATACATCTTGTTTCCGCCAGGATGCATAGCATAGAGACTGCTATGTGCTTCCTGCAGAATAGACTGTCTTAGATCATAGTCCTTTGGTATACACATTCTTCCATGGAAACACAACACTCCTTCACTATTTATCCCAAAGTCCGATGTCTCTCCATTCTTTACTTACTTAAAACAAGCACCCAAAGTCTCATCCATTAATTGCTTATTCCTTATCTACTCGACACACACCGGTTTTACTTGAAGCTCAGCTAACAAGCTACCATCATCCAACAAGCTTAAACGGGCGAGCATAGCCCTCAAGCCGAACTTGACCCTACGAATCAACGTGTCGGCTACCACATTCGCTTTGCCATGGTGGTATTCAATTGTACAATCATAATCCTTCAATAATTCCACCCACCTACGCTGCCTAAGGTTTAGCTCCTTTTGGGTAATGAGGTATTTCAAACTCTTATGGTCCGAATAAATTATGCACTTCTCCTCGTATAAATAATGCCTCCATATTTTTAGCGCGAAAATCACCGCAGCTAGCTCCAAATCATGGGTTGGGTAATTCACCTCGTGAGTCTTAAGTTGTCATGACGCATACACAACCACCTTTCCTTCTTGCATCAATACACATCTCAAGCCCACATGCAACGCGTCACTATAAAACGTAAATTCCTTCTCAAGCACTGGCTGAATCAACACAGGGGCCTCAGTTAAAACTTTCTTAAGTTTTTCAAAACTCTCTTCCTGCTTGTCCGTCCAAACAAATGGTACCCCCTTCCTCAACAACTTAGTTAAAGGTGCAGCAATAACTGAAAAACCCTCAACAAACCACCTATAATACCCTGCCAAGCCTAGAAAACTTCGAATTTTAGATACTGACTTGGGTGTTTTCCAGTTTAACACCGCTTCAATTTTTCAGGGATCCACCTTAATCCCCCCAGCTGACACCACATGTCCAAGAAAAATAACCTCCCTTAGCCAAAATTCACACTTACTGAATTTGGCATACAACTACTTTTCCCTCAAAATCTGCAACACAATCCTTAAGTGTGCATCATGCTCATCCTTATCTCTTGAGTACACCAAAATGTCATCTATAAAAACTACCACGAACCGATCCAAGTAGGGTTGGAAGACCCGATTCATAAGATCCATAAAAGCAGCAGGTGCGTTCATCAACCGGGATGGCATCACCAAGAACTCGTAGTGCCCATAGTGAGTTCTAAAGGTTGTCTTATGAACATCCGCCTCCTTAACCCTCAATTGGTGATACCCCGAACGCAGGTCAATCTTCGAGAAAATGGAAGCTCCCCTCAACTGATTAAAAAGATCATCGATTCTTGGCAGAGGATACTTATTTTTAATAGTTAACTTGTTCAACTGCCGGTAGTCGATGCACATTCGCAACGACCCATCTTTCTTCTTTACAAATAACACCGGTGCTCTCCACGAAGATACACTTGGTCGAATGAATCCTCGATCCAATAATTCCTGAATTTGTGCCTTCAGTTCTACCAACTCATTTGGTGCCATCTGATAAGGAGCGATGGACACCGGAGCCGTACCAGGTAACAAATCGATTCCAAATTCTACTTTCCTGCTAGGTGGCAACCCAGGCAGCTCCTCAGGAAAGCCATCAGGAAATTCCCTAACTGTTCTCAACTCCTTAATAGTAAGGCTCTTAGCCTCCGTATTGCTAATATAAGCCAAATGGGCTTCGCATCCCTTTTGTACCAACTTCTCAGCCCTTAATGTCGAAATCACATTCGACAGATAATTTCGGCGTTCACCAATCACTACCACCTCCTTATCTTCCGCTGTTCTTAACACCATTCGCTTTGCAACGTAATCTAAGGTGGCTTGGTTTTTCACCAGTCAATCCATACCTAAAATTAAATCGAACTTACTAAACAATAGCTCCATCAAATTCGTTAAAAAGGTAACCCCTTGGACTACTAAGGGCACCTTCCTAAACAACTTATTCACTCCCATTGACTGACCTAATGGACTTATCACAGTCATCCCATTCACAGTAATTTCAAACATATCACCCAAAGGTTCAGTCATATTTCATGCAACATATGAATGCGTCGATCCAATATCAATCATTATTGTATAAGGTAACTCATATATAAAGAAAATACCCGTTATCACATCTAGGGCATCCCCGTCTTCCCGACAACGAGCAGCATAAACCAAATCTAGTTGCCTCGCCTCAGTATGACATGTATTTCTGCCTAGTGCCGCACGTTCACGTCCATTTCCATTACCGCCCCTGGCCTACCTATGACCCATTGGCGGCAGTTGACCACCCCTTGGTTGCTGAGCACCACCTTGGCCCATGACTGGCACTCGACCTAGCATTCTGGGGTAATTCTTGATCCTATACTCCATAGACCCACAAGTTAAACAAGCTCCCATCCACTTCCAACATTCGCCTCCATGGCTTCTCCCACAATCAGTACAAGGTGGCACCCCTGGATTAACAGCAGGGGCCCCTGCTCTAACTGGCCCATTAACTCCGGCCCTAGCCCTAGGCCCCTGCCCAACACCAGGAGTCTTAGCCTCCCTTTTATTCTTGCCTCTACCCAACACCAGGAGTCTTAGCCTCCATTTTATTCTTACCCCTTTCTTTCTCCCGATTTAGGTGCTCAGTGCGCTTTACCTCCTCCGCTATCTTTGCTTTCTTCATCAATTCTGAGAAAAATCTCTCCCTTTGTGGAGCTATCAATACCCTGAGGCTATCTCTAAGTCCATCCTCAAACCTAACGTAAGGCTCATAGTCTGTTGCCACCATAACTCTTGCATACCTACTAAGGCATAGAAATTCCACCTCATACTCCGCCACAGATTTGTTTCCCTAGGTCAAGTTCAGGAACTCCTTCCTTCTAGCATCCACATAACTCGCACCTACATACTTCCCTTGAAACGTCATCTTGAAGAACTCCCACGTGACCTGCTCAGGTTGGGTGTCCTCTTTCACTATTAGCCACCATTGGTAAGCTTCTTCCCTAAGCAGTGACACTGCCCCTTTCAGCTTTTGTTCAGGCGAATAGTCCAAGTCCTCCATTATCCTTTCAGTGGCCTCCAACTAGTATTCCGCCACATTAGAAGCCACACCAGCCACGCCCTTAAAGATCTCAGCCCCATTTGAACAAAGTTGTTCCGGAATGGACCCCCGATTTCCCGTACCATTATTGCGCCCAGCGACCCTTTCCAAAATCCTCAGCATTGCCTGCGACAATGCATCTTCTCCCAAGGCCTGGTCATACAGTCCATTCCCAGCCACCGATGAGGCCGGAGCCCCATTTACTCCAATATCGGGCATATGGCCCGATGCCGACGATTTAGCCCAAGCACTTCCGCGGCCTCGGCCACGGCCTCTTGCACCTTTTCTAGCACTCATCGTCAATTCACGTATTTTTTGGATTAGGAATTTTATGAAGTATTAGTTAGTTTCAATAATTAAACCGATGTTTTATGAAAGTAATAAAAATGAGATTGTTTTCGTAATTCCTCTACAGTTCTAAGGTCCTACGGGCTTTAGTTTCAATCTAAAAACCTTAGTATAATCATCTAAAGTAGCCCACTAGCTATCTACAGTATATCAAATTAAACAGGTTTAAGAATAAAAGAACTTACTTGGTTCGACGTTGGAGACTCGGTGTGTCGCACAACAAGACTTCCCTTTTTCTAAAACATTGTGATCTAGAATTTATTTTTTTAAGTAGAAAGAAGAAACCAAATAATAAGGCCCACTTCAAGCCTGAGTTTTGCAATCGGGCTCTAATACTACTAAATGTAACACTCCAAACCCGGCCCGGACGTTATGGCCGAATCTGGCGCGTCACATTGAAGTGTTTTAGTGAAAAACCTTGTTTTTATTGAAAACCCTTCCTTAAGATATGAGACCTTGATAAACTTATAAAAACTCTCCTTTCAATCGCAAAAGCTTGTTTAAAACATATGATTTATGAAAACCTGTCATTTGAAAATTTAGTTGTGGAAACGTAGAAAAACATACTATGATTTAGGAAACTCATGTTCAACTTCTCGTAATTACAACGCATAAAAATATTAATCCAAATAATAACAAAAAGGGCTGGCCTTATTACAATCCAGACTAAAAATTACTTAATAAACTAATAACTTTTATGCTTTCAAAACAAATCTAAGTTGTCTTGCTAGCTAGCCACCCAGAGTCCCTCCAAACATCGAACCTTCTACTAAGCATCACCTGAGAAAAATAAAAGAGGGGGTGAGTTTTTGCAAACTCAGTGTGTACTACCCTCAACAAACATAAAGCAAACATCAACCACCGTAAAATCATACATGCAATGCAATGCAGTGCAATCCAACCCCAATAATCCAACCGCTACACATCAACTCCGTCCCCCGATACACATCATGTGGGGATATAAATATCGACCCACCCAACCGATACACATCAACGGTAGCCCGATTGTGGAACTACCTTCATTTATATATTAGGCTTAAAAGCCGTCTGTGGATCCACGATTGTCAAGCAACCATGCGATCCTCATATACTTCCTCCATTCCATAATTCCCAACCCAGATGCAACCTAAGCAGAATATCATATGTATGTAGCAGATATACATGTAACATCCATAAAACTTACATTCAACACATAGGGGTATTTTCATCATTTTTTCTCTTAGGGGCATTTCAGTAATTTTTCCTTTATTTCGGGTTTTTACTTACCTTGGCTCGTTAATAAATCCCGTGACCTAAGATGAACAAATACTATGCACCAGGTAGGATTCCAGAGAAGAGTAGGTGAGTCATTAAGACCGCTTAAGTACCAAGCTCTCCCTAGATCCAATCCTAGACATGCATATATCCGTTGCCACACCTTAACCCTATGACTTGTCCACGGTCTCATTTAATTAATTAATTTTATGCAGTCATCATATACTAGGCCCAAAACCCCTTACAAAGCCCAAACAAATCCACATATCTGTATATGACCCACTAGGCCTAATCATATTTATATGGCCCATTAGGCCCAAATTATATTTATATGGCCCATTAGGCCCAAATCACATTCATATGGCCCATTAGGCCCAAATCACATTTATAGTCATGCTCACATTTGAATTTTCCATCACATAGCATCAATTATCAATTTTCGCCTATTATGGCCCAACAACCCATCGGGCCCATTAAGCCCATTCTGGCCCGGTTGGCCAATTCACAGCCCAAGTCCATGGAATCGCCCATGGGGCCTCAGGTAACCTATCAATTTCCTCCTCACGAGTGTTCGCGCACTCGCAAGTCTGTTGTAGCTAAACTTTTAGCTTTTCGGCTTTTTGGCATTTTGGTATTTCGGGATTTGCCGATTTATTTTGTATGTGCAGTGTATGTACACACTTGGTAAGAAAGCATGCTGCGATCTTCCTAGCCACGAACCTACAATCGATATCACTCAAGAATTAATCTCACATACTTATCGAATACTTTACGAAAAGCCAAAATCTCACCTTAACCTTACCTAAAATGCCAAGCCTTAATAGCTTTCCCTTGATCACTAACCACGAGTACTTTTTAGTCTGCATTAACCTTTATCGTTAAAAACATAATGGGTGACTTTTATCCAACATATGTCACCCTTTTCAACTAAAGCCTATTCTGCCAACCCTCACTAAGTGAAGAACACTTACCAAAGTCTCACACCTGAGGAGCAAATCGGCAGGGATCCAAAAGACTAGGATTCGATACTAATCCTACCAAAACCGATTAGAAGAAGTGAGGAACAAAGTAATTGATACTTAGCAAAACTGATTGGAAGAACAAAGCACTTACACCAGGACTGACCGATTAGAAATAGTAGTGGCAGCACCAAGGGTATTCGACCCTTGCGATTTGTATGGAAAAAAGAGGGTTATTCAGCTCTAAGGGAAAGGAAAAGAAGTCGACTAGATTGAATGTGAATCAAAAAGATTTGAATAAAGGAAGAATGAAAAATCGGCACAAGAACACAAAAGATGAACAAGGGATTTTCGGCTTTTGGATCTTGGAGAGAAAAAGGGAAAAAAAAAAGGTTTCTGGCAACAAGGTGAAGGAGAATTCGGCATTAGCCTTTAAACCCTACATTCGGCACCTATATATAGCCTCTATAGTCGAATTTCCCATGTCCAAATTCTCAATTCGGCTCCACCTCTTCTTCACTCCTCATCTCCTAGTTTTTCTCTCTGATAACCCCTTAATCCCTTCCTCAAATTTCTCCTCTTATCACTCTCTACAGAGTTCATTCCAACACTACCTCTATCCAACTCTTAAGCAAAAATAAATCCCTCTTTTGCGCAAGGTGGGATTCGAACCCCATACCCCCTTGCCTTGCCTTGCATGTGACGCCACTTGCCACTCCACCACAAGGCTTCCTTGTGTCCAATTCTTCCTTCATTTATTCAAAAGCCCACCTACTTGCCATCAAGGTTCTTTTAATTATTAACCCATAATTTCCTTTACCCCTAGGTTCGACTCAAACCTTAACCGAGACCTACTATCACATAATTAACACTTAATCGAGAATACTAAGCACATTTTTTATCAGAACCGAAGAAAAAAAAAGAAAATTTGAGATTTCGGGATTTTTGGGGTATTACACACTCAATTTGGATTGCTCATACACCGACCTATAAAAATCAATGTTCATGATTAAATTTGATAATCGACAACGTAAAAAAAATTAAAAATTAAAATATTTAATTAACTAAAAAATTTTCAAAATAAAACTAATCATGGTAAGTAAAAATAATAATTAATTTTTTTAGCACTAAAATAAAATAAAATTACTTAAATAAAATTTAGAACACTATCTAGCTCGTTCATCTTTCGATTAATGTTATTTTACAGTAATCAATCTAATAAAAAATTTCACCGTCACAATCCCCGGCAACGGTGCCAACAACTTGACTACCTATAAACATATAATCATTTATAGTTAAATATCACACCAAAAGTATATCGAATTAAATCGGTGATGTTCGCAATTGTACAAGTTAAATTGTAATATAGTGTAGTTTATGACGAAACATTGGTAAATATTTCGAGAATCATACCCAAGGGATTGCAGATTGGAGAAATTAATATTAAATTAATTATAGAAAATAATTATTAATCTAATCTAGTCATGAATTAGTAGTGCAAATCCAAATTAAAGTATTTATTAAACTAATTAAATTAACTAACCTAAATTAACCTAATGAACTTTTCTATTCCTAGTGTTGACAATGCAAGCCTCTAGCTTATGATCGATTAAATCCCTAATTATATAATTAATTATCCTAGATTGAGTATTTATCACCCTTAGCTACGACTACCCTCCCAATTCATCTTCACTAAGGATTACCTCCTAAGTCACTCTTTCGATCTCTTCCTAGGCATACAGATACCCTTCCGATCTCACTTGTCTCAATATTCTATTAGGGGCGTCACTCCCTAATACACTAGGTACCCTTGAAAAAATAATTAACTTCAGATAAATAATTATTTAACAAATAAATTAGTTTAATAATCGAAGCATGTGAGATATAAAATAAGCACAATAATCTATTTAAATGTTTATACTATGATTAATCGGCCGAATTAACGAAATAATTATTGAAGCTTGGTGCCAGATCAATCTCCACTCGCAATTGTCTTCACATCAGAATAGAAAAGTTCCGACTATACGAACATGAAAAGAAAATAAAACTGAATAGTAAAACTATTTGTTTAGGTCTGCCTACAATCCCAATGTCCCTAAGGTTATTTATATAGACAACAGTCTGCTTGGTGACCACTCAATCCCGAGATACACTTAGATACCAAAGAATAAAATATTATGCTAAAATCTAGGGTCCAAATAAGGAAATTCCCCAAAAGTGTTGTGAGAAGAATCAACAATTTATTGGGCTACCATCATCGCGTCGTAGGGATGTGAGAATGCTTCTTGTCCCGATTTTGCCACCATGCAAAATCTTTCCATTTCCATCGTGTAGTCAGGTTGAGAAGAAGTTTCTCATCACGATGTCAAGTGTGGTTTGGCCTTGACAGCTTTGTTGGCTTATCGGGCTCCTTTTCTCATGGCCCAATCATTATTCATTGTATTCTTGGACCTGAATTGACATCCTACACACTTAATTAGCTCATTTGTCACTCACGAGGCCTGAGTCGGCCTTACGAGTCATTGAAATAGCAGAAAATGCATAAAAATGTTTTTTTTTTAACTTTTAGTTCCTAACCTACTAATATCGGAAATGTAATAATTAATTATAAAATGCTAAGAAACCAAACTCGTTAAATGTAGAAATGACCTAAAATAACTACTACAAGTGAGTCATGTCAACCTAGTAGAGTCTTTTTGTATTTTGCTATGTTTGAATTTGGAAGTTGATAAATGTGTATATTAGGTATATGCAAGTTGGTATGGAAATGTGGTATATATGTTTAATGCTTTGTTATTAATGGTATGTTTTGGTAATGGTTGGAATGCTTATAACGTATGTGAAATGGTACCTTTAGGGATATGAATTAGTTTGGACAATCTAGTAGTTGGTTAAGGTTTATCGTGTATTTTGGTAAAGAATGTTGGTTAAATGAATGATGGAATGTTGAGATTGGTAGTGAGAATGCATATAGTTATTTGTATGTACTTTGGATATGTCCTTGGTATGTGTCATGTTAGTAAATAGTTAGTGCTTGACTTGTGGTTCTTAGTAGGTAAAAATGATAAGTTGGATGAATGATTGAGATTGGTTAATGACATTGTTTGGAAGGTGTTTTACTATGATGTTGTGCAGGGAAATGTTATGCTAGGGGCACTAATTGTAAATTCAAAAAGGTTGAAAGGATATAGATACCAAATGATCTATTTTGTGCCAAAGGCATTAGTTTAATGGGTTGTCGTGGATGTCGCAACACCATGCCTTGGATGTCGTGACACTGGTTCCTTTATCGTTTTGAAGATATTTTTGCAAATTATTCCTTAGATTGGACATTGGTTACTATCTTCAAAGTCGCAACACCAACTAGTGGATGTCGTGACATCAGTGTTGGGAGTCGTGACATTGAACCCCAATGTCTCGTTATTCTCATAGTTTGTAATTCTTACATTTTAGTCCTCTTCTAAATTGAATTCAATGTCGCGACACCAGACCTTAGAGTCGTGACACCCAATTGAATTCCTTAGTTAGTATTGTTTCGTACTTGGTTCAACTTTAGAGCTTTCATAAGCTCGATTAAAGCTTGGAAAAGATTATGTATCGTATTATGAAAATGCTTTCAGTATGAATGTATGTTTGAATGTGTTAATTATGGTTTATTTGACAGTAGTTGCTCCGACAAGGAATGTGACATCTCATAACTCAGATCCGACGATTGAGTTGGGTAACGGGATGTTACATTTATATATTAAAGAAATGCTCATAAAATAAATTATTTTAAAAGTTCATATTATTTAAATAATTTTATAAATATTATATTATATTTTATAAATATTATATCTACTATCCTTAAAATAAATATATAAACAAATACATTAAAATAAAATCATTAAAATTTTGCAAAATATTATACTTTTTTTTTTCTATTTTCCGTTTTTTCTACACACTAACTTTTTAATTAATTTTAGTTTGGTAACACGTGTCCCTCAAAAAGCTGAGGTTAAAACACCTAAAAAAGCTAAATTGTGTTAGATTAATTTCTTCTTCTTTTTTTAATTCTTGTCTTTTTTAACTTTGACCATCTTCTTTATCTTCTCTCCTTCACGATAGTTTTCTCTGTTACAGTGGCTACTGGCTGTCTCGCTATCATCTTTTTTTTTTTTTTTTTTTAACGTTATGAAAGCCTGAAAACGGGAATAGATTTCTCTGTTGCAGTGACTACCGCTAAATAGCGACTGCTCTACCACTATTTCGACACTATTTGGATCCCTGGTCATAACAGACTAACTGTCAACTAAATAGTAACTAACTAATTACTCAATAATTAACAGTTAACTCTAATACGCGCTAACACTCTCAGTTTATAGTAATATAATATTACTAGCCGATCGGTGGTATCTCGTGACATCTGTCACGTGACAAATATAAATTAAAAATATATAAATTAATTAAAAACATTTAATTTTTTTCACATATGGAATAATTTTGCATTCCAAATGTTTTTTTACTCATTTTTATGTGTTTTATTTTTATTATAAAATATCAATTTTTTAAATTATTATTATTTTGAAAATATATAAAATATAAATATATAGAATCCTATACCATATGTAAAAATATATAAATATATAAAAGCATATAATTTTATAAATGTATATTAGAAAAAATTATAATACATATTATTTTTATAAAAATTAGTGAATGAATAATTTCAAATGAATGAAAATTTTGGGCTTTTATATATTTGAATATTTTTATAAATTTATATTCTATACAATTTTCAGAATAATAACTTAAAAATAATTTTTATAAAGAAAATTAAAATTAACAAAAACACATCAAACCTAGACAAATGATTATCAAAATACTTATCTAAATTTATTCTTGATGTGGAAAAATTTATATTTTTTAATTAATTTATATATTTATATATTTTTTTAATTTATGTTTGCTAGAAGCTACCTCGTTACACCACCAGATTGGCCAAAATTGTTGCATCAACACAAACTAAGTTGGTCAAGTTGAGCTTAAATAAAATAAACCAAATACAGAGAATGAAGCTTATTTGTTGAATAAGACTATATTCTTGGCTTCCAACAATATATAATTTCATAATTTCTATAACCCAAAGTGTCTTCAAATATAAAAATGAACATACATAGATGTTAATATAATATGAATGTCATCTTCATCTAAGTGCTCTGTTTCTTTTGGGCAATTCATTCTGCAATACTGCAAAATGTCAATTACACTAAATCTCTGCACTTCAAAACATCGTTCTTGTTCAAACTAAAACTATTGCATATATCTGAGATAGCTTGCTCACTAAGATAATTTTCTTCATGTCCCCGGTTAATAAGGTCCTCCAATTCCTTCGATGGCTCCAACACCTGCTCATTAAATCGATAATAGAAAATATAACATTAAAACAGAAGTGAGTAGCGGAGAGGATGATGCTTGTGCTGAACCATTAAAGCTACAATTCTGCACCAAGAAGAATTACAAGCTAAACCGTAAACAGTAATTGGATAGTGTTTTAAGGATTTAGATGTCATATGGGATTGACAATAAAACAATGAATTCTTGATATTCTTGTGATAAAAAATTATTGTTGTGTTCTACTAAAAAAAATTATTGTTGCTATTGAGAAATCTCAGTAAAGATGGAGAACAGAACATCATAACCAAGTTATTATCAACATGTATATATTTAGTTTACATCGCTAAACATCAATTAATCTTATGTATCAACATTACCACTAAATACTGATGACAAGTAAATGAAAAACCTAAATGAGGAGGTAATCGAGTAAATGTAAGTGCAAGAGCCTAACAATTAAGGTTAAACCGAAACAATGTTCACATGGAAAAGTAAAGACTCACAACTAACAAGTAACCTCATACAATCCCGTTATGTCCATTGTTTTAGATTATAGCACACATATGAGCTTACCCATTGGGAACTTGGTGAATTCTTAGTTCCACATTTCGAATCATTATGCTCCGATTCATTCCCCTTCCCACTCAAAATAATTGAGTTTTGAACTATGGAGTAATCGGAGACTAGCTGAACAAGCTTCTCACTTCCCTGCAACATCAACACAGACAAAAAACCATGAGTAATAGTGATACTGTATAAAAAAATAAATTATAGAACATGGAGGGATCCACATTGTGAAATCCTGAATGCTGTATTGCTTTAAAAGTAACTACTTTCCACTGACCATCTAACCCATTTTCCCCATTCAGCTAGACGCTGACTAGTCCTTTTCAGCTTCTCAAGCAAGAAACAACAGACATGCAGACGCCAAGACAAGTGGAAAGCAAAAGATAAATGATGCACATCAACGTAGGATGACGGAAAGCAATAACAAGGAAACACATGTGAAAAGAAGTGATCTTCTGAATACAATCATGTTTAAAACAGATTATGGTAACACATATGACTCTAGTTGAATGTCTGCAATAGAAATTCGTAGAACTTAAATTTTACTATAAAGAAGCAGCTTTTGCAATAGTGTATGCCAAACTGTTCAATTCAAATATTAGAAATGTAAACAGATCCCTCTACTACTGTCTCTTTTAATCCACCCAAAAGGATCTAGCTCTAGGAACATTGAATCCACCTGGAGAGCCTGCCAATGCGAATATGTGCGAAACAAGACCCAAAAGAATGGAATGTTAGGCAGAGGCAGAACCTGTGTGAAAGAAAAAGAAGATTAAGTGAGAATGAGAGAAAATATAAATGGGAAAAATATTCAAGAGGCAAAAGAGTCTATTCAGTAAATGATGGAACAACAATAATAATAAACATGCGTACAGTAAATGCAGTAGTCAGTGGAAGCAATGAAACCGAACCATAAAAGTATTTCCTGTGTAAAACAGTACCCCTGAAAATTAAAGAACACTTGTTTAGTAACATTGCTTATCTGCAGGAATTTGTGCGAATATAAAGTAACATATAAACATAAGCAAACACAACAATAGACTCCAAAACTTGGCATCGACTGTTGGTGTTGACGTTAAATGCCTTTAACGCAACAAAATCAATAAACTGCACATCGCAGCATAAAATTGTGTTAGAAACTCTCTATGTCCTTACACATCAAGCACTAAAGCATTCTCAATAAGACAACAATGATGCCTCGGAAATGTCATGAACCAGGTTAAAGGGCTAGTGGCGCAATTATTATGTGTATTCTGAAACAAATAGAAACCTAGAAAACAAAGAAGCATCCTACATTTTGATGGTAAAACAATTTGTTTGGACATTAAAAATAACTTCTGATCTCTAGCATTCAAGAAAAGCAATAGAAAAAGGTACACCAATTACCTCAAGGCTATTTGCCGTAATCTTCGTCGCACAAGTCGTGCATTTAAACTGCAAAAAATGTTAGAAGTATGAGGAACAAACCAGCAGTCTAAAAGCACCTGAGAATGCACATAACAAACGTAATTCATAAGTCCTTTAGTGCATCAAGCTAAAATTTCAACAAATTATACAAAATCCCAATTTCAAGACAAAATAAATAGTATCCTCAAATGTAAGTTCTTTTTCCATAGAAGAAGCAGAAAATACATATAGATCTCAAGAAAGGAACAAACAATAGAAGGATGCCTACCATTGTTCAATTTTGTAATATTGAGAAACAATAATTTAAAGAAAAAATGATAAGAAAACGAGATAAAGAAAAGCACAACCATCTAAACTGAGGGCAAATGGTTGCTTTTGAAAATGTCATTCACATTTTTTTCCACAAAAGGTTTGCTATAAATAAGCTGTTAAAATGGTAGGAACCTACTCTAGCTTGAACCAAATTCTACAAAATCCCTTCTAATACATCATCATGATGTTGTGAAAGCTATAAAACAAAGAGATTTGAAATATTGGACTTAAATATAGATCCTAGAGAACATTTAAATATAAATACCGGCAAGATTAAGAAAAATAACTATATTGCAGATATAAAACAGAAGATGCAGCAATGAAAATGAGAAGAAAGAACCTTGTGGGGTAAGTAATCTGTACATTAGTAACGTCTTTGGTAATAGATTTCAACAAAATCTCAGATGGTTTAACTCGAGCTAAAAGCCGCAACCCCAACCTAGATAATACATTCAACCAAAAGAAGGAAAAAAGTTAGCGGAAACTAAAGCCAACTAATCCAATATACGAAACATATTTGACTTCCAAGTAGTACCCATGTAGCTTGTTTTTGAAACTGCCCTCAGGCGCCTTTTCTAACCCCATCCAAGCCTTATTCATCTATAACAAAAATCATTAGTAAACCAAGAAACAGGAGAACATAGCATTCCAAAATGCACATTGAAGTTATTGTAAACAAGAATCACAAATATATATATAAGACGGGTGTTTAAATTTTATAAAAATGAAAAAAAAAAAAAGAGGGTTTACCTTGCTGGAAATGAAATCGACAAGAAGCTCAGCATTGGCACTGAGGGGCTTGGAATTGGATGAAATCTTTTTGCAAAGCTCTTTAACAGTGGAAGGTGTGCTAGCAGCGGAAGATTCTGATGTAGACAGGTCAATGGATCTGCTAAAGCACCAGTTTTTCCCTTTAATTGGGAACACCACCAATCTAGCACGCATGACGATGATACTTTTACTCTATATAAAAAGAAAAAGAGAAGTATTTATGGTAGTGGTGATAAGTTCTGTTTTGGGTTCAAAGTTGAGGAAAAAGAGAAGTCCTTTCTTACAAGACTTTAGAAGAAAACAGAACTTGGTTTTGCTTGTAAAGAATTAAAGAACCAGACAAGAAGTTGGATTCAACGAAACGTTTATAACAAGGATAAAAAGAGAAGTTTGAGGTTGAGATTGAGATTGAGATTGAGATTGAGATTGTTACTTCAGAGAAGGAAAGTTGGAAACTTGGGAAAGGAAAAACAGAGACGAAGCGGCGCGCTTCTAAACTAATAAGGGACTGGTTCAATTCCCACATCTTAAACAATTATTTTCAGGGTAAAGGACCAAAGGTTACATTTTATATATTACATTTTATTTATTTATATTAATTTATTATAAAATTTTAGTTACTAAATCATTAATTATTGTTAATAGTATAATTATAAGCTGACGTGGCACGTTAAATCATTATTTATAATTGGTCTCTATATTTTTTAATTTTGAACAGTCTAATTTTTTTCTTTTATCATCTTTGAACTTGTCTTTTCTTTTTCTTTTTCTTTTTTCGTTCTCTTCTCCTTTTCCCTCCTTTCTTTATTTATTTTAACGTAGTTTTACTATATTTTCCATCTGTTAAAATTTTTTTATGTTTATGAAAAAAGAAAAGGCGAAAGCTAAAACTAAAATAAAACTTACTTCGCATATTCTTACCCCACGATTACAAACCATCATCATTCATCATCGTTTTAATAAATCAATTTGGATCTCTTAATATCCTAGTCCACAAACTCGCCTCATTTGAATACCTCGTCAGTCGTGAGTTATGCCACTTCACCCTCAGCAAAATTTCCCAAGTTTGTTCCCTTAACCTCCTAACCAACTCCAACGACCACCTTATCTATCTTACCTATAACATTTTCGCCCTCTCAAAACTACTTTATTTCAAGGATTCTTCAAACGAGCTTTACACTCTTAATTACTAAAACGACCACCATACGAAACTTACCCTGAACTTTACCCAAACTAGTTTGGTTCCATGTTCAATCCATCCATACTCGGCTTCCAATCAAGCTTACTTGGGAATATCCAAGAAGGTTTAGATCAATTTTATTGTTTGTATAATTTTATTCGTTAGAAAATAAAAGGAAAGGAAAATAATAATGTACACAATTCTATAAAAGTTTAGAAACGGAAAAAAATTGTTTTGATTATAAAGAATTTAATTTTATATTTAGATTTGATTAAGGTTATGGTTTTTTTATATTGATTAGTTAGATTCATTTTTAGTTTCAAAACTAGGTTATATTCAAATTGAAATTTGATTAAGAATGATTGATATTCAATTTAAAGTAAAATTTAATTTAGAAATCATGTCAAAGAAAGAAGAGGTTGGTTTATTTAGTGGGCAAAGATTATGTTTCTGTTGTGAAGAATATGAGAACAGAGAAAAATAAATGGAAAGTAGAAAAGGAAAATAAAGAAATAAAAAGGAAAATTAAATTGTTCAAACAAATAAAAGTATAGGGACTAGTTTTAATAAATGGAAAAAATAGAAAAACTATGTTAAAAGAAATGGGAAAGGAGAAAAACAGAGGGAGAAGGAGAAGAGAATGAAAAAAAAAATGGAAAGTTCAAAGTACATAGAAGAAAAAAATTAAATTACTCAAAATAAAAAAAATATAGGGACCAATTGTATAATTTAACCTACAATTTTTGTTTGAAATAATGATTTAACGTGATCATTTTACCATTACATCATCAACGGAAATTAACAGTTCAATGACTAAAATGTTACAACACAACATAACATTTCAAATATAAAGGTCTATTTATTTGCATGTAAAATATTTTTTTTACCAAATGAAATCATTCTCCAAAAAAAGGGTAAAATCAAGTCTTTTTTAAGGAAAATGTCTTAACAATTTTTTGTTCTTTAAAAATATTTTCCAAACTGATAAGACTGTGTTCAGTGTCTTCACTGTCGAAAAAAATAAATGGGAAGCTTTCAAAGCAACTAAGGGGAAGCTCTCTTCACTATTGAAGAAAACAGTCTATTATATTCTAATTTTATATTTCTTTTACAATTTAGTCCCTAAAATCCAAATTTTTACTATTCTACAATTTAATTCCTCAAAAATAGATTTTCTTATTCTACAGTTAAATCCTAAACCTTGTTTTGTACGGTTTTACAAAACAGTCCATTTTCTAACATTTCCAAATTTTATAATACCTTACAACTAAAATTTTCAAAATTTTAAAAAATTAATCCTTAATTTTTAAACAGTTAAACTTTCATATTCTATTTTTTAGAATTGTAAATTCACAAATTATGTAAATTAGTCTTAAAACTCAAGTTTCAAACATTACTATTTTATGCTCAACTTTCCAAATTTTCATATTTCATAGTCATATAATTTAATTACTACGTCAATATTTCAGATTTCACAACTCAAACCTTTAGAATTCAAAAATTTAGGAATTTTGCAATTTTATGGTTGCTTCAATTTTTATCAAATTATTTTAATAGTTTACGCTTATTTTTAACTACCTTGCTTAAAATTAGTCAACCAAACAAAAATAAAAATAAAAAAAGGTCAGCCTTTCATAACCCTTTTTCTCCTCGGTTCCCACTCGTTAAAATTTGTACACAAATCCCAAAGCAATTTTGTAAGATTTAAAGGAGTTTGATATAGTTATACCATAACCGATATTTATTTCTGATGAGATGACGTTGTTAGTAGGATCCCTGCAATTACAATGTGATTTGCCTATCACGCCAGATGATGAATTGATTCCTCTGCTAACGTTGCCCCATCATACAAAGCAGTTTCATAGTTGAACACAATGCATTTACCAATGTTCACTCAAAACTCTGCAGGGTATAGCATAAGTATTGCTGGAAGCTTCCATAGTGCTTGCAATTAAGCATTTAACTTGATGGACGACCTATATAGGGTTTCAGTCTTTACTTTCCAGACAACAAAAGCACAAGATGCAGAGAAATAATCGCCTCTCTTTGTCTTGTATTTTTAATACACTCAGAGTTAAGATATGGATACCAAAACGAATAGGCATCGATATAATGAGTATCTGATCGAGTCGAAAAATTTTGAGTTAATCAAGTTGACGAATCATATTTTAGCAACTGAATTCAATTTTATTTTTTTCGAATCAAGTTGAGTTAACGAATCCTATTATTTTTACTCAATGTTGCGTTTACATGAACCGATTATTTAGTTAGTAGACGAAATACAAGATTATTTAACTACATAAATAATATAATAAATTTATCTTTTAACTTAACGAGTAAACATTTATCAAAATAACATAGTTTTACTTTTTCTTATTTGAATTTTTAAAAAACTCGAATTGTGTAATTCATATTCGAGTTAAACCCAAAAACTTAATTTTTTTATTCAAGTTTATCTGAATAACTTGATTAACTCAAATAACTCGAACTATTTAATTTAAAATATGAATCTTTTATCGAATTTTTTGAATTAAACCGAAATTTATTCACCTTTAATTTTTAGTGTAAAACCTATTAAGTCAATCGTGATGTGATTTCTTGATATTATTATAGCATTTATAATGACTTATTAAGATTTTTTTTTTTGTCCTTAAAAATAATTATGACATCAAAGTTGGTAATTCCTAAACCGTTTATGCCTTCGTTGCTATCAAGACAACGCATCAATAATACTGAAAGGAGAGCAGGTTTAAACTGATGATTGTGTGATTGGTTTATGTTTGTTGAGGTTGAATAGTATTGATGTGCTTAAAGTATTGTTTGTACTGAAAACCATCAACATAATTCGCTTTTTTTACAGAAATAATATTAAAACAATCATTTATTACCTACTTTTATTTACTCAAATCATATGTTTAAAACAATAAAGAAATTAGTTTCTCAAGGGTTGTGCCCTTGTAAAACTATATTTTTTCATATTAAAAAAAAACTTAAATTATTATTTTAAAAAATAAAAAATTATGAAAATAAAAAATCTTTAAAATTCAAAAATAAAAAGGTTTTTTTTAGAATTAATGTTATTTAAATCAAGACTAAACCAGTTGGACTAAAAATCGATCGGAGTATCAAACTGAGCTAAAAAAATTGATTGAACTGACAGTTGAATCGATTTTGAATTAGTTTGACAAATTAATTCTTAGAACAACTGGCTCGACCGGTTCAAAGCAATTAAATATAAAAAAATTATTAAATTATAAAAATTGGTTCGACTTTAGCTTAACTAGTCTAGTCATGTTCATTGGCCAACTCAATTTTAAAAATTTTAAACTTTTTAGCCCTTAACATTTACAATTTTTTTTGTCAATTTGGTCCATACCCTTTAAAAGCACATAATTTATTTTATATTTTTTTATATTTAAAAAACTTAAATTTAAAAAAAAATTATGTACTTTTATTTTAAATATAAATAATTTTAAATTTTTATATTTTTAAAATTGACAAGAAACTGAAAATGTGTAGGCTAAAAGAGTTTAAAATTTTTAAATTTTGTTTGGCCAATGAACTGATATAGACTGGTTGAACTGCACTAAAAAAACTAGTTGAGGTGGCACTTGAACTGATTTTTATAATTTATTTGATTTAATTTTATAATTTTATATAATTTATTTGCTTTTATTTTATAATTTTTGTATATATTATATTTTTAAAAAATCTTTTTATTTTTTAATTTTAAAGAGTTTTTATTTTTCATATTTTTTATTTTTAAAAATTATAATTATAATTTTTTATTTTTAAAAATTATAATTATAATTTTTTATTTTTTAAATATGAAAAAAATAGTTTCCC
Source organism: Gossypium longicalyx (assembly GCA_025698465.1). Taxonomy (NCBI): domain Eukaryota; kingdom Viridiplantae; phylum Streptophyta; class Magnoliopsida; order Malvales; family Malvaceae; genus Gossypium; species Gossypium longicalyx. Next base: position 85,764,557 of record CM047000.1, read on the forward strand.
AAATCCACACCAAATTATTATTTAAAACATATCATTTAGATAAATAAAAGTGGATCTATATTATTTGGGCAATAAATTATTGTTTTAATATTATTTCAATAAAAAATGAACATAATTAAAACTAGAGAAAATGAGAAATTTAACTTTAGATGACTAAATTACTTCAACTTACCAAGTATAAGGAGTCAGGAGACCTAATATTTGCTAGACCTTTAAATGAGAGCTACGATTTAGTGGTGAATCTTAGTTTTCAAGGCGAGTTGAGAGATCAAGAGGGACTAGGATTCGTCATAAAATTAAGGATGAGTAATTATATTAAAAGAATATATAGAATTTTATAATTGTTTTCTATTAAACACACAATATCAATTAGTTGCACGGTCTAGAGACACGACCATGTGGCCTATTTCACATGGGCTAAACTCTCGCACACGATTAGTAACATGACTGTGCGATTCATCACACACAAGTTTAGCTTTCACACACGGCCAGGGGACACGGCCAGGGGACACGACCATATGACCCCTATATGCGAATTTTTCCTACCTTTTTAAATTTGTTTCAATTTGATCCGTATTAATTGACTGCTTAGGTTTAACCTTCCGTAAGCTCGATATTAAATCAAAATTGATTGAAATACATGTTAATTTGATTGTTCGTGAATGATATGATAATTAATTAAGATTTAAGTTATAATTTGTTTGAAAATGGTTTGTAATTGTTTATAACATTTTATTACTCAGGTTCGGCGAGCGGACCGGGTAAAAGGTGTTATATTTATTGGTATCGGATCCTTCCTGTGTAATACCTCCAGTAAAAATAGAGTTACAGTTTGATATGACCTACAGTGAAGAACTGGTTAAGATTCTGGCTCGGGAAGTTAAAGAACTTCGAAATAAACATATTTTTAGTGAAAGTTCTCTAGCTGCGTCACAGTGTTGAGGAAGCCACTTGGGAACTCGAGAAAACTATGAAATTGCAATACTCAAACCTTTTCTCCGGTAAGATTTTTTAGGACAAAAATTCCTTTAAAGGGGGAGAGAGTTGTAACAGCCCATTTTCAATGATGTCGGAAATAGTGGTTTTGAGACCACAATTTCGATCAGTGAGTCAGTATTTTATTATTTATTTAATATTTATAGGGTTGTTATAATGTCTTATTAAAATTTGGTTAGAAAATTTTAACGTTAGATAGTTAATTAAGTAAAAAGAACTAAATTGTAAAAACTGCAAAAGTTAATCGCTATAGGTGTATTTGTATTAAATAGATATAAAATCATGACTTAAGGGCTTTATATGATAAATAAACCTATTTAATAACATAGTGAACGGGTTGGGTGATATTTATATGTAATTTGATTCAATTTTAAAGGGTAAATTTGTAAATTGATAAATAAGTATAATTAAAATAAACAAAAGATGGAATGGTCATCATCTTCTTCCTTTTTACTTTGAAAATTGATTCTTCCATTGTTAAGAAACCAAAGTTTCAGCCAAAGCTTATTTCAGTTTTTAATAATGGAAGACATATAAGTTTTTAACCCGTTTTTAGTAATTTTTATATTTTTGAGATCGTTATAGTTTAATCTATCTAACCCAGGGACTAATTTGTAAAAGTGTTAAATATTTTGAGTTATTCCTTTAATGAAGTTGTGATGTTTTTGAATTTTTATGATAGACTTATAAGTTTGATAGTTGAATAAGACTATTTTGTAAAGTGATTTTGGTTTATTTTAAAGTTTAAGGACTAAACTGTTAAAATAAGTTACATGAAATTCTTGTAAAAAGTTGATAAATATGGGCTGTATAGGGACTATATAAAATTCGGCTAGCATTGATTTGATTAAATTGCGAAAGATTTGAAAGTTTCGAGTTTAGAGGTTAAATTAAATAAAAAGTAAAAATTTAGGGTAAAAGTATAAAATATTGATTAAGGGTCAAATATGTGAATTTATGTGTTTTAATATATTTGAATTGGTTAATTGAAGTAAATTATTTTTAGGATAAACTACAAACATGATCACTCTAAAATAGGGTTTATCCTATTTTGGTCACTTAATTTTTTTAAATTTAGTCACTATAAATCAAATAATTTTTTGTGAATTGGTTACTATTGTTAATTTTTCCGTTTTCTTCTAACGTATTGCACAGTCAACAATTCATGTGATATTTTTTTCCATGTAATTAATATATTTCCTTTTTTTTCTTTTTCCCTTTCTTTCCCTTGTTTTTTTTTCATTTTCCTGTTTTTCCTTTTTCTTTCCCATTTTCTTTTTTCTTCTCAACCAAGCCATCACTGTTGAGGTAGTCCACCAAATCTGGCCTCCATTCAGACTATCGGCACCACCAAAAGAAAGCAAGTCCCCTCCTCTCTCAAACTCACCATATCAAATTGGTGAAGGTGATTGGAAGTCACTTGCAATGGATGTTCAGTGTCAAAAAATATGTACTAAGGAATTTTTTTAATCAAACTTATTCTTTTATTAACGAAAATTATCTCATTTGTATCTTTACAAATAATGTAAAACCCCTTGTATCAACAAATCTATACGTGTAAAATTGAAGCCTTGCAAAGTTTCAATAATTTTAAAATGATCAAATTAATTGTCTTTCGAATCCTCTCTTAGAAGGTCTTTATATGAAACACGAACCTTAGTTCTATCATGAACAGATTTGTGTGTTCTTTCGGCATTGAACTCTTTTATCAGGTTATTAAGAATTGTTAAATATGACTCTTATTTTCAGTCAAATTTGAAAAATAATCTTTCAGTTAAACTCTGTTTACTTGTTTCAATCAAACACTGATTAGTTTAGATTATTTTATTATTATTTGATCTATAAATTTAGCCTATAAATAGGCTCTTTTACAACCTTAGAAAAACACCCATTAGAGATTAGAACTCATAACACATTTAGAGAATTTTGTGTTTACGTTTTGTGGGTTCTTTGTTTTCGGGTTTTCGGGGTTTAGTTTTTATCTCCATCTTTTGTACTCTTTGTTCTTTTGCCATTATAGTAAAATTATCTTTGCCCGTGGTTTTTTATCCTCTTTGGCGGGGTTTTTCCACGTTAAATTTGTGTGTTCAATTTCTCAATTTATTCCGCTATTTTCTTGTTCGTTGCTTAACCGGGTCGAAATCCTAACAAGTGATATCAGAGCTAGTTTAATTTTCATAAATCAACCCGTTCAGAGATGGCAGCAACAAGATTTGAAATTGAGAAGTTCGATGGTGAAACAAATTTCAATTTGTGGCAAGTTCGGATGATGGCAATTCTAGTTCAATCTGGTTTGAAAAAGGTTGTTACTAGGAAAAAGCCTGAGAATCTAAATAAAACAGAATGGGAAGAGCTTGATGAAAAGGCTTTGTCTGCAATCCAGTTGTGCCTCGCGAATACGGTATTGCAAGAGGTATTGATGGAGAAGACCTCATCCGCCTTGTGGAAAAGGTTAGAACCTCTTTATGCGACTAAGTCTCTGGCTAATCGTTTAGTGTTGGAACAACGTCTATTTACGTTTCGCATGAACGAAGGTGAGCTTCTTAGAGATCACATCAGTCAATTTACTACTCTTTTAAATGATTTAAAAAATGTTGAGGTTCATATTGACGATGAAGATCAGGCTATGCTATTATTGTGCTCTTTACCCCCTTCATACGAGTCTTTTAGGGAGACCTTGATTTATGGCAGAGACAAACTCTCGTTCGAAGATGTGAAGGGTCATTTGTTGAGTAGAGATAAACTCGACAATGAGTTTCATTTGGATAGCAAGGCAGATAGGCAACCTTCCATTTTGGTAGCATCAAAGAAACGAGACAAAAGGTGTCGCTATTGTCAAAAGTTAGGTCACGTCAAAGCAGATTGTTATAAACTGCGAAATAAAAGAACTGCTGAGAGTAACGAGGAAGATGTAGCTGGTGCTAATTTGGCCAATGAAAACGGTGATGATTTCTTGTTAGTGTCAACAAGCGATAACTCTAAGCTCACGTCCGAGTGGATCCGAGATTCGGGATGTTCTTTCCACATGTGTCCCAATAGAGAATGGTTCTCCACATACAGTTCAGTTGAAGGTTGAGTTGTGCGCATGGGAAACGATTCATCTAGTAAGGTAATTGGTATTGGTACTTTTAAAATTAAGATGCACGATGGGACGATTAAGACACTCTCAGATGTCAGGTATGTACCTGATTTACTAAAGAATCTCATCTCCTTAAGTATTTTAGACTTGAAAGGATGCAAAATCAACATCGAGTCGAGCGGCATTAAAGTATCTCGTGGAGCTCTCGTTTTGTTAAAAGGTAAAAGAACTGGCAGTCTTTATATTCTAGAAGGTTATACAATGACTGGTGAAATCGGACGTCCCTCGTCCGTTATGGAGTTGAAGTCAACTTGTTTAGAGCGGAGGCAACTTGGTCATCGGAGGCAAAAAGGTATGACCGTTTCGTTGAAGAGAGGTTCTCTTTTGGATGCAGGTTTTGAAAAGTTAGGGCACTGTGTTCGTGAAAATCAGACCCGGGTTAGTTTTGATTTGGCAGTGTACAAGTCGAAGGTTAGAAGTCTTCCAGTTTCTAAGCACAAATTCGACTCAGTTAATTCCCTACATAGTTCAAGATAGGCTCGTAGTGGGCTTTGGCAAAGATGGCGTTGTGGAAATATGAGTCAAGGTGGAGATTTGTTAAATATGACTCTTATTTTCAGTCAAATTTGAAAAATAATCTTTCAGTTAAACTCTGTTTACTTGTTTCAATCAAACACTGATTAGTTTAGATTATTTTATTATTATTTGATCTATAAATTTAGCCTATAAATAGGCTCTTTTACAACCTTAGAAAAACACCTATTAGAGATTAGAACTCATAACACATTTAGAGAATTTTGTGTTTACGTTTTGTGGGTTCTTTGTTTTCGGGTTTTCGGGGTTTAGTTTTTATCTCCATCTTTTGTACTCTTTGTTCTTTTGCCATTATAGTAAAATTATCTTTGCCCGTGGTTTTTTATCCTCTTTGGAGGGGTTTTTCCACGTTAAATTTGTGTGTTCAATTTCTCAATTTATTCCGCTATTTTCTTGTTCGTTGCTTAACCGGGTCGAAATTCTAACAAGAATAAGTTAAGAATATTGTGGAACACTTGCTACAAAGTCATTCATGAGCATAGATGTTTGCTCCATCAATCAACCGAAATAGCCAAGAAGGGGTGAATTGACCTTTTAAAAATTTGTGGAAGCAAATGAAAAATTATGAAACAATGAACACAAGAATTTAGAGTGGTCCAGCCTTAAATTACCGTAACACCCCTAACCCGTATTTGTCGTCGGAACAGGGTTTCAGAGTATTACCAGAACATTCAGAACATTTTTCAGATAATTTCTATAAATTACTATTCATCAATCGAGATCATTCAAAACGTCCCTTAATTGGACCTTCGAGGTCTAATTTGAGCATTAGGATCAAGTCGGGACTTAATCGGAAACTCATAAAATTTTTCGCGATATTTCAAAATTTTCGAAGGTTATAGAGCTCACACGCCCGTATGGTCTAAGGACACACCTGTGTGGTCGGGCCGTGTACTACACACGTCCGTGTCCCTAACCCATGTAATTCTCTTACTTTTAAGTTATGAAGAAATTGAAGTCACACGGCCAAGTCACACGTCTGTGTGCTAGGTTGTGCGGCGAATTTTATTTTTAAAATATAAGTGCAGTTTTCACACGACCATGTAACACGCCCGTGCTCAAGGCCGTTTCATCCACACGGCTGAGACACAAGCCCGTGTGCCCAATCATGGTTAAGACACAAGCCCGTGTCTTTTCCCGTGTGCCCAATTCTGAGCATTCTGTTTCTCATTTTTAAGATGTATGGGACATACGGCTGAACCACATGACCATGGGACGAGCTGTGTGTCACACACGACCAAGACACACGCCCGTGTGTCTACCCGTGTGGACAAAATAAAGACATTTCCTAGCTTCATTTGTCACCCAAAACTCACCATTTTCCTGCACCAAAACTCACAAGCATATATCCACCAATCCAACATCATATTCACATAAAATTTGCCATCAATCATGTGGTATTATCTTATGCATCAAAGGATATAAACTTACTCTTAACATAAAATTATATTGTAACACCCCTAACCCGTAACCGACATCGGATTAGGGTTACGAGGCATTACCAGACAGAACATCTCAGACCAATTCAGAATCACAGACATTATTTAATATCATTTCATAAGCAATTATCTCATAAGATGGTCTACGAGACCTAAAACATACGTTTAAGAACGGTTAGAGCTAAATCAAACACATTCATAAAATTCAGAACATAGAAAATTTTTAAATTCTGTTGAGGTCACACGCCCGTGTGTCCAGGCCGTGTGCCTCACACGGGCATCAGACACACCCATGTGAATCAGCAGTGCCAAAACAGAGCATGCATACTGACTTTTTCACACGACCAATAGGCACGCCCGTGTACTATGGCCGTGTGATACTTAGCTAGCTACTGACTTTAGCCCACGGCCATATGACATGTCCGTGTCAAGGCCGTGTGATTTTTAGGTGAATACTATTTTTCTTACACGGCCACAAGACACGCCCGTGTCCCCTGACCGTGTGGCACAATGCAGGCTTGGTTTAAGCCAATTTGCCATTTCTCTTTGGGTCAAACCTACAAGCAATGATATACAACATTCATATTAAAATTTCCAACCAATTCCATGTTTAAGAATGACCAAAACACATTAAAACTTAGCACATTACAAACATACACCAAAACCATACACAACTTATCATTTGTTAGCTAACTCTCATAGCAAATATATACATATCAAAACTTATAAACATAATCCTTCTAGCCTATACATGCCATACATAAAATATATACACTTTCAAAAGTACCAAAATGAGATCGATAGTGTGGTGACGATCCTCGACTATCCCCGAGCCTTCAGTAGCTACGATATCTATATAACAATGCAAATACACACAAACTAAGCTTTCAAAAGCTTAGTAAGCTCGTACTCAAGTCATTCATAATATATGAAACATAATATAACAACATATATGTATTTGCATAATTTCAATCCATAAATCTATATCAACTCAATGAAATTCATATACATAACATCATCTACCACTTAGGTATTATACATACCTGAAAATTCCCATACTTATACACTTTCATACTCACCTCTTGTGAATGTTATAAGACTTTCCATAACTTATTCGTATTTTAGACATCTGCACACTTAGTACTATATGGTTAGCCCAAAATAAATATATTTTCGCACACTTAGTGCCATCTCAAATAACTGAGACTAAGTCGGTATCGAACACTTAGTGCCTCAAATAGCCGAAACTAATTTAAATCGCATACTTAGTGCCAAGATAGTTTAAATCGCAAACTTGTGCCAAAACTTCCGATTCATCATCATATCATCCAATTTAATTATATACAAACCATGTATAATTAAGGCATCAAAGCTTACTTAACATCATATTTTAAGTACGAACTTACCTCGTACTCGAAGTTGTCGACTCGAACGTTTATTCTATAATCTTTGACTTCCCTCGATCTAAATCCGAAATCCTCTTTTCTAATCTATAAGTATTCAAAATTAATCCTTTTATTTACCATATAATGGTCTTATTGACATGCAAGGGCCTCAATTTTAACAAACCATAGCACTTAGGCACTTTAGCAACTAGTAGGCAACTTTTACAACTTACGAGATTTGGTCCTTTTTGCAAATCAAGCACAGAAACATACAAATTAAATTACAGAAATCTAGCAGATATAAATTCACATATCACAGGCATAGAAAAATAATATTAAAATATTTTTTGGACTCGAATTTGTGGTCCCGAAACCACTATTCTGACTAGGGTCAAAACCGGACTGTTACATATATGCTAACATAATTCCAACAAACTAACACATAATAAGCACTTATGTGATTACCAAAATATTACTTTAAAAATAGTCAAACTTAGACCATCACTAGCCACTCCAATGGCTAGATTACAAAACAACAATTACAAGCCATCATTGGCCAAATAAGCTTATACATGCCATTATACCAAAACAAGATTTCTATTTGTACCAAAATGAGATAGTGGATAGTGTGATGACTGCTCCAATCAACTTCCAACCTTCGCGAGCTTTGAGCACTATAAAATAGCGAAAAATTAAACAGAGTAAGCATTTTATGCTTAGTAAGTTCGTATAACAGAAAATAAACTTACTGGTCATATTTACTAATACAAGCATACATAAGTTTACATTCTATTGATTTTGGGTAAGTTACCTAAACACATACACTTATTCAACAAGTTAGTCATATAATCTCATATGAATATCAAGTAAACATAGATGAGCTCATCACATTACAAGCTTCCATTAATTTCACCTTTCCTCACTTCAAGAGTCTTTTCCGTTGAACTATTGAAATCTTGATGGATGTTCGGGTAATGTATACATGTGCAAAAGAACCCATTAGGGTACATAATAAAAGGGCAAACTCTTGAGCCGTACATTTTACAGTAGGATTACCAATCCAGGCTAAATCTTATCTGTAGCATATGCCCTAGAGAGCTTAATATGGATTACCCGTCCGAGCTAAATCCAATTTATAACCTAAGCTCAAGAGGGCTTACATTAGAATTACCCGTCCGGGCTAAATTCTGTCTACAACATATGCACTATTATTCTTAACCCATCGAAATTCAACATTCAACCGGAACATGATAATTTGTTCATATTACACAACTTAAGACTATTTCATTATGTATATATATCACCTCACACATATCAACACAATCATACAATTAAATTCAAGCATATTAACGTACATTTTTAAGTTACATGAACTTACCTTGAAAATGGTTCGTATTTGAATGACAACTAATCTGAAACCTTTTGCTTTCCTCGATCTAGTTTCCTAGTTGGTCTTTCCGGATCTATATGGATAAATTTAACTATTAGTCTATCACATTTCATTTACATATGCATTCTATTACATCCAAGGCAAAATGACCATTTTGCCCCTATCCTTTTCAAAAATTTTGATTTCATCCCTAGGCCCGAAAAATGAAATTCATGAAATTTAACCCTCTTCCCAAGCCTAGCCTAAATTTATATATTACACTTACAGCACATACATTTCACAAATTTTAGAATTTTCCATGGGTTTTACCACTTTTTCATTTTAGTCCCTAAATCAAGCTTTCATAAAAAATTACTTTGTAAAAGTTGTTTATCTATGGATAACTTTTCATTTTCTACCATAAATTTATAGTTTTCAACATATTCATCGATGAACCAAATTTCATACCTTGATAACTTTTCAAATAGATCCCTTAATAGAAAGATTAGGCTATCCCGATTCCAAAAATATAGAAATTACTAAAAACGGGACTTGATTTCATACCTTATTAGGCTTGAAAAGGTTTCTTCCTCTCTCCTAGGGTTTCTATAGAAAAATTAGGGAAGATGATATGAAAATAGATGACTTTTTTATTTTTAATTAATTATCATCTATTAATTTTATTGATTTTCAATTTAGTCCCTACCCTTTTCTAATTTTTCCATGGATGAGTCATTAAAACATCTACTAACTACTCTTCAATGGTCTAATTACCTTATAAGGACCTTAAGTTTTGAATTCCATAGCTGTTTGATACATATAGCTACTAGAACCTAACTTTTACATTTTATGCAATTTAGTCCTTTCCCTAATTAAACACACAATTGGTAAAATTTTCGTATCAACATTCTCATGTGACCTTCCTATCATGATGCCAACAATAAAATAAAATAAAATATTTATTTTTGGCTCAGATTTTTGGTTCCGAAACCACTGCTCTGACCCCACCGAAAATGGGCTGTTACAACATTCCCCCTTAGAAATTTTCATCCTCGAAAATTCTTGCCAGAAAAGAGATTAGGGTATTACTTCCTCATAGTATTTTCTGGCTCCTAAGTAGCTTCCTCTAATCCATGCTGTTGCCAGAGAACTTTTACCAATGCCACCTTTTTATTTCTTAGCTCTTTCGTTTCATATGCCAGTATTTTAGTTGGTTCCTTATTGTATGTCATATCAGGCTGAATCTCAACTTCTATTAGAGTAATAACGTGTGAAGGATCCGATCGGTATCATCGTAGCATGGACACATGAAACATATTATGAATTTTATCAAGCTCCGGTGGTAATGCTAACCGATATGTAATAGGCCCGATTCTTTCAATGATCTCATATGGCCCGATGAACCGTGCAGTCAGTTTTCCTTTACAGCCAAATCGGAGAACTTTCTTCTAAGGTGACACTTTCAAGAATACTTTATCACCAACATGAAATTCTATCTATTTCTGCTTTAAATCAGTATAAGACTTTTGATGGTCTGAGGCCGCTTTCAAACTGTCTCTAATTATTTTTACCTTTTCTTCGGTCTCCCGGATCAAGTCAACTTCATGTATCTTTTTCTCACTTAACCCTGTCCAATACAGTGGAGTTCTACATTTGTGACCATATAGAGCTTCATACGACACCATTTTAATACTGGACTGATAACTATCATTATAAGCAAATTTAATCAAAGGCAAGTATTTTTCCCAGTTACCTCCAAATTCAAGTACACATGTCTTCTAAAATCTGTATCACACGTTCAGATTGTCCATCAGTTTGAGGATGGAATGCAGTACTAAAGTGTAAACGAGTTCCAAAAGCTTTTTGCAACTTACTCTAAAATCGGGATGTAAACCAGGGATCTCTATCTGAAATAAGGGAGACAGGCACTCCATGCAATCTGACAATCTCAGAGACATATAATTCATCCAATCTATCCAATGAAAAATCCATACGTACTGGAATAAAGTGTGTAGACTTCGTTAAGCGATCAACAATTACCCAGACGATATTTTTCTTTTTCAGTGATAAAGGTAATCCCATTACAAAGTCCATATTAATTCTTTCCTACTTCTATTCTGGTATTGCAATTGCCTGCAATAATCCCAAAGGCACTTGGTGTTCAGCCTTCACTTGCTGACATATCAAACACTTCGATACAAATTCAGAAATATCCCGTTTCATTCCTGACCACCAGTACATCTTTTTCAAGTCACTATACATTTTATTACTACTAGGATATATAGACATGTTACCATTATGAGCTTCATTCAAAATCTTCTGTACTAGTTCTAAACTTTTCATCACACATACTCTGCCTCTGAATAACAAACAACCATCAGTCTCGACCTGGAATTCTGAGTCAGGAATTGATTCATTTTGTATTCGTTTTGCTTGCAACTTACTATCATTTTTCTGAGCTTCAGAGATCTGTTGCAAAAATGTTGGTCTGACTTTTAACTTGGCTATGATTGAACCATTATCAGATAGAGACAACTGGGTATTCAATGCTCGTAAGGCAAATAAGGATTTTCGGCTCAAGGCATCCGCCATTACATTAGCTTTCCCCGGATGGTAATCAATAACGAGATCATAATCTTTCAATAATTCCAACCACCTACGTTGTCTCAAATTCAGTTCTTTTTATGTCATTAAATACTTCAGACTTTTGTGATCTGTAAAGATGTGACATTTTTCACCAAAAAGATAATGCTGCCATATTTTCAATGCAAAAACAATAGCTACTAATTCAAGATCATGTACCGGGTAATTTCTTTCATGTGGTTTTAGCTGCCTAGATGCATAAGCCACTACTTTACCATCTTGCATGAATACACATCCTAAACCATTCAATGAGGCATCGCTGTAAACTATAAATTCCTTACCTGATTCAGGTTGGATTAATATGGGCTCTTCCATCAATAAAGCTTTCAATCTATCAAAACTCTGCTGGAACTTATCAGTCCACTCGAATTTCACTTCTTTTTGTAACAATCGAGTTATCAGAGAAGTTATCATTGAAAACCCTTTAACAAATCTCCGATAATATCCTACTAGTCCTAAAAAACTTCTGACTTCTAAAACATTCTTCGGTGGTTTCCAACTTACAATAGCTAAAATTTTATTCGGATCCTCTCGAATACCCTTTGCAGATGCAACATGTCCAAGGAAACTAACTTCCTATAGCCAGAATTCACATTTACTGAATTTAGCATACAACTGTTTCTCATACAGATTTTGCAACACAATTCTCAAATGCTCAGCATGGTCATTCACATTTCGAGAGTAAACCAAAATATCATTAATAAAAACAACCACGAACCTGTCCAGGTATGTTCTGAAAATTCTGTTTATTAAATCCATAAATACTACCAGGGATTTAGTTAATCCGAATGGCATCACCAAAAACTCATAGTGCCCATATCTGGTTCTAAAAGTTGTCTTTGGCACGTTCGAGTCCTTTACCCGTAGCTAATAATAACCAGAACAAAGATCAATTTTTGAGAACACAGTGGAACCTTTTAATTGATCAAACAAATCATCTATACGAGGCAACGGGTATTTGTTCTTTATTGTAACTTTATTAAGCTATCTGTAATCAATGCAAAATCTTAATGATCCATCTTTCTTCTTTACAAGCAATACCGGTGCACTTCATGGTGAAAAGCTGGGTCGGGCAAACCCTTTATCAATCAACTCTTGCAATTGTACCTTCATCTCTTTCAATTTCGTAAGAGCCATTCTATATGGTACTATAGATGTCGACGTCATCCCTGGTACAAGGTCTATGGAAAATTCCACCTCTTTAGCTGAACGTAAACTAGGTAGTTCTTTTGGAAATACCTCAGGAAACTCAAAAACAACCGGCACTAACTGGATTTTCAACTTTGATACTTTGGTATCCAGTACAATAGTAAGATAATCCTCATACCCCTTTTAATATATCTCTGTGCTGATATTGCTAAAATCACTTTAGACAACCCACCCAGTTTCTTAGATTCAACCCGGAGTAACTCACCATTGTGACACTTTAATACAATGTATTTATGCTTACAATTTACCATTGCATCATGTTGGGTTAATCAATCCATTCCTAATTTTACATCAAATTCATCAAAGGATAACAACATCAAATTAGCCAGAAAACAATAACCCTCTATCATCAATGGGCAATTTTTACAAATTTTATCCACCATAACATGTTGACCCAAGGGGTTTGAAACTTTAACCACAAATTCGGTGAATTCAACAATCATGTTTTTGACAAACACAAATTTTGTGCATATATATGAGTGCATGGAACCAGGATCAATCAAAGCAATAATATCAATATCAAGTAGAGAGAATGTACCAGTGATAACATCTGGTGTCGAAGCATCTTCCTTTGCACGTATTGCATATGTTTTTTCCGGAGCCCGAGCCTTGGATTTAACTATTGAATCTTTTACAGCATTACGACTACCACCGACATTTCTAAAATACCGTGGTGGTCTACCCCTCGAGACAGGATTACTCAACTTCAGGATCTGTTCAATGTCTTTCTCAACCCTTTCCGGGCAATCCTTAAGAAAATGGTTGAGAGAACCACACTTAAAGCAAGCCTCACTTCTCATCCGACACTCTCTGAAATACAATTTATTACAGACATTGCATCGTGGTTTGGGCTTTCCAACACTTCCAACACTGGTTGTTAAGGGAGACGAAGACCTCAAGTTAATGTGTTTAGAACTTCATTCCTTTCTCGAATACTCCTTTGATGTAGCAAAACGCTCATGATAATTCTTTGATTTCTTTGAAGCAGATGATTGCATCTTGTTCATAAATTTTTTGCTCGTAACTTGAGCTTCTCTTTCCGCTTGCCTCTTTTCTTTGCTTAATTCCTTAGCCTTCTGTGCTTATTCAGCCAACACCACAAACTCTCTTAATTCTAGAATTCCAATTAACAACTTGATATCTTCATTTAGCCTTTCTTCAAATTGTTTGCACATTTCAGCTTCAGTCTGAACCCATTCACTAGCATACTCGCTCAATCTAACAAATTCTCGTTCATACTCGGACACTGTCATATTTCCCTGTTTGAGCTCTAGAAATTCCTTCTTTTTTTGGTTCAAGAATCTTTGACTAATATAATTCTTTTTAAACTCTTTTTGGAAAAATTCCCATGTAATATTTTCCCTTGTTACCACAGAAGATATGGTTTTCCACCAATGGTAGGCTGTGTCTTTCAGCAAGGATACCGCACATTTTAGACATTCGGCTAGTGTACATGATAACTCATCTAGAACCCAAATAGTATTTTCTAGCAATAACTCGGCCCTCTTTGGATTGTCATCGACCGTAGCCCTAAATTCTTCAGCCCCATTGTAACATCTCGAATTAGGGCCTAGTCGAAATAGTGGTTTCGGGACCACAAATCTGACATAAGAAAATTTATTTTTATTATATTTTTATGGTCTATGATTTCACATAATGATTTCATGAAAATTTTGTTCAAAAATTTTGACGTTTGTGCACTCAATTTAGTTAAAAGGACTAAATTGTAAAAAGTGCAAAAGTTGAGTTTCACATGTTAGAAGTGTCCAATTGTTATGAGTTTTTAAATTGGAGGTTCTTAAATAGTAATTAGACCATTGGTTAATTTTTTGACAAAAATAGATATGAAATGGGTGTAATAAAATATTTTTAAGTTAAGGGCATTTAAGTAACCTAATTATTAAAAGAATTAAAAAGAGAAAATAAGCCAAAATTCGCTATCATCTTCTCCATCCAGCCGAAACTAGCATGGAAACCATGGCTAGGGTTTGGTTCAAGCTTCCAAGCTCATTTGTAAGTGATCCTGAGCCTTGTTTTTAATGTTCTTTACATTTTTGAAGTCCGGGTAACATGATCTACTCATTTCCACCATTATTTTGAGCTAAGATTTATGTTTAAAAATTTACTCATGAGTGACATGCTTGTATTTTGATGTCTAATGGTAGAAAATGAGTGTTGGTTGTTAAATAAACGACTTTTACTAAGCGATTTTCGACGAAAATGTTCGAAAGGACCGTTTTGTAAAGGTTGTAAAAATGGTATAAAAGGGTGTTATGATGAGAATTGTATTTTTCTATAGTTATTAAAATGGTTTGGATAGGCCTATAGAATAGGAAAATTGAATAAAAATCACTTTACGAGCCTAAGGGCAAAAGTGTAATTTCAAAAAAGTTTAGGGGCAAAAACGTAATTTTTCCAAAATATGATTTTGGGTCAATTTGAATAATGTGAGTCCTAAAAAGGCTATATTTGAAATGATAGATCAAGGAAATCGAGATTTGAGCTTAAATCGGGAAAACACAAGTTTTGGACTAAAATGATAATTTTGCCGTTTTCGTATTCGAGGTAAGTTCGCGTGATTTAATAAGTATATTATTCATGTTATTATTGTTATGCATGAAATATATCTTGCTATGATTGTATTGAATTTAACGTTAATGGACATTTGATGGAAATTGACATTTTAAATGAAATGAATAAGTTTGGATGAAAACTATGTGATATGTTGTTTTTATTGTATGGACTAATGCCCAAAGAAACATGAAAATGTGTTGAATTGAATGTACATTGCATGATCATCTATGCATATTGATATACTTGATGAAAAGAGAAATCCTGGTTGAATAAAAAGGGATATCCGATGGATAAATCATTGTTTACATGACATGAGATCCTGCATGTGTTGCAGAAAAGGATTTAGCCCGGATGGGTAATCCATTGATCTCAATATAGAAAGGATCTAGCCCAGATGGGTATTCCTTAAGTGATCGAGCCTCCAGAAGAATATGGGTTATGGGTTTATTAAGGATTTAATCCGGACGGGTAATCCAATTAAGGACTGAATTTAGCCTGGACTGGTAATTCAAATCCGAGCTTATGAGAGTGTATGTCATTGTAAATGATTTAACCTGGACTGGTAATCCCGACAACACTTTTGAGTTATGATACGGGGGATTTAGCCTGAACTGGTAATCCCGCTGTAATGAGTGAGGTTCGTGGGAGTGCGTACCTGAAATGATCACTTGCATGACTTGACGATAAATGTGATATCCATTGAGATTCTGAGGAATTCAATGGGAATTAATATGAGAAATGGAATGGAAATACTTGAAATGATAAACACATCTACGCTTAGATGATACTAGTATGATGTATATAATTGTCATGTTTGGATGAGTAACTGTGCTAAGAGATAGCACAGGTACGTACTCGAAACCCATGAGCATGTGTTTGCCATGTGAAATGAAATGTACTTGTGATAAGAGTGCAAATGAATGAGTGATATTTATGAGAATAATTTCTATGAAAAATTTGTGATGGTTATCATTATGTTGCACCAAGACAGATTAGTACAATAGTAGTGGTCCAACTTTGAAAATCCACCAAAAATAGTGAAAATTGAGTTAGAGCCTGAGTAAAATATGAAATTAAAGCTTATCGAGTCTAGTTTTAGATAAAGGAAATGGTGTAAGTAAAGGAATCTCATATGATGAGATATTTGAATTTTTGTGAAACAGGGTCAGAGTGATCTCAGACTCCCCTGTCTTAACTTTGGAAAATCATTAAAAATTTTAAAAAATTATTGTGGGTTATAGTTTATATTATTAAAATCCTTAATGAGTCTATTTTCAAGAGAAATAGACAGAAGCATCATCCAAGTCCCGTACTATGAGATAATTAATTCATAGTGAAGGGAGGTTAGAACTGCCAGATAGCGAAATATGGGTAAATTTAAAGAATAAACTGTACTTATTGGCTAGACCAAAAATTCTAAAAATTTTATGGTAAGAAGATATGTGAGTCTAGTTTTATGGAAAACTAACGGTTCTCAATTTGAAGTCTCGTAGCTCTGGATATGAATAATTTAGTGACTGTGACTCAGGAGAACAACTTGATTGGACTTTGGAATAAATAGAAAGAATTTGAAAATAGCATGTTATCACATTGCTTATTATTTTTCATGCGAGCTTACTAAGCGTAAAGCTTACTCCCTCCTTTCCATCTCTTTAGTGTTTTCAGGTTGGCTCAGGGTTGGAGATCGCCGAAGGTAGCATCACACTTTCAGGCTACCATCTTTGGAGTATTGTTGAATCTTAATGTCTTCAAGTGAGTGGCATGTATAGGGACTTAGTCATTATGATTGGTATTCTTTTTATTTGGCCAAGATGTTGGCTTAAATTGATTCGTTGTGTTTAGCCATGGGATGTGGCTTGTATGGGTTATGGCTTGTAAGCCTATTATCCAAGCTATTTATTGATGCCTTGTGATGTGGTCATGTGATTATAATTATTTGACATGAATGGTTAGTATTATGGTATGTATGCTTTAAGAATGTCTTATGACCAAACGAAGTGGTCATAATCAGAGAATAAAAGTGCGATATGGCAGTAAGTCAATAATGCTTAAACATGAAATTGGTGTAGAATGACTTAGGCAAACATGGTATAAATGTATAAGTAATAATCAAAATGACATGTTAAATTGATTGTGAATTGGTGTGTTCAGACTTGGTATAAAATGAGTAAGCAAAACACATGTATGATGATATATATGAATATTACAATTGAGACTTAAAGGAGGATGTTTAATCATTTACTTGATTCTACATTGTATGTGTTTATAATGTATTTAAGTATGCGATTAATGGTAACAAAAAGGCTTGGAAAATAGCCTAAGAGCTAGCTACACGGGCAGAGACACGACCATGTGTCTCAACCGTGTGGAGGACACGGCCTAGCACACGAGCGTGTGGCCTGGCGGAGTGGTTCAATTTGTTTTGCTAACATCATAAACAGAGAGTTACACGGCCTGAGGATACGGGCGTGTTGGAGACACACAGGTGTGTCCCTGTGTCCACAGGGGCGTGTGACTGATGGTCGCTAAACTAACTAAAAATTTGACTAAGGCAAGCACACCTATCGAACAGTAGTATAGTTATAGTGAGGCCGGAAATATCGTATCCACAAAGACTAAAAGTACTGGTAATTACTATCTTTTTATTATCTAACCTAAGAATTAAAGGGGTGTTTTTAACTAAGATTAACTTTCTAATTAACTAAGAGATGCGACAAAGATGAAAGTTGAAAAATAATTTTGGAAAACCGATGGAGAAGACAATACGCAAGGAAGAATCTACCTAGACTTCACTTATTTCTTCTGAATTAGACGATTTATTCACTTGACTTAATCCGTAGAAATCCCTGATTTATGTTAATATCTCTTTCGAGACTAAAAACAACTGACTCTAGGTTGATTAATTAGAATGTCTTTCTAATTAAAACCCCTATTGTCGCATTATCTCGATCTATGGATTCCCTTATTAGATTTGACTCTAATCCGGTAGATTTATGTCGTCCTATCTCTAGGATTTCATGCAACTCCACTTAATTATGAAAGATCTACTTTTAAACAATGACTTTTGCTCCACTGAATAAACACATCAAAACCTGAATTAATATCCTGGAATATTAAAGCAAGAATTAAAACTCACAATTAAGAATAAGAACAAGTATTTATCATATAATTCAAGTAGTAATAAGATCCGTCTTAGGTTTCATCTCCCTTAGGTATTTAGGGAGTTTAGTTCATAATAATGGAAAACATCTCAAAATTGGGAAAACAACAAAACATAAAGAAACCCAAAGAACTTCTAGAAAATTGGATGGAGATCTTCAATCTTGAAGTAGATCCTACTTCTGAGCTGATTCCAATGGCTATCCTTCAGTACTCTCTGTCTTCTGCTCTGTGTATCCCCCTTTTTAATCCTCTTCTATGGTATTTATATAGACTTTGGAATGCTTCAAAACCTTCAAAATTAGCCTTTTTCGAGTAGAATTAGACTTGGACACAATAAGGATACGACCTTGTGCCATGCTCATGTGAAGGTGCTCAAGCCGTATGTAATTCTGATTTGGCTTTTAGTTGATAGGGCCATGTCACACGGGCGTGTGCTACCCATGTGTCGCACACGGGTGTGTGGTTTACCCGTGTGAAAGTGCCTAGACCGTGTGAAACACTGAATTAGGCCCATTTTATCCGTTTTTGTCTCGTTTCTTGCTCTTTTTGCTATCCTAAGCTCTCTTGAGTATAAAACATGAAATTAAAGGATTAGGAGCATCAAATTCATTAAATCTTATGATAATTCTTCCAAAAATATGCCAAGCATGGGGTAAAAACATGTATATATTATGTTTTATCAAATATCCCCACACTTAAGCATTTGCTTGTCCTCAAGCAAAATCCTCAACTCATAATTAAAATAAATTCTTCTCAACTTATAATTCTCATCAATAATGGTTTGAAATAATCCACAAATAATCATACATTGAGAATTCAACTAAAAGATTCACTCAAATCACTCAAAGTGTTTAAGGTTCAATAATTAAGCACTTAATAGTCAAGCATGAAAAGTTATTACCATAAGCTTGCATGAAAATCAAATCTCCACCACTATAAATGAAATGATACACAAATCAAAAGGTCTTTATAGGGTTGTAATAGGGCTTGGGTTAAACGTGTGGATATAGGCTGAAAAGGAGGGTTAGAATCGAGATCAATTTAAATAATTACCAAACTAGAAAAACAAAGCTAATTACTGAATTGCAAACAAGTACTCGGAATTAAAGTTATCTAATATTAATAATGTGAGCTTTTTTTTAAGAATAAGAACAAGTACAATAATGGAAAGTACATAATAAGAAATAATTCAGCACTGAGATGAACGAACATAGTTAGGTAACTAATCAAATCAAATCTCGATAAAAAGGGAGTCAATAAAAAGGGAGAAATTCTTAATGAATCAAAAAGGGTTAAGTTGTGGGTTAACATTAAGGGGAAAATCAAGAAACAATGGTTAAAGCTCAAAGGGGTTCACTAAGGGTCAATTATGTGGGTAGGCTTTTATGGGGTAAGTGGGGTAAAACCTAAGTGCCTTTATCATCTCAGTATATCAAATCAAAGGTGTGGTCTTGACATGCATAATCGAAGCAAGTTCTAGAATAAGAAATCAATGTTGACACACTCATAACCAATAAAATAAGTGAGCAAGAAAGATATATGCTCTAAAAGGCTCAAAATCTCACGAAAATTATGGGTATTTGATGTCAATCCCGTAAATTCAAAACTTCAAGATAATTCCTCAATTCAGGGAAACAACCTAGCAATTTAACTCTCAAAAGTCAACTTATCATGCTTGATTCTCTAATGTCTTAAAGTTTAAACAATCAATACACAATTACCTATGATTTAATTCAAAATATATCAATAAAAAATATAAATCAATCAGAATTCACTCTAATAATAATATGAGAAAATTATTTGAGAACAAGATAAAAATTCAGGGATTTTCTGATAATCATATAAATAACCTCCCCACACTCAAGGTGTACATTGTCCTCAGTGTACAAAGATAGATAATAACAATATAAGCATAATATCAAAAGAGAGGGAGAGAAGCGAAATTGCCCTGAAGGTTTGGATGGAATCTTTGGAATAGCGAAAGCTAGAATTGTAGATAAGGTCAATAATGTGCATGAGTTTGAGCTACTATTAAGAAAATAAACACAACTGTGAAGAGAATTAAGGGATTTCTCGATTAAAGCCATAAAGGGAAATATAGTTCAAAAATAAAAGAGATAAGTCCTTAAAACAACATAAAAGATAAAAGAAAAAGAAAAAGAAAATAAAAATAAAAATAAATGGACTTAAAGGTCCTCATCATTGGATGCTTTATGGGTCGACGGTGCTGAAAGAGAGATGTGAAGGTGGTGGCAAATCTGTCGAAGAGTAGCATCGATGCTGTCGAACCGTTCAAAACACTACTGCTCAAAGCGAGTGAGTCGCTCAGATATATCCGTCAAGGTGGTAGCAGTGGGGCAGTGACTCTGTGATGGTGGTGGAGATGGGTCCTCATGGAAGGGAGGAACATCATCAGTGAAGTCCTCTAGCTCATCCTGGTCATCAGAGTGGACGAGTCTGTACTGAGGGGGGTCGAATCCACAGCGTCGCTCTATCATCCTCATGTGAATCATACTAAAAATTCCTTGATGAGACATCTGGCCAACTAGTGTGAGTGTCGACGACATCTCTAGAGTGTCGAAGAGGCCGAAGTACCGAGGGAGACGAGTCACGTAGGGGCCAAGGCAGATGGGGCCCCTCCTATGGTAGTCTATCTGGTGGCGAAAAGCAGAGGCAATAAATTATGCCAAATCAAATACATGACCAGTCGCCATACTCCATAAAAAGTAAGCATCGGTGGTGCTAATGACGCTGGTGCTCTCTCTCCTCCCAGTCAGTGTGTGAGCCAAGATAACATGGATGTAGCGTAGTGCTGGGGAAGAGAAGTCACCTTTGAGTGACTTGTGTCATAGGGAATAGTACTCGCTGTAAGGTCGGTCCAACAACAGGAGGGCGAGTAGTGTATGTGCCGATGAAGATATAGAAAAACCTCGGAAGCTATAAACTCTTCCGTGTAGAGGCCCAAAGCAGCTCCAAACTCTGGTACACTCATGTATCTTACGAGTCCACCAAGTCTGAAAGTGATAGTACCGGCCTCGTCATGGGTAGTCATCACATGCTGTAGATGGAAAGTAGTGCAAAACTCGAAGGTAAGCTCTGAATAGGTGGGCTCGATAATTACAAAGAACCGATCCCACGGATTAGTGGCGAGATGGAATCGGACAAGGTGGGCAAGTTGGACCTGCTCCAAGGTGGCCCAATCAATACAACGGCCCACTCCTAATAGTCGTACTCGAAGAAACTGAAACAAGTCATCCTGTGGGCTTGACGAAAATCAAAGAAGATGGTGATGAGCTTCGGTTAAAGCGCTCAAAGAAGTTGCGCCAAGACCCTTCCGTTTTTTAGAGGCGAGAACAACGGTCTTAGTTTTCCCATGATTGTTTGTCATTGTGTGCTTGACAAAGAGCGAACAAAAATAATAAAGAATAAAATAATAGAATAAAAATCATAATAATGAATTGAATGAGAACAATAAGCAGACTAAGAAACAACAAGCTTAAGCCTAAGGAGTACTAGTAATAAAAGTCGAAAGAAACATATGAACAAGAAGAATCAACTAGTAGTAAAATTTCAATAATATAATTCAGCCAGTTAAAAATAATTATAATAAAAGTAACTATCTACTATAAAAATAGAAGAAAATATCATCAAATAAAAAGTACTGAAATAGAGAAAACATGAAAGAAAGTTAACACATGACTAGATAGGAAAAATAAAATTCAAGAAATTAACAATAAACTCATAAGAATGATTAAAGAAATAAGAAGAAAATGTTACTAATAAGGGAAAATAATATACTAAGAATAAAAATAAGGGAAAATTAATAAATAAAAGTAAAGGGAAGGGAAAGGAGAACCAAATGCTGATGGTCGGAGGTACGGACGGCGTGGGTGGCTGCGATGGTGGCTTGTCGGTGGAGGAAAATGGGGAAGGTTAAGGGGCGTAGAAGGGTTGGGGTAGAGGAAGAAGAAGAAAGGAGGAAGAAAAGAAAAAGAAGGAGGGAGGAGGATGGGGTGGGGGAGAAGGAGAAAAGAAAAGAAAAGGGAAGGGAAAAAGAAAAAGGGAAGAAGAGTGTGGTGGCCGGTGGTGGAGTTCGACTGTTGGCCGGAGTTGGAGTGGAAGGGAGTTGCGGCGGCGGCTGGTTGGGAGGGTGTGAGGAGAAAGAAGATAAAGCGAAATTAAGTTTTGGGGAGTTAAATGGGACACGGTCGTGTGAGGCTCATGTTGGTCCACACGACCATGTCACACGCCCGTGTGGATTATGGTTAGCCCGTGTTTGTCGCGAAAATTAAATGCTTATTCGTCACACGGCCTGGGACGCACCCGTGTTGTCAGGCGATGTGGTTTACACGGCCGTGTGCTATGTCCTTCGCTTCTCCCACGCCCGTGTGGTGGCCCACATGCCCATGTGTCTGAACACACGGCCGTGTGCCTCGCTTGTGCCTCGCCCGTGTGTTCGAACACACGGCCGTGTGCCTCGCCCATGTAGCTTTCTGACTTGTTTAAAATTTGAAACTTTAAGCTCCAGGTTTCACACGGCCTAGGACACGCCCGTGTGTCCAGGCCGTGTACTTCCCACAGCTGTGTGGATTTATCACAAACCGTGTGCATGTCGATTTTTGGAAAATTTCAACCCTGTTTCCACACGGCCAAGGACACACCCGTGTGTCTAGGCCGTGTAGGTCAATGTACCTGCATAAAAAAACACGAAAAATAGATAAAATAAACGGGTTAGTGATGTTAGTGCTCGGGTTGCCTCCCGAGAAGCGCTTATTTAAAGTCTAAGCGCAACTCACATTATATTTGCACGATCATGGTGGTTCGAGGAGTTGAAACTCCTCATTCCTACATCAATCGTATCAAAATAAGGTTTTAGGCGAGTACTATTTACCTTAAAAGTGCTGAATTTGGAATGAGTTACCTCAACTGTACCGATTAGAAAATATTGAGTACCGCAAAAGGGATTGCTCCATTAGGTTCAGAAGTGGCAACACGAGAGTCTGCTTCATCTAGCAGTACTTTGTCTCCAACCTTTAGTTGATTCGATTCACCTTTAAGTTTATCATGACACTGCTTTGGTTCATCGTGTATTCTCGGTTTCTCCTTAACTTTTGTTCGCCATTCTAGTTCCTTGATTTGTAATTTTCATTCCTCAAGAGTTGTTTGTGGCTCCATCACTTTATCCCTAGGGATTTCCTGCACAGAAATTTGAGCAAAGATGAATTTATCAATCTTAACGAGTACGTCCTTAACAATACCCCTAGGAAATATAATAGTTTTATCTGCCAGTTGTATACTCATCCTAGTTTGTTTAGGTTTCCCAATACCTAGTTGTTTAAACATTTTATAGAGCATGACATTTATACTTTCCCCTAAATCGACTAAAGCATTATCAACATTTAAACTATCGATTAAAAAAGGAATAGTAAAACTCCCTAGATCCTTTAACTTGTTGGGTAGTTTATGTTGTAGAATTACTGAGCAAACTGCATTTAATTTCACATGCGACGAATCATCTAACTTTCGTTTGTTTGCTAAAAGCTCCTTTAAAAATTTCATTGAATTGGGCATCTGCGAAAGAGCTTCAATAAACGGTAAGTTAATATGTAACTTTTTTAATATGTTAAGAAATTTACCGAATTGTTCGTCTGTGCGGTCTTTCTTTATCGCTTTAGGGTATGGCACACGAGGTGTGTATTCTCTGCTTAACAGTTTTTGTTTGTTCTGGCTTTCATCCACCTTACCTTGGCTTACCATAGTTTCTTGCCTTGGTTCTGGTGTGGACTCAACTAACCCTTCTTCATATTGAACAGTAATCGCATGAAGCTGCTCTCTTGGGTTAGCCTCGGTGTTGCTGGGCAAGCTACCTTGTGGTCTTTCTGATATCAGCTTAGCAAGCTAACCTATTTGAGTCTCGAGACCTTGAATCAATGCTTGTTGATTTCTAAGCACTGTTTTGGTGTTTTGAAAACGTGTTTCTGACACCGAGATGAATTTTGTTAGCATCTCTTCAAGGTTCGGCTTTTTCTCTTACTGGTAAGTTGGTTGGAAGCCTGGAGGGGGTTGTGGTCTTTGATTGCCTTGACCACCCCAAGAGAAATTGGGATGGTTCCTCCAAACTGCATTGTAAGTATTATTATATGGGTTATTCTAAGGTCTAGAATTGTTACCCATATAGTTGACTTGTTCATTTGTAATGCTAGGGTCGTAGGCTAGGCATTCTGTATTATTCATTCCTCCTCCATTTGTATTGCACTGCATCAGCAGATGTACCTACATAGAGACACATAAACTATCAATCTTTTTATTTAAAAGCTCTGCCTGGTTTGATAACATAGTGACCGTGTCGAGGTTGAAAACACCAGCTGCTTTACTAGGCTTTGTCCTCACGACTTGCCACTGATAGTTATTCAGTGGCATCTCTTCAATAAATTCATAAGCCTCCTCGGGTGTTTTATTATTTAAGGTTCTGCCGGCGGCTACATCAATCAGCTGTCTAGTTGAGGGGTTCAGACCATTGTAGAAAGTCTAAACCTGTAGCCATAAAAGTAACCCATGGTGAGGGCATCTTCTTAATAAATCCTTGTATCTTTCCCATGCATCATATAGTGTTTCTAAATCCATCTGCACAAAAGAAGAGATATCATTCCTCAATTTAGCCGTTTTAGCCGGCAGAAAATATTTGAGTAGAAATTTTTCGGTCATTTGTTCCCAATAGTGATTGACCCTCATGCTAACGAGTTCAACCATTGTTTAGCTTTATTCCTTAATGAAAAGGGAAACAACCGAAGGCGAATGGCATCATCAGACACGCCATTGATCTTAAAGGTGTCACAAAATTCTAGAAAATTTGCTAAATGAGTGTTTAGATCCTCGTCCTGCAAACTATCAAACTGAACAAACTGTTGTATCATTTGAATCATGTTAGGTTTCAGTTCAAAATTATTTGCAGCAATAGCAGGTCTAACTATACTCGATTCAGTTCTTGTTAAATTGGGCTTAGCATAATCATACATAGTACGAGGAATAGGATTCTGATTTACTGGATTCAAGGCAACCATAGGAGGTAGCGGATTATTTTGATTTTCAGCCATCTCCTCGGTAGTATTGGTATCATCCTCGTGCCCTTCCTCTATATACTGTAGACTTCGCATTATTTCTCTATGGTTTCTGCGAGCTGTGCTATCGATCTCACTGTCAAAAAGCAAAGGTCCTGATGGGTTTCTTCTAGTCATAAACTAGAGACACCTGCCAGAAGCAAAAAATAAAAATAAAAATTAGTAAAGAAAAATTAAACTAAACGCAAAAAGTAAATTGCAATAAAAGTAAAAATGACTAAAGTAATAAAAATCAAGCATTCCTAATATCTTAGTCCCCGACAATGGCGCCAAAAACTTGATGGTCGCTAAACTAACTAAAAATTTTACTAAGGCAAACGCACCTATCGAACAGTAGTATAGTTATGGTGAGACCGGAAATATCGTATCCACAAAGACTAAAAGTACTAGTAATTACTATCTTTTTATTATCTAGCCTAAGAATTAAAGGGATGTTTTTAACTAAGATTAACTTTCTAATTAACTAAGAGATACGACAGAGATGAAAGTTGAAAAATAATTTTGGAAAACCGATGGAGAAGACAATACCAATGAAGAATCCACCTAGACTTCACTTATTACTTCTGAATTAGATGATTTATTCACTTGACTTAATCCGTAGAAAATCCTGATTTATGTTAATAACTCTTTCGAGACTAAAAACAATTGACTCTAGGTTGATTAATTGGAATCTCTTTCTAATTAAAACCCCTATTGTCGTATTATCTAGATCTATGGATTCCCTTATTAGTTTTGACTCTAATCCGACAGATTTATGTCATCCTATCTCTAGGATTGCATGCAACTCCGCTTAATTATGAAAGATCTACTCTTAAACAGAGACTTTTGCTCCACTAAATAAGCACATTAAAACCTAAATTAATATTCTGCAATATTAAAGCAAGAATTAAAACTCACAATTAAGAATAAGAACAAGTATTTATCATATAATTCAAATAGTAATAAAATCCGTCTTAGGTTTCATCTCCCTTAGGTATTTAGGGAGTTTAGTTCATAATAATGGAAAACATCTCAAAATTGGGAAAACAACAAAACATAAAGAAACCCAAAGAACTTCTAGGAAATTGGATGGAGATCTTCAGTCTTGAAGTAGATCCTACTTCTGAGCTGATTCCAATGGCTATCCTTCATTATTCTCTGCCTTCTGCTCTATGTATCCCCCTTTTTTAATCCTCTTTTATGGTGTTTATATAGACTTTGGAGTGCTTCAAAACTCTCAAAATTAGCCTTTTCCGAGTAGAAATAGACTTGGGCTCGACAGGGACACGACCGTGTGCCACGCCCGTGTGAAGGTACTCAAGCCGTGTGTAATTTTGAGTTGGCTTTTAGTCAACACGGCCATGTCACACGAGCGTGTGGTCTACCCGTGTGTCGCACACGGGCATGTGGTTTACCCATGTGAAAGTGCCTAGACCATGTGAAACACTGAATTAGGCCCATTTTGTCCATTTTTGGCTCGTTTCTTACTCTTTTTGCTATCCTAAGCTCTCCTGAGTATAAAACATGAAATTAAAGGACTAGGAGCATCAAATTCATTAAATCTTATGATAATTATTCCAAAAATATACCAAGCATGGGGTAAAAATATGTATATATTGTGGTTTATCAATGACCCTGTTTCATGAAAATTTTTATAAGTTTCCCAAAACTTTCTAAAGTTCTCAGTTTAGTCCCGAACTACCCCGATGTATGCTTTAGGCCTTGAAGGCCCGTATAAGGGACGATATACATGTATTTGAAAATTTTTAATTTGGACAAAATTTTATGGCTCAGTTTTAGCATGTTTGTGAATGTTTAAGTCTGGTAATGCCTCGAACCCTGTCCCAGCGTCGGATACGGGTAAGGGGTGTTACATTTAGTGGTACCAGAGCTCTGGTTTAGTCGGTTCTCAGACTAACCTAGCATGAATGAGAGTTTAGCTATACATGCCATCGATCCGTGATAGTGTGATATCTCCCGGCGTGAATGAGAACCATCTTGTTTGGACAGAAGTACTCTTCAATCGAGCTACACCTACTATATTAAATGTGATACTAAGGTATTCGGGCAAAGTATAGTCAGGATAAGCCTGGATTCAGAAAATTATGAATAAAAGTTCATGATATATATGATAACATGTGAGATGAAAGTTCATGTTACGATGAGTACCTATGCTTGTTTGATGTTCATATGATATTGTGCACTTGACTTGTTTGATTAAGTGAATGTGATAAAAAGAAAATCATAAAGGTATGAATAAAGGTTTACAATATCATGTTACAGATAAAAATGTCATTGTCCGGGTTGGACATTGAATGTTGATGGATTGCAATGATAGCCATGAGTGAGATAAAGGGATATATTGTAATGAGTTTATCTATGTTTAATTGATATCCCTATGATGTATATGACTGATTTGCTCGAGTGAACGTATGTATTTGAGTAACTCACCAAAGAAGGCTATTTTTGCCACCTCACTTCGACCCTTAAATACGAGCCTTCTACTACCACTAGATGCAGCTCGTTGAACGGAAGCTTGAGCAGTGCTCTCAGCTTCCTCAGTCTCGGCATTAACTTGGTTGGAAGACATTACAATATGAAAATACATTTAAAAGTGGTCAGGAGATATCACACTATCATAATTTATATAATGGCATGTATAGCTAGACTCGTACTTGCTAGTTAGCCCGAGAATTAGCTAAATCGTAGCTTTGATACTACTAAATGTAACACCCCTAACCCGTATTCATCGTCGAAACAGGGTTTCAGAGTATTACCAAAATATTAAGAACATTTTTCAGATAATTCTTTTAAATTACTATTCATCTACCGAGATCATTAAAAATGTCCCTTAATTAGACCCTCGAAGCCCAATTCGAGCATTAGAATCAAGTCGGGACTTAATCAGAAACTCATAAAATTTTTCGCAACATTTCAAAAATTTTCCAAGGTTACAGAGCTTGCACGCCCATGTGGTCTAGAGACATGCCTGTGCGGTCGGGCCGTGTACTACACACGCCCGTGTCCCTAACTCGTGTAACTCTCTGGCTTTTAAGGCATGAAAAAGTTGAAGTCACATGGCCAAGTCACACGCCCGTGTGCTAGGCCGTGTGGAAAATTTTATTTTCGAAATTTAAGTGTAGTTTTCACATGGTCATGTAACACGCCCGTGTTCAAGGTCGTGTCATCCACACGGATGAGACACACGCCCGTGTCTCTGCCCATGTGCCCAATTCTAAGCATTTTGTTTCTCATTTTTAAGATGCAGGGGACACACGGCCGGACCACATGCCCATGGGACAAGCCGTGTGTCACACACGGCCAAGACACACGCCTGTGTGTCTGCCCGTGTGGACAAAATAAAGCCATTTCCTAAATTCATTTGTCACCAAAACTCACCATTTTTCTACAACAAAAATCACAAGCATATATCCACCAATCCAACATCATATTCACATAAAATTTGCCATCAATCATGTGGTATTATCTCATGCATCAAAGGATATAAACTTACTCTTAACATAAACTTATATGCTAACATAATTCCAACAAACTAACACATAATAAGCCCTTATGTGATTACCAAAATATTACTTCAAAAATAGTCAAACTTAGACCATCACTAGCCACTCTAATAGCTAGATTACAAAACAACAATTACAAGCCATCATTGGCCAAATAAGCTTATACATGCCATTATACCAAAACAAGATTTCTATTTGTACCAAAATGAGATAGTGGATAGTGTGATGACTGCTCCGACCGACTTCCAACCTTCGCGAGCTTTGAGCACTATAAAATAGGGAAAAAATTAAACAGAGTAAGCATTTTATGCTTAGTACGTTCGTATAACGAAAAATAAACTTATCGGTCATATTTACTAATACATGCATACATAAATTTACATTCCATCGATTTTGGGTAAGTTACCTAAACACATACACTTATTCAACAAGTTAGTCACATAATCTCATATGAATATCAAGTAAACATAGATGAGCTCATCATATTACAAGCTTCCATTAATTTCACCTTTCCTCACTTTAAGAGTTTTTTTCCGTCGAACTATTGAAATCTCGATGGATGTTCGGGTAATATATACATGTGGAAAAGTACCCATTAGGGTACATAATAAAAGGGCACACTCTTGGGCCGTACATTTTACAGTAGGATTACCAATCCAAGCTAAATCCTATTCGTGGCATATGCTCTAGAGAGCTTAATATGGATTACCTGTCCGGGTTAAATCCAATTTATAACCTAAGCTTAAGAGGGCTTACATTAGAATTACCCGTCCGGGCTAAATTCTATCTACAACATATGCACTATTATTCTTAACCCATCGAAATTCAACATTCAACCGGAACATGCTAATTTGTTCATATTACACAACCTAAGGCTATTTCATTATGTATATATATCATCTCACACATATCAACACAATCATACAATTCAATTCAAGCATATTAACATACATTTTTAAGTTACACAAACTTACCTTGAAAATGGTTTGTATTTGATGACAACTAATCCGAAACCTTTTGCTTTTCTTTATCTAGTTTCGTAGTTGGTCTTTTCAGATCTATATAGATAAATTTAACTATTAATCTATCACATTTCATTTACATTTCCATTTTATTAAATCCTAGGCAAAATAACCATTTTGCCCCTATCCTTTTCAAAAATTCTGATTTCGTCCCTAAGCCCCAAAAATGAAATTCATGAAATTTAACTCTCTTTCCAAGCCTAGCCAAAATTTGTATATTACACTTACAACACATACATTTAACAAATTTCAAAATTTTCCATGGGTTTTACCACTTTTTCATTTTAGTCCCTAAATCAAGTTTTCATCAAAAATTACTTTGTAAAAGTTGTTTATCTATGAATAACTTTTCATTTCTAACATAAATTTCTAATTTTCAGCATATTCATCCATGACCCAAATTTCGTACCTTGATAACTTTTCAAATAAATCCCCTAAATAGAAGAAAGTTTAGGCTATCCCGATTCCAAAAATATAAAAATTACTAAAAAGAGGACTTGATTTCATACCTTATTAAGCTTGAAAATTTTTCTTCCTCTCTCCTAGGGTTTCCATAGAAAAATTGGGGAAGATGATATGAAAATAGATGATTTTTTTCTTTTTAATTAATTATCATCTATTAATTTTATTAATTTCCAATTTAGTCCATGCCTTTTTCTAATTTTTCCATGGATGAGTCATTAAAATATCTACTAACTACTCTTCAATGGTCTAATTACCTTATAAAGACCTTAAGTTTTGAATTTCATAGCTATTTGATACATACTACTAGAATCAAACTTTTACATTTTATGCAATTTAGTCCTTTCCTAATTAAACACGCAATCGGTAAAATTTTCGTATCAAAATTTTCATGTGACCTTTCTATCATGATGCCAACCATAAGATAAATAAAATCAATTTTTTATTTTTGGCTCGGATTTGTGGTCCCGAAATCACTGTTTCGACCTCACTGAAAAAAGGCTGTTACAATTACCTACTCCACTACCTTAGCTTTCCATAACTAAGGATTTTTCCAAATCCAATAATTTGATGAACCTTTGAGGACAAGGTTTAACTTTACAACTCCCTTAATATTTCTACCTAAATCTTAAGATACAAACCCTCTCAAAAGAGCAAACAAAGAAACAATCCTTACAAGCTTAGGATGTTTGCCTAATCACTAGCATACAGAAAACACTTGATCTGATAGAAAACAATAAATGCTCACAAGTTTATGCAAGAAAAATATGAAAAATTGAAGCATAAAGGTTTATAAGATGACTTTTTTTTTTTATCTTTTTACTCTCTCTTCTTGTTGTTGATCCTTTAGAAGTTGGTATTTATAGTCTTAAAATGATTTCCAATCGCTGTGGTTGTTTTGGAATTGAATAGAGCTGTTGGAAATGTAAAAATCAGTGCATTAATGTCATCTACAATAATAGGTATCGATACCTTTTGATGGGTATCGATACTTATGGCATTTAATGTTCAATTTAGTGACTATTGGCCCTTTTTCATATCAATACCTGGAGAAATTTATCGATACTTTTTTATTGGTATTAACACTCGGGTAATTTCTTGTATAATTTTCAAAACATCAAACCTTAAAACAATATCGATACCAGGGGAGGGTATCAACAAATTTTTTATAGGTATTGGTACTTAATTTCAAGTATTGATATTTAACACTTTTGCTCAATTTTCTCTCGAAGTCGGAATGCGCTATTTATAAAACTTTTTCCCCTAGTTGAAAAAGGTTTTAAAATCCATGTAGAATTGAGACTATTTTAAATTAAGGACTAAATTAAAAAAAAATTTGGCTAGACTGTTTTGCAAATTCGGCACTTTAGTGGGGTTAAAATAAGAAAATAAAATATTTTGGCTGAATGCATATAAGGAGTTTCAAACATGGGACTTAAGGATATACTAAGACTTTAGCGTTGAATTAGCAAACTCATTCTTAACAACTTATTAACAAAAATAATTTTTAAGATGTTGAGATCGAAATACACCAAGAGGGGAGGTGAATTGGTGTGTTAAAACGTTTTAAAACGACTCAAGTATTTTTAGTGGTTTGGCCTCAATTGCCTACCTCCACTACCTTAGCTTTCCTCAACTAAGGATTTCCCAAATCCACTAGATTTGAACCTTTAAGGACAATGTTTAACTTTACAAATTCCTATCTTTTTAAAGGTAAGATAGAACCGCTTTCTCTTAAGGTTTTCTACCCAAATCCTTAAGTAACACCTCACAAATGAGAGAAAATAATGATGAATAAGATGATACCTCTAAAAGGTGGATAATCAACAATTAAACACTCTCACACAAAGTTACAACACTTGAAGTAATGATAGAAAACTAAACCCAGAAGTGTGTACAAGAAATATTTAGTAAAAGATTGAGAAAGATTGGAAAATTGAGTTCTTGAAATTTAGACACTTGTTTCTCTATGTTAATGAGGAGTTTTGACCTTTTATTTATGCCCTCTAACAACCTTGTGGACGTTTGTAGCCATTAGAAACAAAATAGAGTAATTGCAGCTATAAAACTTGCATTTAATGTAGTCTGCAACTTCATTGTATTGGTAGAAGGGAACTTGTATCGGTAGAAGTCCTTCTAAAATATGACCATTGGGCTCGTTGTATCGGTAGATGTCCTCTTGTACTAGTAGAACTCTGAGGGTTTCAACTAGTATTAGTAGAACCCAGCAGAGTATCGATAGAAGTGCAGGAGAGGCTGAACTTTGGCTACTGTCTTGACTTGTTTCGGTAGAAGTGGTCAAGGTATCGGTAGAGCTCTAGTTGTATCGGAAGATTGGACCAGGGTATTGGTAAAGATCCTAGGCTAGAACTACCTTTCGCAGTGGAGTGCGTTCTACCGATAGAAGTCCGTGTTGTGTTAGTAAAACTCGAAGTTCTATGGGTAGAATTCTGTACCCTTTTCAAGGACTTTCCATCTTAAGTTCTATCGATACTTGTCCACCTAAGTATCGGTAGAAGTCCTTCAAATTTTAAAATCTCGTTAAAAATTAAGTTAATTCAAGACTTTTTAAAAGTTTATTTTGTCTAACACTTTGAAAATAATTTTAAGAATTTATAAACGATTTTTGCAAATTTAAGTAGGGGATTTTTATTATACTTTTTGTTATATCAAAATACTTGAAAAACTAAATCTAACATAAGGCATACTAAATTCTCTTTCCCTTTGCTTAAAAAAATAAAATCTAAATTTTATTCCTATTTCTTCTAACCTTACTTTTACAATGTGACAATTTTAAAAATATTGAGACTTTCTATGACATCAATTTTGCATGAATAGATTTGTTGATACAAGGGGTTTTTATGTTATTTGCAAAGATATAGTTGAGATAATTTTCGTTAATGAAAGAAGAAGGTTTAAGTTTGATTAAAAAAATCCCTTAGTATAGATTTTTCTGCACCAAACATCCATTGCAAGTGGCTTCTAGTCACCTTTACCAATTTGATATGGTGAGTAGTTTAAGAGAGGAGGGGATGTGCTTTCTTTCGTTGGTGTTGGCAGTCTGAACAGAGACTAGATTTGATGGTAGTGGATTACCTCGATGACGACAATTAAGGTTAAGAAGAAAAAAGAATAATAGAAAAAAATAAAATGGGAAAGAGAAAGGAAAAAAGGGAAAAGGAAAAAAAATAGGGAAAAAAAGAAAAAAATATTAATTACATGAAAAAAAAAAGGTGAATTGTTGGCTATGCAATCCGTTAGAAGAAAACGAAAAAATTAACGGTAGTGACCAATTCACAAAAAAATATTTTATTTAGAGTGACTGGATTTACAAAAAAAAATTGAGTGACTGAAATAGGACAAATCTTATTTTAGAGTGACCATGAGTGCAATATACCCTAAAAAAATGAGGATAAATCTTAGAACTATATATTAACTTTGAACAAATGTGCATTTTGATTTTGTGCATTTCATATATGAAATTTTCATTTGATTCAATTTTCATATATGAATTATGTTTACATATTGTATACACAAAGTATTATATTTATCTAACATAAATAAATTGATGTATTTATTTAAATGTATAAAGTTAAATCAAAACTAAAATTTTATACATACATTTGAATCACAATAAAAATTTCATGTATATAATTATGTCAAATCAAAATTTATATATCAAATTATAAATTAAATTAGAATTATGTGTAATTTTGAAATTTATCAAAAACTTGTATTAAGAGGGGTTGCATCGTCTCATAATGTTGAAAGCAAAATTTCTAGCTGATTTTAATTTCAGTTTTTCACCATGTTGAAAACAAAAGTTTATTTCTCATACTGATTTTATTTTCAATTTTTCACCAAGACTTTTTAAGATTATATTCCTGAAGTTATTAAATTTATTAATGATTAATTTCATTTATAAAACATTTATATAATTTGTAGTCTTTCATAATTTCTTATGGAATCATGTATTTAAAACACATATTTGTGTTTAAAAATCACATATAATAAATAATAAAATATATAATTCGGAATTAATTAATAATGACACATAATAAAAAAAAAAATAGATTAAATTGTAACTAAGATGAAATTTAAACATATGAATAGATCATATTAAGAATATTATTATTTATTATGATGTTATCATCAATCCTAAATTGGTGTCAAATTAATTTGTAACACTAACATTATTAATATATATGAAGGTAATAAAGTGTGTACGATAAACTTAAAATGTATAAAATTTAAAATAAAACTTTAATTAAATGATAAGTTTTACCAATGCAATTGAGAAAAACTCAAATTCTACCATATGCATATTTTTCTATTATTATTATTTTAATTAGAAAAACTAAAATACTTTCACATAATATAACTTTATTTCGTAAGTTTAATTTTCCTAATCGAATTGGTGCCCAATTGACTCGTAATACCAACACTAACACCAACTCAATCAGGATATAAATGCAACCATATTCTTTTATTAATACATCAGTAATAGATATATAAGCCCATTATTTTAATTTATCAATTAATTAAAATTATGACATAATAAATGAAAAACATCTTAAAGGTTTTCAAATGTTGATAGAGATATCATATATTTTAAACTATTTATACATACAATTACACTGTGCATGTATTTTTAACAATATCCTAACTGACAATAAAAGTAATTAAGTTAAATTATTATGATTTAATTTTGTATTTAAAGGATAATATAATATTAAGATAAAAATAAATAAATTGATGGCATTCCTCTAATCTATCTTTTTCAATGCATAGAGAAAAAAAAAGGTAAGACCACCGAAAATTTTAATTTTCCAATGAATTGAATATTTTCAATCAGTTACCAAACAAACCCTCAAGTATGTTCCTAATCAAGAAGAAAAGGGCGACCAAACCCTGCATCAATTACTGATGGATGGTCAACTGATTTACAAACACAACAAAAGAATTCAGGTTTTAGGGGTTTCAACCCCGAAGTGGATCACATCATACACACTCCATCAGTGTAAGAATGTTGTAAAACTATTAAGTAATCAAATCAATGAAATGCTCGTATAATATACTACAATTCAGTAACACCATACCTACCATCCTCTGCAATGGAGCATCTTTCGAGACCCTTTGAGTTATGATAATTTTACAGTCTGCCATTTCTGCATATTCTTCACTCCTCACCAGCTATAAAGTTTGGCCCTTCGCCTTGGCACAAGTACTCATCACATAAAGATGCTGTTCCCCAGTCCTTTCGGAGTCGCAAAATGTCCTCCGTGAAAGTTGAGCCTGGGGCTCCAATGAACACACTCGCCATCGCACAGATGGTCTTATCCAACATAGCTTCCACCTTTAAATATCAATTAGAGCAAAAATTTAGATTGATCCTAGCAAAATAGTAATTGTACGGACACTGCAGGTTAAATGCAGTTGGGGAAGCTTGATCACCCATAAACAAACCTTCAAACTGACTGAATAATAATGTATATCAAATATTTCAGAAACTTCAAAAACTTGGCTCGGTAACCATGGACAAATATATATAGGGGCAAATTTGTGCTTTTAATAACCAAGCACAGGTTGATTATCATTACTCATAAGGATGAACTCCAACAATGACGTGGAAAATGCAAAGAAACCTTTGCAATAATTTAAACTCAATAAGTTGATTCATGCCTAGTGTTGTCAAGAATGCAAGGCACAACTTAGACTCTATAACACATACATTGCCTTAAGTGCAAGGCAAAAACATAGTGCTCACTTGTTGAAGTAAGGCGCAATAGGTATATGTGCTTGTGTCTGATAATAAACTTTAAAGAGTGGTCTAGTTTATATCTATGAAACATGCAATTTTCTTTTTGTTGGTCAATATGCATGAATACCCAAATACAGAGAAGTAGAGAGTTTGATATTATCCCCTTTCTTTCTAGTGAGGTACAGATAATGAAAAAAGTTAAAAGCTAAAGAAATCAGAGAGAATTTCAATTAAATGAGCTTTTGCCTTGAAAAAGAGCATACCTAACGGCATCAGCCATGCACCTAATCAAAAGCGCCTCACCTGAAAGAGTCTGAGGCACTTTTGTCTAGCACTCAGGTACACGGCATAGGCATGCCAAGGTGCACGCCTTGAAAAAAATCTTCATGCCATGGATCTAACACATTTATAACATCTAATACATAGACCCAAAACTGAGGATCTTACAGGTGCAACGTCATAAAAATGCAGGGTATAGAAATAGGAAAACAAGCCTCATTACTTGACAAGCCAAATGGATAAGTCAACTTTATTTTTCAAGTTGGAATTGAAATCTAGAAAATCCTGAACTCATCTGGGTTGAGGGCTTGAATGATGAGAGGACTATTGCTGGTCATGTAG
Source organism: Gossypium longicalyx (assembly GCA_025698465.1). NCBI lineage: Eukaryota > Viridiplantae > Streptophyta > Magnoliopsida > Malvales > Malvaceae > Gossypium > Gossypium longicalyx. Next base: position 85,801,494 of record CM047000.1, read on the forward strand.
ACCATTCTAACATTTGACTAGAACACAGGATTGTTCAAGAAACAAAACTGGCCCATACGGTTCTTCCTCCTAACACTAAAGTAGTATAAAAATCTCACCTGGGGGTCATCCTCAATGCCATGTCTGTATAACAATGCATCCCATTTTTCAGCTGAATTACGAGGAGGCCGTTTAACCAGTGGTATAGTCTTCCCATTCAGTACAACCATCGATTGCAGCAAAACAGTTTCGCTTTCTGCTGCATCTGTTGAAAGGTATATAATTGGAGTGTTGGCCCTTTCAACCATTCTAGTGATGCAATCTGCAGCTTGAGGAATAGGGTAAAAGCAACTTGGCTTTTTAGCATTGCTGGGGAATAAGAAAGTAATGTTAGCGGATATTACACAAACCCCGCCCTCAAAAGCATAAGACCAAACAAACTGACCCAAGATTTAACTGAAAATGGCAATCGCCAAAACCCATTTGTTAAGAAGAGCCCTTTCTGGTAGGATGGGAATCTGTATCCAGTTCCAGTATTCCACATTGTTTCAAAACACCTAAGATTCAAATACATGAAATTCTCGATAACTATGGACACACTCTTCTATGCTAGTAAATTCAGAACGCTTTGAAATCAAAGTTTATCTCAGAGCTATGCCATGTACTCAACTAAAACAAATAAAGTTGACATTTTGATACTCAATCAAAGCAAGATAAGGCTAATGCCATCATTTTAACTTTAGGGTGTGCTTGGTTGAGTGGAAAAGTGAAAGGATAGGCGGAAAGAAAGGAAAAGTCGAAAGAAAATGGATTTTGAGTGTGATTGAGAGGAAAGAAAATAGTAGGACAGATCATTTTCTATTTTAATGCATAAAAATCAATTCTTCAAAATTGAGAATGATGAGAGTAGAGAAAATAAAAGATCTGCATATTAGTTCAAAATTATGCATTCTTTTTTTCTTCTTCCATTTTTGATCTCTACCAAACAATGGGGGGAAATGAAAACATTTCTCCATCATTCTAGTTTCTATCCTTTCAAATTTTATCCTCCCAATTTTCTTTCACCCTACCAAGTAAAGCCTTAGAGTTCTGTTTTCTAGCTTAACATTGTGGCTTAAAAGTAAAGATTCTAACTTTCCTATACAATTAAAGCAAAAAATTACAACAAAATGGAGAAGATACCAGAACTTCAAGAATCCATGTCGCCGGAAATGAAGAGCGATAAAATTACTTCCCAGGAACGTCTGAATAAACCGTTCAGCAGTCAATAAGATAAGCTTACTTGGTTCGATCAAAGTCTTACACTTATGCGCGATAGGACCACCTGGTTGCGTCACCCAATCTCTCTCCATTTCCGCAAAGAAAACATCCCCAATTGCGATCACATCATCATCCGAAGCAAACTTCTCTTCCAGATCCTTAATCGTTTTTTGACTCGGCTTCTTAATATCCTCATTCTTCCAAGCACTCTCTAATTTCCCCATCGAAATTCCTAATGACCTCAACTTCTTCAAATGCTCTTCGTCCACGTAACACGGCTGCGGGCTGGAGAAATAGCAAATGAACCTATCAATGTGAGCGTGATTCTTCTTCATTTCCATGAAGTCTTCGAATGGGATAACAGCTTTTTTCCCAACACAATCGTTAATGTGCTCGGTATCCAAAACTCGATTGTACTGATAATCGAATTTCGAACTGGGAATCACCAATGCCCGATTTAGAACCGCCGCGAAGAACATGTGTTTTTCCAAACAAATCAGATGGTTACTCATTTGACCCGACAAGCAAATGGCAAACAAGAATTTATTGGGTTTAGGTTTCCATTCGATTGTTCTTCTTTCAGAGAATTTCAGGTCAACTTTTCTGCAACGGTCGAAACTGTAACCGGCATAGGCCGGGTCTAAAACGGTGGCGTTCTGGAGGGTGTTTCCGGTTTTGTGAGGGGATAAGAGGGTTTGCTGGATGTGTTTGTTTAAGGTGATCTCATTGAGCAATGAGGCTTTGATGTCGTCAAACTGAACGGCTGAGACACTGTCATTAGAGTTGACGAAAGTGTGGTTCCAAAGAGAAAGAAGGGAAGTTAGCTGTTGATTCAACAAGTAGAGAGCTTGGAGTTGGGATTCTTTGAGTTGATCCGACACCTTATTGAATTTAAGGGAGGAGATGTTGGAAGAGAAGAGGGAACGAATGTCGGTGGAGAGGAAGATAGGGATGAGGAGGAGAGGAAGGAAGATGGCGAAGAGGTAACGCTTGTTGAAGGTGAGCTTGAAACGCCGTCGGATTTGGGATTCCAGCTCTTCGATGTGGAAACCGGATCTTGGAGCGGTGGAAGCGCGTGGGCTGGTTGGGATTTGGCGTGGAAGGTGCTTGGTGTCGTTTTGGTGGATTAAGGTTTGGCGATCGTCGTCTTCGTCGGATGAATGTCGGTCCATTTGTTTGCTTAAGAGTGGAGCAGTGAGTCTGCGAGTAATGGAATGGCTGAGTCAGTGATGATAGTTTTCAAAAAAATACCTTTGTTAATTAAAATGGAGACTGGGATTGGGTAATTTAGGGTTTGGTTAAAAACGATAGAATTTTGGTTGAGCGGAGCTGGCGTAAGGAAGAATGTCAATTATCGAAGCAGCAGAAGAGAGAAACAGGTCGGTGGAAGAAAATGACTCCGTGCCGTCCCACCATTGTCTTGGGTACGACCCGAACCCGATAATATGTTTTTGTCGACAAGCAAACGACGCCGTACTGAATCTACATGAGAAATGTGAACAGTAATTAAAAACCTCACCAACTATATTTTTAAAACGATTAAATTATTAATTTCAAATTTAATCAATTTGATAAGTTTAATTTATTTAAATATTAAAATAAATAAAAATGATAATAAATACTAAAAGATAAAGGCAAGCAAAATTATGATAGAAACTAGGAAAAGAAAAGGTGCACATATAGAGGCGATTCTAAGAGGGTTGGCATGGGCCCTGGCCCCCTAAAATGAAAAATTGTCATTTATGCTCTCTAAATTTTTTAAAATTTTAAATTAATAAAAATAAAATTGTACTCTAACCCCTCTAAAATTATAAAAAATTGATTTAATTCTTTTTAAAATTATAAAGATTTACACTATAAAAAATTAAAATTTTATTTGGCCCCCTAAAAAATTGTTCTATCTTCGCCCCTATGCACATATTTTATTTTTATTATTTTATTCATAAAAAATAAAAGATTATGGGTTTGATTGGCAATCTTCGAACAAATGCCTTTCCCCATAGTATACACAGGTTATATGTTCGAATTGACTTGATGACTGAGTTGCAACATTGTTAAACCCATTAGTAGTAATTTTTTTAAGCATTGAGGATATCGAATATACCTGAGCTGCAAGTGAAGTGAGGGCATCCACTTCATGTACTTTTGCGACTCGTCTTGAAGTTGCTCAATTGGTTGGCCAATGATAATTGTTGCTAGATATTCTCTCAATATTTCATAAGCCTCATTATAAGACTTAGAAATGAGAGCACCATTGGCAGAAGCGTCTATTACCATCCTCATGTGAGCATTGAGATCGTTATAGAATGTCTCCAACTAGATGCAATACGGGGTTCTATGATGAGGGCATTTTTGTAACAGTTCTTTAAATCTTTCCCATGCCTCATACAAGGACTTGTCATCCATTTGTTGGAAGGTAGTAATTTAATTCCATAACTTACAATTCTTGCTAGGTAGGAAATATTTCATATGGAAGCGTTTTGTCAACTCTTGCCATGTTGTTATGGAATCAGGTGACAATGAGTTCAACTAGGCTCGAGCTCTATCCCTTAGAGAATATGGGAACAACTTTAATCTTAGTGCATTTTCAGCTATTCCGACTAACTTGAAGGAATCACTCACTTCCATAAACAATCTGAGGTGAAGGTGAGGATCTTCAATAGGCATTCCACTGAACTAGCTCACTATCTGAAGCATTTGAAACATAATAGGTTTTAGCTTGAATTATTATGCCTTGATCTTGGGCATTCTAACTCCTGGATTAAGCTAACGAAAAAGCGGTACGTCATACTATCTTAAGGCTCTATCCCTGTCATCAGCAACAAGGATAGGATTTTGAGCATGATTTGCTCCATTTCCTTGGTTTTGGTTCTCAAGGTTCATCTCTTCAGTCCTTCTTTGAGTTGCTTGTCTTCTCCTTTGTCTAAAAGTCCTTTCAATTTCAGGATTTATGAGGAGTAAATCAATAATTTGATTAATACTCATAAACACCTGGAACAATTACATAAAATAATGGAATTAAAATTTAACAGAAAAATAGACCAAAATGAAAAATTAACAATTTCACAAATAATGTTTTTTAAAACAGTCCCCGACAATGACGCCAATAACTTGGAATGATGAAAATATGGAAGTGTACACAATTATAACAAGTAAGTATGAGGAGTTATCGTACCCACAGAGACTATACAAGTAAGTATCTATGAAATGTAAATTTAAGCAAATTGGTAGAGGAAAATATATTAATTTGAAAGAGGTGACCTAAAAACTAAAAAGTAACTAAGTAATCAACTAAAATAAAAAGTAAAATTCCAGTGCACGATTTCTAAAAAAAGTTTTAATCAATATGACATAAGTGTGTTAGATTAATTTCATTCTTTAACTTAGAATTATTAAAACTATGTTCATGTTGTTACAAAGAATTTCATGGCAACTTGGTCTTTTGTTAACTACTGCACATATATACTTATTAAATTAATCAATATTTCAAACATATTACTATATTGGATTAATTAATCAATTTTCATAAGCAAGTATAATATAGAGTGAAGTAACGATATATTCCTATAGAAAGTGAAGCAACAATCTTACAAGTTATGCAAGGCAAGAATTGTAACAGCCCAATTTTGGGCCTAGTCAGAACAGTAGTTTCCAGACCACAAATCCGACGTAAGAAAATTTATTTTTATTATATTTTTATGGTCTACGATTTCACAAAATTATTTTGTGAAAATTTCGTTTGAAAATTTTGACGTTTGGGCACTCAATTTAGTCAAAAGGACTAAATCGTAAAAAGTCTAAAAGTTGAGTTCTACATGCTAGAGGAGTCCAATTGTTATGAAATTTTAAATTGGAGGTACTTATATGGTAATTAGACCACTGGTTAATGTTTTGGACAAAAATGGACATGAAATAGGTGAAATAGAATATTTTTAAGTTAGGGGCATTTTGGTCATTTAGTAATTAAAATGAATTAAAAACAAAATTAAAAGCGAATTTTTGTCCATCTTCAAGGTATGGCCAAAAATTGCATGGAGAAACCATGAATAGGGTTTTTCAAGATTCCAAGCTTGATTGTAAGTCCGTTCTAGCCCTGTTTTTAATGATTTTTACGTTTTTGCAATCTCCGTAACAAGATCTATCTATTTCTACCATTTATTTGAGCTAGGGTTGATGTTTAAAAATTTAACCATGTGCTATATGTGTGTATTTTGATATTTAGGGGATGAATATGAATGTTTGTTGTGTGTTAAACGACTTTTGCTAAGTAGTTTTTGGTGAAAACGCTAAAAAGGACTAATTTGTAAAAGTTATAAAATTTTTCATAAAAGTGTAATTTAATGGAAATTTTGGGCTGCCATAGTTATGAAAATTATTTGTCTAGGCTTAAAGAACAAAGAAATTTAATGAAAATCATTTTACGAGTCTAGGGGCAAAAGTGTAAATATGTGAAACTTTAGGGGCAAAAACATAATTTTCCCATAATGTGATTTTTGGATCAAATTGAATAATGTGACTAATAAATAAGCTAAATGTGATATTATAGATCAAGGAAAATGAAATTTGGACCTAGAACTAGGGAAAATGAGTATTTAACGATTAGGTCTCTTTTTGCCATTTTTAGTATCGAGGTAAGTTTGTATGAAAATAATGCAACATGTTATTATTATATGTTTAATGCTTAAATATTGCATGAAATATATATGTATATGTATTTGTCTTTATGAAATTGATTCATGATGTCTCAATGACGACTCGACAAAAGTTGGTGTCTCAGAAATCCCGGTTGAACCCTAGGAATAGCTAAGATACATATATCACGACATGTGAGTATTGAGATCCCGTATAAGACCATATCTGGGATATGGCATCGACATCAAGATGAGATCCCGTGTAAGACCATATTTGGGATATGGCATCGGCATTAGTATGAGATCCCATGTAAGACCATATCTAGGATATGGCATTGGCATCGATATGAGGTCCCGTATAAGACCATGTTTGGGACATGGCATTGGCACCGTTATGAGACTTCGTGTAAGACCATATCTGGGATATGGCATCAACATCAGTACCAGTATGTGATCCCATGTAAGACCATCTCTGGGATATGACATTGGCATCGATATGAGGTCCCGTATAAGACCATGTCTGGGACATGGCATCAACATTATTATGAGACTTCGTGTAAGACTATAGCTGGCCTATTGGCATCGATGTGAGATCCCATGTAAGACCACGTCTGGGACATGGCATTGGCATCTTTTCATGTGTATGAGATTTCCGAGTATCCTTTAGTATTACAAGTGGTTCAACGGGTAATTCAAAGATTATATCAAAGTTGTGATAATATATGATTACGTTACGAAGTGGTACAGGTATGTACGTAAAACTCATGAGCAATGACTTCGGTTTATGATGCACCTTTGGTAAGGATGCAAATAAGTAAGTCATGCTTATGAGATTGAAATTGTGATGACCTTATGATTATGGGTCTAGGCTTGTGATGTATAAAAAAAAAGTATTTTTAACATGACGGTGGAAATGATTTGTAAAGGTCTTATAAACTTAGTATCATCACTTTACACTAAAATAGTTTTGGACAGCAACAGCAGTCTGACTTTGAAAATCCAAAAAAAATTGTGGAAATTGAGTTGGAGGTTGAATAAAATATGAAATTAAAGATTATTGAGTCTAGTTTCACATAGAGGAAACGGTGTAAGCAAAAGAATTTCTTATTATGAGATATTTGAATTTTTATGAGATAGGATCAGAGTGATTTTGGGCTTCCTTGTCTTAACTTTGGAAAATCATTAAAAATTGTATGAAAATAATTATTGGTTAGAATTTGTATGAATAAAATTCTTAATGAGTCTATTTTCAAGAGAAACATATAAGAACATCATCCAAATCCCGTACTAAGAGATAATTAATTTTTAGTAAAGAAAGGTCGAAGTTGTCAAAAAGCAGAATAGGGGTAACTTTGAAGAATAAACTGTACTTATTGGCTAATCCATAAATTTTGAAAATTTTATGTAAATTTTGAAAATTTTATGGTAGAAAGATATATGAGTCTAGTTTCAAATTATTTTAACGGATATTAATTTATAATTTTTTAGCTCAAGATATTAATAATTTAGTGACTATGACCCGAGTAAACAGCTTGACATGAACATAAGTAAAAAGTGCAATTAGGATTGTTTTACCTTAAAATCATGATGTGAGAATTGGTAGAAGCATGTTAATAAATTGCTTATTATTTTTATACGGACTTACTAAGCTATATATTTTACCCTCTCCTTTTCATTTCTTTAGTGTTGCCAGGTTAGCTCGGGGTTGGAGATCGTCGGAGGTAGAATCACTCTATCAAATTATCAATTTTGGGGTATCTATAAACCTTAAGTGTTTTCAAGTGAGTGACATGTATAGAGACTTAGTCCTTTGTGTTATGTGTTTAAAGGTTTGGCCAAATGTATTGGCTTATATCAAGTGTATATAGCCATGAGATGTGGCTTATATTGGTTATGGGTTTGTAAACCTATTTATCTATGTGCAATGTGGTAACACCTTGAAATGTGATCATGTGCTTATATGTACCGAGATCTTGTGTGATGTGGTTATACTTGTTTGCTATAATTAAGTTGAAGTTAATTAGTATGATGATAACCGTGGTATAAAAGTATAAGTGGTATTATAATAGACAAGGCCAAATGAGTATGAGAAACACAAGTATGATGACATGCAAATGTTATGTTTGTAGCTTAATTGAGGATGTTTAATCTTTAATTGGATACCATGTTCTATGCCTTTGATGTTGTATAAGTGTGTGAGGGATTAAGGTTAACCAAGGCTTGGAAAATAGCCTAAGTGTTGGCCACACGGACAGAGACATGGCTGTGTGTCTCAGCTGTATGACTTTAAAATATTGCTGACGTCATAAATAGAGAGTTACACGGGCTGAGGACACGGGCGTGTCCGAGCCACACGGGCGTCTGTGACCACACGGCTTACCCACATGGGCGTGTGACTCTCCAAAACTAGAAAATTTTCTAAGTGTTGTAAAAAGTTCGTAAGTTCGTAAGTTCTCAGTTTAGTCCCGAACCACCCCCGATATATGTTTTGGGCCTCGTAAGCTCGTATAAGGGACATTATGAATATGAATGAATGTTTTTAATTTGAACAAAATTTTTTATGGCTCGATTTTACATAATTGTGTACGTTTAAGTCCGATAACGCCTTGTACCCTGTCCCGGCCTCGGACTCGGGTAAGGGGTGTTACAAGAAAATTGTTTAATACAATTGCTAATTTAACCTACTTTTACACTTAGTAGATTAAACATGCACCAATTAGATATTTTCCATTAATTACAATTTCAATTCGGTTAATAATTAATTCATTTGCTATCTTACAATTATAATGCAAGCATAACATATGCATGATTTTATCTAATTGAACAAATTACCAAGGCCTATAACAACACAAACATGATTTTAACAATTTAAGTGTACAAAATGTAATCAATCTAACACAAATAAGATTTAAGTCATCTTAATTAAACTAGGAGCATCAAAACAATAAAAATTCATGTTTATGATCGCAAAATAATCTGAAAAGATTAATAGAATGATACTAGAAGACAAATCTCGATGATTCTCTGAAGCCAGACTTGTGTGCTTCGCTTCCTCTTTGCTTGTTCTGTCAATCAAAGGCCTTCAAGATGCTTTATTTCTACTACTTCAAGAGGCTTTCTAGCTCTTTTTTTAGAGGGGAAATCAATAAAGGAAGGAAAGAAAAATGGAAAGGCAAAGGAGAGTGAAGGAGAGAAGTGAAAAGTGAATGAAGATATGAGTGAGGTATGAGAAATGAAGAGGTGAAAGGGGTATTTATACATGGAGATGACAACTTGAATTGGCTAAAAATAGCAGCCAATCCCCCTTCTCATGGCCGACCCTTGATAGTAGGGAGAGAGGTTGAAATGACTTTGGTAAATTTAGCTTAATGCCACAAGTGAGAATGCACAAAAAAGAGGAGGGTTTGGAACGTGTTTTGGGAGAAAGTTAAGGGCTATTTTGAAAATATTATAATCATCTTAATTAGCTGATTTGGGTAGCAATTGGGTCGGCATTGGGCTGCTCTTCCCTTGGTGGATCAATCCCCTTCAATTTAATAAATCTGGCCTCTTTCTCTACATTAGACTAGAATTAAATTCAACACAATTTTTGTTGGATTAAAAATAAATTTTCAATGGGTCCAAGGAGTTGATTTGGGGAATCCATGGCTGAAAAATTATCAGCCTTCCTTATGTGCCAAATGCTTTGAAAGATGCTTTGAAAATTTGATCTTCTTAAGGTGACTATTGAGTTGATTTTTCAACTTTTGTGCAAAATTGTCGAAAATTGGCCAAATTATACAAATTTAGTATAAAAATAACTAAAATTCAAAATGTTTCATAAATAAAGTTCAATTTAATTATTTTATAATAAAAGTATAAAATTCGACAAAAATTACTTAGAAACTGCATGAATTAGTGCTCAAAAGGCGCTGAAAAAGTCTATATATTTTAGTGTTTCCACACCCCCAAACTTAATTCATTGCTCGTCCCGAGTAATACAAAAATTACAAAAGAATCTTAAGAAAATCATCTTTGAAAAATTTCTTCAAAAATCATTTCTTCCCACAATTATGCTCAAGAATAAAAATTCTAAAATTATGCAACTTAAGTATACATAGTGTTCAAATTATTCTCAATTATTATCATGACATCAAGAATAAACTAAATGCTTTTTTGATAAATATATGCTAAGTTCTTACCAATTAACTTTTATTCCCTTATTTAAGATTAAACTGCAATCCCTAAGTTTAATTATGCCTTCAAAAGTTGAGTTTAGCAATTTCTCTCCACTAATGTAGTCGGCACAGATCAATAGGTCTTTTAAATAGATTGTAACATGGCTTGGCTAGGGGTAGGCAAAAGATAGATAATTTTAAGCAAAAAACCCTATACTCAGCTTGCATCGGACCTTCGGAATAAATACCCTCAAATTCACCAACTGTTTTTGAACTTGAGTACACATGCTCCTTGTACATATATTTTTTAGTAAATATGCTCTTTTTTTAGGCTCGAGCATATCACTACATGTACTACAATATTTTTGAGCATTTGATACTTCTTTTCAATTCCCTAAACTTATTTTAAGAGAATATTCTAGATAGACTGAGTCTAGTGTTTGGGACAATTTAGAGATAAATATTAAAGAATGGATGGCTCATGTACGCAAGGTTCCAATAAAATCAGGGCATATAGTTTCAAAGTCAGGTTTCAAGGGATAAATGTTCATTAAGGTTGGCTTGAAAGGCTTTAACAGTCCAAACAACGTTTGCCTAAATTATTTCCAAAATTCCATGCTTCCTAGGATTTCACCTCAAGAAATTACTAAATCAATTCTAGAGACTTAAACTTTCATGCATGCTTAGCTTTTCTAAGGAATTAAAAGTTTCATGGTTTGATTTATATATTATATTAAGATTAATATTTATGTCATAATTCAACTAACATAACAATTATTGAGATAGTAGAACTTTATTTATACTAAAGTTTAACATAATCAACAAAAAATAATTTTTTGAGCAAAATATAACTTAATCATAATTTGATAGGAAAAATGAATTCTTGAAAAAAAAACAATTTTTGGTCCCCCTCTTAAGGTGAACAATGTCCCTATTGTTAAAAACGATAGATAGAATGGATGAAAATATAGAAGTGAATAGATTATGTTCACCAGGTAGGATCCCAGGAAAATAAGGTGAGTCAAGTTTGACTGCTTAAATACCAAGCTTTTCTTAGACAAATCCAATACTAGACATGTAAATATTTATTGCCACACTTCTTATTTTTCAATTTGTTTAATTTATTAATGATTTTATTATACGAAAAATAGAAATATCCTAAAAGAAATTAAAACTAAAAACTAAAAATATCCTAAAAAGCAAAATAAAGTAAAGACAAAATCCCCCTATTTTTATTTATTTGCAGACTCCTCAGAATCCAACCTATCTTTTGCTTCATCGTTCTTATCTTTGCTTGAATTGCCTCATTTCTTCCTTGAAACTGGAGTCCATGGTTTGAGCATAAAGTCTGGAAATTCAGGCACCAAAGCAAATGGGTTATGAAATATTTTCTTAAAAGCGTCTCTGAATGAATCATACCGTATTTTTTAGTATCTCTAAAAAGCTTATTGTTACAATTGCATGTGCTGTAGAATGTCTGTTATATTTGACTATTCACTTTTTGGATTGGTACTCGATGAAGGAACTTGAAGTGTCGGAGTTTCCTTCTTTGTTTCAGGAATTTTTTAGTGGGTTCTACCACGTCAAGAATTTCAACTGGCTCTGTTGGTTCTGATTCTGCAGGAACGTAATCGTTTTCAGCTGCATCAACTTGTTCTGACTGCTGTTGAAAGATAGCATCTCCTACTACTCTAGCAAAGTCCCAATCAGTAATTGTCCATTAATTATACCCTACCATCTTTACAGTTGGACAGATACGAGCTTCCATGCACAGTTTCGTTATGGTATAAGGAAAATATGCTGAGTCAGAGTGTCTTACAGTTTAGTCTCGAATTTCTTTTATGATAATCTTTCCCACATTGATAGTCTTTACTGTCATAATAGAATATAACAAAACCATTCTTTCCACAGAAATTGTGGTACTATGTGAGATAGGCATTAGGCTAGAGCTTACGAAATAAAACCATTCCTTCGCTAACAGAGTCAAATTTTCTCTGTGACAAGTATGACTTTGTACCTCAACACAGTCCATTTAGACCCAAGAAATGTAAGTCTTTGTAGAATTTCTTGCAACATCTATTTTTTGACATTTTTCATTTTAAAGGAACGATTGTTCTCTTCAAAGTTAGGTAAGTTAAAGAGATCATTAATAGTTTTAGAATTAAAAGTTACCTTAACTCCTCGTACAATTACTTCTGTTGAGTAAAAGATGTCAGATTTGCATAAAATTCTTGAACTAACTTAGGATATGGAGTTGATTTCTTGTCAGAAAACACTTCCCAATTCAATGCTTTGGCAATTTTTGAATGCTTGCATGAAGTGAGTGTGGTTACTTTCTCTCAAAGTAAAGCCATTTTTTTCAGAAGTATTTGTTGTTTTTTGAAGATGCTTTCATATCTCGCTTTTGCTCTTTCAGAATGAAACTTTTCTTGTAATTCTTCGATTTGGACTGAGGCTCGAGTTCTTTTACGAGGCATGATTCAACCTGAAATTGACAAAAGACGGAGAAAAGCAATACTTTTCCCAAATTTAATTAAAAAAAGAAAATATTATCAATTCATATAATATTGAAAAGTTAAATTATAATTTTAATTAAAAATTTGGGAACACGAATTGTTACCACCTTTGTTGTTACCGAAAGGAAACAAAAATATCAATTATAGGATGCAGAAAAATTTGAGGTGTCGGGCTTGGGGATTAGGGTGATGACGATTGGTGGTTAAAAGGGATAAGGGCTGGTGATGGTGCGGTATAGGTTTGAAGGGAGGTAATTGGGGTGGTGGGTTAAGGAGTTGAAGATTGTGATAGCTTGGGGTGTGAGAAGTAGGAACGTGCGGCTGTTGCTGAAGATGGCTAAGGGTGTGCGGCACTAGGTGCAGCAGGGTGTTTGGTGTTGTTCAGTTAGAGGAAGGGTACGATGATGGAGGGTGTTAGGGCTGATGGTGGAGAGGTAATGGTATTCAAAGTGCAAGTAGGAGGGTGTTTAACTCAAACTCTTAAGTAAAATAATATTAAAATATTACTACAGCTAATGCTATACAAAGTTAATAATAATTAATATATAATATATATTAATATATTATTTGTCATTATCTTATTTATTAAAAATAAAAACTAAAAAAATTTATTTTAGCTGTTTAAACTATTTACAGAAAGCAAAACTAATTATTGAAACAATTCAATTAAATTCTTGTACTGAAAAATAATTTGAAAAGAAAACAGAAAATTAACACTTTTATTTAGCAAATTAAAACTTATTTTGTCTCTTAGAAAATATTTTCTCGAAAAATTATGTGAAAATCAATTCCCAGAAAATATTGGAGGAGTTATAAGTAGTCCTGCTTAAATTCCAATCTTCTAGACATAATTTATTTTTAACATAATAATCGAGAAAATATAACCTAAGTCGTTTATTTGAAAAGAAGAATGAAAAAGAAAATTAAAAATTTGATAAAATGAGTGAGGTTTTATTTCGCTCAATTATATCACCTTAGTAATGTTTCAAACGTTGAGCATTAACTCTAAAATTACCTTTCTTACGGTGAAGTTCAACAACCCCGTATGTAAAGACTTGATGAATAGTGAATGGACTGAACCAACAAGATTTTAACTTACTTGGAAAGAACTTTAATCTGGAATTGAACAACAAAACTTGCTGACCTGCTTCAAGTTCTTGGAATCGTATGTGCTTGTCATGCCATCTTTTCAATCTCTCTTTGAACAATTTGGCATTTTCATATGAGAACATTCAGAATTCTTCCAACTTATTAAGCTGAAGCATCTTTTTTTCTTTAACAAGCTTGAGATCCAAATTGAGCTATTTGAGAGCCTAGTAAGCTTTATGCTTTAAGTCCAAGGGAAATGATAGGCTTTCCCAAAAAAAAACTGATAGAGAAACATCCCTAAGGGTATTTTGTATGTTGTCTTGTAGGCTCATAAAGCATCATCTAGTTTTTTGGACCAGTCTCGTCAGTTTGGACAAATTACCTTCTCGAGTATACCTCTTATTTTATTATTTGCCAATTCAACTGGCCTATTTATTTGGGGATGGTAAGCTATGGCAATTTTGTGCTTCACTCCATGTTTATCGAGCAACCATTTCAACCATTTGTTCACAAAGTGGGACCTCTCATCACTGATGATAGCTTTAGGAGTTCCAAACCTTATGAACACATGTTTCTGTAAACAACATCATCATTAGTTTGACCTCGTTTGTCGAATATGCCTCGACCTTAATCCATTTAGATACATAATCTACTGCTACTAGTATGTACCTGTTACCATAAGAAAGAGGAAAAGGACGAAGAAAGTCAATACCCTAAACATCAAATAATTTTACCTCAATAATGTTTGTTCGTGACATCTCGTTTCTGTTAGATATATTTCCAACCCTCTGGCATCGATCACAACTCCGTACATAAGCATATGCGTCTTTGAATAAAGTTGGCCAAAAGAATCTAGCTTGCAATAATTTGGTCACAGTACGTGAACCTCTGAAGTGTCCCTCACTTGGATATGAATGAAAATGATACAGAATATCATTTACCTTATTTTCTGCCACGCATCTCATAATCATTTGATTCGCGTATTGTTAAAAAGGTACGACTACTCCCAAAAGTAGTACTTTATGTCATGAAGGGACTTCTTCCTTTGTTGGTACGACTTATTGAGTAGCATCACACCATAAACTAAATAGTTAGCATAATCAACAAACTAAGGGGTTTTATGGACGTGATTTACCTTAAGTATGTGCTCATCTAAAAATTTTTCGTTAATGGGAACAAGAGGAGAAGTCTCTTATTGTTGTTCTAATCTGGATAAGTGTATGCTACTTGGTTTTCTACCCCCTTTCGATCTTGAATTTCAAGGTTGAACTCTTGAAGTAGAAGTACCCTCCGGATCAGTTTCAGCTTGTCATCTTTCTTTGTAAGTAAGGATTTAATTTCTGAATGATATATTAAAACAATAACCTTGGTACCTACAAGATAACATCGAAACTTGTCAAAATAAAAAACAATGGCAAGTAACTATTTTTCTGTTATCGAATAATTCAGTTGAACTCCCATCAAAGTCTGACTTGCGTAGTAGATAGGATGAAAAACTTTATTCCTTCTCTGGCCCATTACAGCTCCTATCGCAAAGTCACTTGCATCGCACATTAATTCTAAGGGAATTTCACAATATGGTGTGACTATAATTGGTGTTGAAACCAATCGATTCTTCAAATCATCAAAAGCCTTCAAGCATTCTTCATCAAAATTGAATGTTGTATCCTTCTCTAATAATTTGCGTAAAGATTTAGCAATTTTGGAGAAGTCTTTAATGAATATTTGATAGAACCCGACATGTCCCAAAAATCTCCTAACACATTTTACAGATGTTGGAGGTGGGAGTTTCTTAATAACATCTACCTCTGCTTTACCTATTTCGATCTCTTGTCTCGTTATTCAGTGTCCCAAAACAATATCTTCTTGTGCCACGGAATGACACATTTCCCAATTGAGCACAAGGTTTGTTTCTTCACACCTCCTTAGTACCTTGGCCAGATTGTCTAAGCAATCATTGTAAGTGTCTTTGAACATTGTAAATTCATCCATAAAAACTTCCAAAAACTTCTCAACCATGTCAGCGAAAATTTTCATAATGCATATTTGAAATGTAGCAGGTGTATTACATAAACCAAATGGTATACATCTAGAAGCAAACGTACCGTATGAACATGTGAATGTTATTTTAAGTTGATTCTTCGGTGCTACCGTGATTTGGTTGTATCCTGAGTATTCATCGAGAAAATAGTAATAGTCTCGCCCTGTGAGTCTAACCAATATTTGATCCAAGTACAACAAAGGAAAGTGGTCTTTCCGAGTCACTTTGTTCAATTTCTAATAATTTATATAGATTCTCCAACCCTTGACCATCTTGGTTGGTATCAACTCATTGTTATCATTCTCCACAACCATAATGCCTCCTTTTTTTGCACGCACTAGACCAGACTTACACCTGAACTGTTTGAGATGAGGTAAATTATACCTACATCTAATCACTTAATAATTTCTTTTTTCACCACATCTTTCATAATAGGGTTTAGTCTTCCTTCTCCACCAATTTTTCCTTTTTTGCCATCCTCTAAGATGATCTTGTGCATGCACAAGGATGGACTAATACGTTGGATATCGACTATGGTCCATCCAATAGCCTTTTTAAATTGTCTCAAAATTAGAATGAGTTTCTCTTCCTGCTCTTTAGTTAGCTTAGCTGAAATAATCACAGGAAAAATAGAGATGTCACCTAAATAAACAAATTTTAAATGTGAAGGAAATACCTTAAGTTCTAATTTAGACGGCTTTTGATCGATGCTTTTGGTTAAACATAATCCCAGTTCTTTAATTCCAAAGATTCAAAGTGGGATTGAGGAATAAAACCCTTTGGGTTAGCTTCAAGCAAAGCTAAGTGCTCTTCCCTTTCTTCTTCACTTAGAGGATCTGACATTAAGATTCGTTCTAATGGGTTCTTAACAAAATTGAGTTCCCATTCTTCGGCTAACTCCTCTAACTCTGATATTGCATAACACTCGTCAATTGTGTCAGGAAATCTCATAGATTTAAAAAATTGAACGTTACCTAGTCGTCTTGAATACGCATGGTAAGCTCACCTTTATGTATATCAATTAAGGTCCTTTTGGTTGCTAGGAAAGGCCTTACTAGATTGATTGGGACCTTCTTGTTTGCTTCTAAATCTAGAACAAAAAAGTCAGCACAAAAAATGAATTTATCTACACGTTCCAATACATCCTCGATTTTTCCTTTCGGATGTGCTAAGGATCGATCCGCTAACTGAAGAATAACTGTAAGTCTAACTTCACATATCCCCAATTTTTTGAATATGGACATGGGTATCAAGTTGATGCTCACACCCAAATCACACAATACTTTACCACAATAAGATGCTCCAATGTTGCAAGGTATGGTAAACCATCTAGTGTCCTTTATCTTAATGGGTAGTTTATCTTGTAAGAATGCATTGCACTCTTTCGTTAGAGCTACCATATCAAATTCTCCAAGTATGCTCTTTTTAGGTAGGATATACTTCATTAACTTGATGTAATTCGACATTTGTTCAAGAGCTTCTACAACAAGATGTTGATATGAAGTTGCTTGAGTACATCTAAGAAAATTTTGAGCTGGACTTCCTGCTTTTGTTTCTGAAGCCTTTGAGGGTAGGGTGGTGGAGGATTCTTTACTTGAACTAGGCAACTCGTCTACTGTGATAATTTTACTGCATCTAAGAAAGATGTTAGTTTATCAGAATTGTCTGGTTTAGAAGTTACCTTATCAAAATTTATAGATTCTGGTTCTGGTGAAGCTGGATTATCAATACTTGATTGAACTTCTACTTTATTTCAAGCGTCAGCTGACTCCTTTTCAAATTTGACAGGGCTTTAACGTCTTTCCACTCCTTAAATTTAATGCTTTACAATGTTCCTACCCTAAATTTATTGGATTTTCCATATCACTGGACAAAGTGCCTTGTGGTCGGTTCCAATAGTAAGCTGGAACATTTGATTTTCTAGGTTTTTCAACGAGGTTGCTTGGCTTTGGATTAAGGCATAATTTTTTACCATGTAAGCCTTTAGTAGGGTTTCCAAGCTATTTGAAGGTTTATGTAGTAGCCCAAATTTGACCGGGCTTGAAAAGAAGAAAATAAATGGGTAAATAAATATTAATTAAGAGTCCATTTACAAAGCACCAAAATACAATAGAGCCCAAACATTTAATCCGGTCGCTACCTGTGTACCCATTTACATCCGAAACCCAATATCTAAACACTACTGGCCCAAATACTTAAAACCCAGCAACCCACTTACGCCCGTGACCCAATTACAGCTAACCCAACTAAACATTACACGGCAGTTTTAACCCATCTACCAGGCTAGCCCAAATTTAAAACATCCCAAAAGGCCCAAAGGACTTAAGGGAAGCAGGAAACCCTAGGGTTTCCTAAACACTGTAGCGCAACAATAGGTTCTAGAGGATTCGGGGAGTGTCTGTTCAGTCCCCGAAATCGAGGCCGCCATTAATGTGCTGTCCTGAGGGCCTTCAATACCCACCAGTGCCCCGGTTATTGGTGGTCCCTCTGTCCGGCCCTGAATCACGCCACGAACAGCACGGCCATCACTAAGATCTTCGGGGTACTTGCAAAATGGAAAAGGAAACATAGCAGATACGAAAAAGCAGAGCAAGAAAAAGGAAACTAAAACAAAAGAATCTCAGCAGATCACGGTCAAATATACGGTGGATACAGTAGACAAGAAATGGAAAGAAATCGAAGATTTCTTTCCCAGCTTATAATGAAACACTGGCTATAAAGCCATCTTTTGTAACCTGTAAGGGGGATCCTTTTTTTTTTTAAAAAAAACACAGAGAGATATTGAGAGAAATAAAAACATCGAAAGAGAGATTAACAAGAAAAATCTCAGCAGCGTTTTTAAGATCAAAGGTTTTTTTTTTATTTGCTCTCCTATATCATTTTCAAGCATATACAATAACGAAAAACAACAAAGCAGCAGTTCATATTTCGCTTCTAAATAACAGTTTCTAAATCAAAATAAACTTACTGTTTTCTTGTTTCTTTTAAGTTTTTTTTTACGAAATAACA
Source organism: Gossypium longicalyx (assembly GCA_025698465.1). NCBI lineage: Eukaryota > Viridiplantae > Streptophyta > Magnoliopsida > Malvales > Malvaceae > Gossypium > Gossypium longicalyx. The sequence continues at coordinate 85,820,176 of CM047000.1, forward strand.
ACACAAAAAGAAAAGGGGAAGATTTTACCAGCGAAAGGAGGAACTTTTGGACCTCCGGCCACCGTATACGATGGTGCGTAAGGTGCGTGTGAAGGCCCCATGACCAGAGCCGTGACGGCCCTTGGCCGGAGCTCAGAGGGCTCTTCAGATCTTTTGGGTTTTTTTTAAAAGAGATAGTTTAAAATGAATTTTCGGGGGTTAAAAGGGTTTATATAAGACTCAAAATCTGACCCGATCCGACCCGAAGGATCCGCGTGTTTTTAACTATTGGGATATTTATCCCTTTAGTCCTTCCGTATTTTTCTTTTTTTTAATTAGGTTTATTTTACCTTTAAATCTGGCCCAAATTTTTATCCGTGTTTCAATTTAGTCCCAACAGAAACCACTCTAAGGCCTATAATGAAATGATGCCGTTTAGGGATAAGGGAAAATTTCCCGATGAATCCCTAGGGTTTAGTGGCCGTTTCAATTAGGTCCGATCTCAGTTATTTTTTTTTATTAACTTAGCCATTGACTTTTATTTATGTTCAATTTTAGTCCCTTTTATCCCTTTTAACTTATTTATAACCTATTTATTTTAAACTTTATACATATATTATTTTATTTTAATATAAATATACGTATTATATATATTTTATAATTATTTATTTATATTTTATTATATTATATTACTTCATATTTTTCTATTATCATATCAACATATATTTTAACATATCTCATTACTTATTATTTATTATATTATATTTTTATCACATAATATTTATATATTTTTATATTATTATATTATTTTACATTTTGACAATATATTATTTCATATTATTATTATCTATTATACATTTTTTTCATGTATATTATTATTCACATTATTATTTTCATATTAAATTGATATTAAATATTTTATTAATTATTTCCTTTATATTTTTAAAACCTATGTATATTTTTATCCAAAACTATAAAATTAGTATTTTATATATTATTACACTATTTCAAAATTCATTATTAATTACTATGTTTTCATGTATTATTAAATATGTTTATTATCTTATATTTTACATAGTACAATATTATAGTATTTTTATTTTTATTATAATCCTAAAACTAAAGTTATTATGTATACTATATTATCATTACATGGCCAAAATTTTGATTTTAATTCACACATTTTTTTTAAAAAAATTACTCACTTTATTTATATTTTAATATATATACACAACCATTTTTATATATTATGTCAATATATTAAATGTTGGTCTCATAATTAAATGTTGAGTGCTTGGCATATTATTATTATTTATATATATGTGTCAAATTGTATATCATGCATCATTTTTTTATTAATATGTTTAAATATATGTTGAATTACATGTTTATGGGTTTTTACCTATTCTTCTTAAATATATATATTGTTTTTTTTTATGTATATTTTACTTATTTAAAATTTGCCATGTTTTATTTCTTATATATATATGTTAGTTAATGTATGATATTTATGCTATTGTGCTTTTATCTACCTATTATTATAACATGTTATCTCGTATATGCTCCTTCATGCACCGATTTTAAAAACAAGACTCTAAAGTTTTCAAAAAAAAAATAAAGGCGATGCTTGGTGTTTGGAAGTTTTGAGAAAAGTAGTGTCCTAACTTACTGGGTTGCAACCTTTCTCGTTGAGTTCGAATAATCAAGCACCCTTCTAAGTTTTTAAGGTTTTCAAAATGCAAGCAACTGTCATGGAATTTTAAAGCGTTGTGTCCTAACTTACTGGATATGACGTTTCGTTGTTTCGAGATAGGGATTTCCAAAAGGACTAACTTAGTGTCAAATGTCTTAAAAATATTGTGTCCTAACTTATTGGATGTAATATTTTGATTCATTTGATACAAGTGAACCCTAATTTTCAAAGTCAAAAATATTTAAAAAAGGATTGCATCTTAAATTTTTTAAATTTCAGACATTAAAGACATTTTGATAATCAATTAGGTACCAATTTTTGGGCGTTACGAGGGTGCTAACCCTTCCTCATATGTAACCGGCTCCCGAACCCGTTTTCTGATTTTGTAGACCGAAACTAATGATTTTTAAACAAAATGTTTTAAAAGGTGATCCAATCACACCTAAAAAGATTGGTGGCGACTCCTGTTTTCGTTTTACAAAGTCGAACCCTGTTTTTTTCAAACCCGATTCAAAAATGGTTTCGACAGTTTAGCTTGAGCTGGTTTTTGAACTTGTTGGCTAAATCTAGGTGGTTGGGTTGATCTGGGTTGTTTGTAAGTGTTACTGGGTCCAACCCTCCAAGAAAAAATCGAGTAGTTTCACCAAGATGGGTTATAAAAATTGGATTGTGGTCCCCTCCTACCTCTATTTTGGCTCTGACTACCCATGTAATATACAAATTCTGGGTTTGATGGACAATATACGAACAAATACCCTTCCCCACAGTATACATAGGCTATATGTTCAAATTAACTTAATAGCTGAGCTGTAACATTGTTAAACCCATTAGTAGTAAAATTTTTAAGCATTGAGGATATCGAAGATTCCTGACCTACAAGTGAAGTAAGGGAATCCATTTCATGTACTCATACGACTCATATTGAAGCTGCTCGATTGGTTGACCACTGGTAATTGTTGTTGACAATTTTCTCAAAATTTCATAAGCCTCATTATAAGACTTAGAAATGAGAGCATCACTGGCAAAAATGTCTACTACCATCATCGTGTGAGCATTGAGACCATTATAGAATGTCTCCAACTGAATGCAATGCGGGATTCTATGATGAGAGTATTTACATAACATTTCTATAAATCTTTTCCACACCTCATACAAGGACTCGTCATCCATCTGTTGAAAGGTAGTGATCTCATTTCGTGATTTACAATTCTTGCTAGGTGGGAAATAATTCATAAGGAATCGTTCTACCAACTCTTGCCATGTTTTTATGGAATTTGGTGGCAATGAGTTCAACCAGGCTCGAGCTCTATCCCTTAGAGAATATGGGAACAAATTTAATCTTAGTGCATCTTTGGGTACTCCGGCTAACTTGAAGGAATCACTCACCTCCACAAACACCTTGTGGTGAAGGTGAGGATCTTCAGTAGGCATTCCACTGAACTAGCCCACACTCTAAAGAATCTGAAACATAATAGGCTTCAGCTCGAATTGTTGTGCCTCGATCTTGGGCCTTCTAATTCCCTGATTAAGCTAATGAAAAATTGGTATGGCATACTGTCTTAAGGCTCTATGCCTATCATCAGCAATAATGATGGGATTTTGAGCATGATTTGCTCCATTTCCTTGATTTTGGTTTTCAAGGTTCATCTTTTCGGTCCTTCTTTGAACTGTTTATCTTCTCCTTTGTCTACAAGTCCTTCCAATTTTAGGATCTATGGGGAGTAAGTCAGTGATTTGATAAATACTCATAAACACCTAAAATAATCATATAAAATAATGAAATTAAAGTTTTACAAAAAAATAGACCAAAATGCAAAATTAACAATTTCACAAGCATTGTCTTTTAAAATAGTCATAGACAACGACGCCAAAAACTTGGAACGATAGAAATGTGCAAGTGTATACAATCATAACTAGTAATAAATTGACAATAATATCGAGTTATTGTTCCCACAAGGACTATACAAACAAGTATTTATGAAATGTAATTTTAAGCAAATTGGTTTGAAAGAAAATATATTGATTTGAAAGAGGTGATCTAAAAACTAAAAATTAACTAAGTAATCAAATGAAAGAAAAAGTAAAATTCTAGTGCACGATTTCTAAATTTTTTTTAATTAATATGACATAAGTGTGTTAGATTAATTTCATTCTTTAACTTAGAATTATTAAAACTATGTTCATGTTGTTACGAATAATTTCATGGCAACTTGGTCTTTTGTTAACTATTGTACATACATTCTTATTAAATTAATCAATCTTTCAAATATACTCCTATGTTGGATTATAAGTAAGTATAAGACAGAGTGAAGTAACAATATATTCCTATACTGAAATAATTTAATCACAACAATCTTACAAGTTATGCAATGCAAGAATATTGTTTAATACTATTGCTAATTTAACCCACTTTTACACTTAGTAGATTAAACATGCACCAATTAGATATTTTTTCCATTAATTACAATTTTATTCCGGATAATAATTAATTCATTTGTTACCTTATAATTATAATGCAAGCATAACATAGGCATGATTTTATCTAATTGAACAAATTACCAAGGCCTATAACAACACAAACATTATTTTAACAATTTAAGTGAACAAAATGCAATCAATATAAAAAAAAAATAAGATTTAAGTCTTCTTTATTAAATTAGCAGTATCAAAACAATAAACATTCATGTTTATAATGTAACAGTTCGATTTTTGCTAAATCAGAACAGTGATTTCGGAGCCACAAATACGAGGTCGTAAAATTATTTTAATATTATTTTTGGTGTTTATAGCATGTGAATATATATGTGTGAAAATTTCGTGAGCTAATTTTATCATTTAATAACTCAGTTTGAGAAAAAGGACTTAATCGCGTAAAATACAAAAGTTGCATTTCACTTGTTAAAAGTGCTTAATTCCATGGCTTATTAAATGAAAGGTCCTTATTGTAACAACCCAATTTAGACCCTATTTAGAACAGTGGTTTCGAGACCATGAATCTGAGTCAGAAAAATATTTTAAAATTATTTTCTGTGTTTATTATGTGTGAATTTATATTCGTGAAATGAAAATTTGATGGTTAATTTTAAAAGGGCCGAGTTGATGATGTCTTTATTGCATGAGGTATTTATGTTGCAATTAGACCATAATTATATGTTATGGACGGTAGAGACCTTATGTTATAGTGGTTTTATATTTATGTTTAAAGGTTAATATGGTAATTTATGGAATAATATATGTTATAATAAAACATAAAATAAAAATATAAGTGTTCATATTCTTTTTGCATGACCGAAACTAAAGAAAAGAAAAAAGAAATAAGGGTTTCAAAGGTTTGGCCATTGTTAAGCTTAATCAAGGTATGTAACTAGCTCAGTTTTTGATAATTTTTACGTTTTTGAGATCGTTGCAGTGTAATGTCCAAAGCCCATGCTTGAATTTCTGATTTTGATGAATATTTTGAGTTATTCCATTGATGAATAATTGAGATTTGTGATGTTAGTTGATGAAATATGAAAGATATGTTTTGGATTAACATGTTTTGTATTGGAATTTTTGATGATTTTGAGTAATTAGGACTAAATTGTAAAAATGATAATTTGAGGGACTAAAATATAAAATAATTGAAATGTATGGACTTTTATGAACATAAGGAAGATTCGGCCTAAGCATGGTGTACTCAAATTTTGCATGTTTTGTGTTTTGAGCAATTTGGACTAAATTGTAAAAAGTGTAAAATGTCAGGGGTAAAATGGTAATTTGCCCATTTATATGTTTCTGGACTAAATTGAGTGAAAATATGTTTGAATGAGTTTAATTTAAATATTTTTAGATCAAGAGCCAAAGAAATCGAATTTGGATCGGGCGAAAACCAAAGTTGTCGAATAGTCGTCCCGTTCTGATTACCGTTGTCCGAGGTAAGTTTATAAGCAAATAGATGTTGTTAATTTTAAATAAATACAAGCTTTATATGCTGAAATGAATTATGTGAAATATATATGTTGTTAGATGAATACGTATATGCTTGGGAGCTGTGTTTATGAACTTGATTCGACCGAGATACGACATCCGAAATCCCCATACGAACCTTAGGAATAGTTAGGATACATATGTCATGACATAGGATTTCTGATATGTGATTACGTGTAAGACCTGTCTAGGACAGTGGCATCGATATGTGATTACGTGTAAGACCATGTCTAGGACGTTGGCATCGATATGTGATTACGTGTAAGACCATGTCTGGGACATCGACATCGTATTTGATTCGTGTAAGACCCTGTTTGGGATAGTGGCATCGATATGTGATAGCATGTAAGACCACGTCTGGGATGTTGGCTTTGTACGATATATGTGATTATCCGAGTATCCTATTCAATTCCAAATGGTTCAACGGGAAATAATAAGTTGTGACCAAATGTGTAAAACGAGCTAAAACGATCAGGTATGAGTTATTTGATTACCTATTTGAAAATAAGGTAAGTTTGCTATTTGATATGTAATGCAAATTATACATGATACTAATGTAAATATATGTGTATTTGTATAGTATATTCGACCATATGCTATGTATAAGTATGTGATGTTGAAATTTGATTCATGAGTATATACATATGAATTTATATATATTCAGTTGTAAAATGATATTATGGCTTTGAAATGGAATGATACTTTGACAATATATATATGTACATTCGGCCAAGATAAAGTTTATATATGGAAGTATATGTTATATATGAAATAGTAAGCTTGAGATTATATGTGATTATGATAGTATAATTTGGTGTAGACAAAATGAGTTGATAATGCCTTTGAGATGTTATTTGCTTATGAATTACTAGGCTATGATAGCTTACTATGTGTGTATGTTTGTCTCTATTTTATAGATTTTTGAATCAAGTTACAAGCTCGTGGATCGTCAGCAAAGTCTATCACACTATCGATTGTTTTCGGTATTTTATAAGTTAAACTCGAACTTATGGCATGTATAGGCTAGTCTTTGTGTTATTTATTTGAATGTGTATATATTTAGCCATGCGAAAATGGCTTAAACTTGATATTAATGCTTATATGCATTTGGTCTTGACATAGGCTTGTTAATAAAGTATATTTCATGGTGCATATATGTGTGGTATTTGGATAAATGGTTCGACTTGATTGTTAGGTTAATTGATGATTTAGAAATTAATATGAGATAAGCATATTTTGGTAAGTATGTTCTTAGTAAATATGTTGGTGATGTTTAGTTAAATGATTCGGCAATGAGAAGTAGAAATTATAATGTATAATCGGTTTGTGCGATGATAATGTAGTGAAGGATGTGGTTTTGGTTGTGACAAGTTTTTTATAAGTTATGTTATAAATATATTATTGCTTGTGTAATTGGTCTATTTGGTATGGTCTGTGATAGAAAAATATGACTATGATATATGGATGATGAGTCGGTCATTTGAGTAAGTATAATGTATTTAGTTAATAATGTTAATTAACTATGAAATGGTATACATAGTTGATATTTTGTTGTGATAATGGTATGATCTTTTGAGGTTAAATTTGATGATCGTATATATGGCTAATTGATTGGTTGTATATACGTACTTTGGGTATGAAAAATTAGCATGCGATTTAAGTGTACTTTGATTTGTTATTTGTGTAAAAAATGTTAATGTTGCTATAGTGCAGCACGCATAATTTGATGATAATGACAATTATATTTGACCATTTGTTGGAGTTTGTTAATGACTCTTATATGGATAAGTAATAAGTTGTATAATATGGATTGTTTATGATTTGATATGCGAATATACATAAGCATAGTAATAAGCATGCAAAATATGTGTATTTATGGTTGATATTTGTATTCAAAATGGTTCATTTTGTTTTGGTAATATGGTATAATGTCCAAATGTATATTAATTATATTTTCAAAAGCTAATGCCGCATATGTTATTATTAAATTAAAATTTTTTTGTATGATATCCTTGGATATTAAGCACATGTATATAAATGAGATGTTAAATGTTGAAAATTTTGAGGTATTAGGTTTCTTTAATGATAATAATACATGAATTTTGTGTCGAGACCATTTTTAAATCGAGTTTTGAAAAATGGGAATCGACTTTAAGAAAAACGAAAACGGGTGTCGCCACCAATCTTTTTAGGTGTGATTGGATCACCTTATAAAATGTTTTGTTTTAAAACAGTAATTTTGGTCTACGAAAGTCGAGAAATCGGATTCGGGAGTCGGTTACGTACGAGGAAGGATTAGCACCCTCGTAACGCCCAAAAATTGGTACCTAATTGATTATCAAGTGTCTTTAATGTCGGAAATTTGAAAGTTTTAAGATGCAAACCTCTTTTAATTAGAATGTCTCAATTTTGAAAATTAAGGCTCACTTATTTCAAACGAGTCAAAACATCACATCTAGTAAGTTAGGACGCAACATTTTAAAACCTTCGAAACTAAGCTCGTCTTTCGAAAATTTCTATCTCGAAACAACAAAACGCCATATCCAGTAAGTTAGGACACTATGTTTTGAAATCTCAAAATAATTGTTTAAGTTTTGAAAACTCAAAATCACTTAGAAGGGTGCTTGACTATTCGAATTCAACGAGAAAAGTCGCAACCCAGTAAGTTAGGGCACTACCTTTCTCGAAGTTTCCAAACATGAAGCATTGCCTTTTATTTTTAGTTTTAAAAACCTTGGAATATTATTTTAAATGACGTTTTAGGATGACATATTAATGCATCATGAAGCATAGATGTACAAAATATTCTAACATTTCCATAAAAACATAAATAATATCATTAAGACAAAACTAAATAACATGAACATACGTTTAATGAAAAAAATCATACTAGGGTAAATATAAGATAATAAACAAATAAAAACATGAGTAAACTAAAAGAAAAATATAATACATGCAAAAATTATACAACAATATATATCATAAAATAGCACATAAAAGAAATAATTAAACATAGCATATAAAAAAATGAAACTATGCACAAATAAGATAAATGGCATACACTAAAAAAAATGAATAAATAGAACATTTACAAATTATAAAAATATAATGCAATAGTTCAAAATACATGAAATGATAATATAATATATATACATGCATAGAAAATATATATTTGAAAATAAACTATATAAAAAGGTTAAATATTATAATATATAAAATACATAATCAAATGTATAAAAGATAGGAATAAATATACATATTTGAAAAATGAAGAAATTAAAATAAAATAAAAAAGTTGAAAAAACTAAGATAGACGAAGAATAAAATAAGAACAAACCAGAGAGTAAGAAGAAGCAAGAGGAGAGAAATTTGAGTGAATGCTCTCAAGAATTCTTATTGCTTCCCAAAACTCAAGTCATTACAATGAAGAGAGAGGCCTCTATTTATAGTTGAGCCTCCCCAAATCCAACGGTACAGATCATTACATCAACGGTTAAGATTAAAGGATATCTACAAATTAAATCTCCAAGATTACAAGATCATATCTTCAAGATTGCATATCATATCTAAGATTGCAATCATATCTAAGATTGTATCATATCTAAGATTGCATATCATATCTAAGATTACAATCATATCTAAGATTATATCATATCTAAGATTGCATATCATATCTAAGATTGCAATCATATCTATGATTGTATATCATTGAAGATTATATTTCCATATGAGTCAAGCTTGTAGATGAACCTTAAATCTTTTCAAGTAATGGGCCATTCTGATCGGGCCAAATTATATTTTTAATTCTGGACTGAACTTGGACTTTGTTTTTTTTTGGGTTTATTATTTTTGTTTTTCGAATTATTTCTGGGCTCGGGCAAAATTGAGTGTCTACATTTTGTATGTATTAAAAAGTATATTATAAACGACTTTGAATTTTTCATTGATATTTGTGTTATGATTTAAATTATGTGTTAAAAGTTTTAAACATATTCATGTTTTAGTTATGTGAATATAACATATATATATATGTAAATGTTCGAAATTTGTGTTTTGTCCGGTAATGCCTTGTAACCCATTCTGGCTACGGATACGGGTTAGGGGTGTTACACTTATGTTGTAATTACACCATGGATAGTGGAGATGGACATAAATGACCTAGAATTATGTGAATTATAATGTTTTAACTAAAGGTTAAAATTGTAAAATGGTTATTAATGTTAATATTAACAAAAACAAAGTGAACATAAACCATATTATAATCCGTTATAGCCAAAAATCAACAAAAAGAAATAGGGTTTGAGCTTTCATCTATTCAGCTAGCTTGTTCTTTGATTAATGTATATATTTTGCTCTGTTTTTGATGATTTCTACATTTTTGTGATCGTTGCTTTGAGTATTAGCTAGCCCATGCCTCAATTTCTGAAATTGTTGATGATTTTGTGAAGTGGCATTGTTGAATTTATGAGCTTTGTGATGTTTAATGATAGATTTTGAAGGTTTAGTGATAGATATACAAGTTTTGTTAAGTGATTTTTGACAAAAATGTCAATTAGGGATTATATTGAGAAAATGTGAAAATATGTGGTTAAATGTGTGAATAAATGACAAATATGGGCTGATATATACACTAGGAGAATTCGGCTAGCATGTATTTGAAAGAAATTGTGTAATTTTGTGTATTTTTGAAATAAAGATTAAATTGTAAGAAATGTGAAAGTTTATGGCTAAAGTGTAAGAATGCCCAAATATGTGTTTGTGGATGAAATTGAATGAATAGGTGATTAAAAAGGTTAATTTTGAATGTATATAGATCAAGAACAAAATAAATTGGACTTAGATCGAGACAAGAACAAAGTATTCAATTAATCTGCTAGTTTCGTTGTTTCTATGACCGAGGTAAGTTTATATGCAAATAAATGTCTTTAAATTGAATTATGTGTATTTACTTGTCATTGAAATGTTATAAAAGTGGAACGAGCAAATACGAACAAGAAACGATGAAGTTTCGATAGCCGAAAGTCCCGTACGAACCTTTAGAATAGTATAGGATACGAATGTCATGACATTAGGTTATCGAGTTGTGATTACATGTAAGGCCATGTCTAGGACATTGGCATTGTATTGAGATTACGTGTAAGACCATGTCAAGGACATTGGCATCGTATTATGATTTCATGTAAGACCCTATTTGGGACAGTGGCATCGATATGTGATAACATGTAAGATCATATTTGGGATATGGCATTATATGAGCTTATGTGATTTTCGAGTATCCTTAACGATTTCGAATGGTTCAATGGGTAAAGTCAAGTTGAGAAATAAATATGTGAATGAGCTAAGTGACTCAGGTACGTACGAGATTCATACGAGTATTGAGAAGTGAAGTAAATGATGAATTTGATTAAGATATTGAATGTGTGTTCAATGAGAAAGGTTTGTGAATTTGTGTGTGATTAGTTATGTTTAGCATATTTGAATTGATAGCAAAGGTTCATATGATGGCTTTATTTGTATATGGCTTACTAAGCTTTTAAAGCCTACTTGTGTGTTCTTTCCATGTTTTATAGATTATCGAAGCTAGCTTGGATATCGGGGGATCATCGGGAACCATCATCACACTATCGACTACTTGTTGGTATTTTTGGATGCTTGCAAATACGGTATATGACATGTATAGGCTAGTGAATTGATGATATGTTTTAAGATTTGATATAGCCATGAGACTTGGCTAGCTTTTGTTGAAAACGTTGGTATGTACTTGGTCATTTAAGTTGACTTGAATTATATGTTTGATAAATGATATATGTGATGTATATATTGTCTTATGTGTTGGCATGTTTGCCATGGTTGTTGATATGTCTATGTGGTTGCTCATTTGGTTAGTTATTAGTTGATGTATTAATGCTTGAAGAATAGTATTTTTTGGTATGATTTTTGGATGATGAATTGGTATGTTTGAGAAGCATGATCTGGTTGATAGAGAGGTGAGAAAGTACATTTAGGAGTTATGTAAGTTGTGAAGAATTTGGCATAATGGTTCGTTATGTTTTGAATAAGGAATTGAGTAATTGAAAATGTTGATGTTAGTTGGCATGATATGTGTGTGAATTGGCATGTTTTGGCTACCTATATATGTATTGAAATGATACCATTTTTAGGGCTAGTTGAGCAAGAGAAAAGGGTGGCAAATTGGCTTTGCAAATGGCCTATTTTTGTCCACACGGGCAGAGACATGGGCGTGCATCTCAACCATGTGTGACACATGGTCATGTTACACGGTCGTGTGTGCCCTAGGGTACCCTTTAGAATTAAGGCAGTATACCCTACAATTTTGACACGGCCTAGACACACGGGCGTGTCTATTGGCCGTGCACACGGGCTGACACATGGGCGTCTGGCTGGCCGTGTGACCCAAGTCAGTAACCCCTCCAGTTTTCCCATGGCCATGGCACACGGGTGTGTCTCTGGCCGTGTGGTGCAAGTCAGTATGTATGCCCTGTTTTCACACGGCTTGTTCACACGGGCGTGTGACCTTGAAATCAAAATTTTTTTTCTAAGTTTCCTAAAGTTAAATGTTATCGGTTTAGTCCCGAACCACTTTTAAGCATGTTTTAAGGTCTCGTAGAGCCTTATAAGGGACATTGTGAATGGTTTGAAAGGGTTTTGATTATGAATGAATAAATGTATGTGAATAAGGTGTATACTTCGGTAATGCCTTGTAACCCTATTCCGATGTCAGATACGGGTTAGGGGTGTTACATATGATCACAAAATAAACTGAAAAGATTAAGAGAAGGAAAATAGAGGACAAATCTTGGTGATTCTTCAAAACTAGTATTGTAACGCCCCAAACATCTAAGTATTCTTTTTTGTGTGTTGTGTTGCATAAGTACATGTTTGTTTCAATGGTTGAGTGTCCTGAGAAGTGTTGGAGAAGTCCTGAGTTCAAGCCTTGGCTTGGACAAAGTTTTGTTTTTACTTGAATTAAACCTATTTCTAGGTAGTAGGCCTCTTAAATCAATTTGGGGAAAGTATGACAGAATGGGCCTACTGGTCTAAGGGATAGGTGGCGTGGGGTGTTGGCCTGAGGACTGAGGTTCAAGTCCTGGGGAGTGCAAAGGAGTATCTTTTTTTGCTGCTGTGCCGTGTAAAAGGTTGTATGTCGGTGGGTTTTTGATGCTTATGGGCGGTTGGAGTGTTTGAGGTGTGTGGGGAAGTGTGTAGCCAAATTCTAAGAGGATATTGTGGAGAAAATTATGGAAAGTGAGGGGAGACGGAGTAGTGTGCCGAAATTGGACTGTGGCACTCAAGTTTTCAGTTTAGGGGTGAGTTGAGTACTCTATTTCGATTTTGTGAACTTTTTAAGTACACTCTTTTCATTTTCGGCTTCTATTGTGCTTCGGGTTCTTTTCATTTCTTGTTTTTGAGGCAGTCAAATGTTGACTATTAACCATTTGGGTATTTCGTAGGGTTGTTCTTTGCTTGTACCGATTAGGCAAGTTTCTCTTTATTCTCCAATCGATTTCTCTCTTGGTTGGTTACTTCTTCTTCTTCTCTTAACTGTTTCTCTTTTTGACCAAATACTCTTCTTTTACCTCCATAATCCTTGCCGAATCTCTACTAGTTCTCTTTCATTTGGTTCTGAGCCGACAACATTCCCTTTATTGCTAGCTGAATACCTTCTACTCTTGAATCCGAATCTCCCTGCACTCGATTAAGGTAACTTGGTTCTTCTTGGCTTATAGTCGAACCTTGCTGTTGCCGCCACCACTGTTTTGGTTCATGATTGTTTTTTTTCCCTTTTTTTTCTCTCTGTCGTAATAGCTTTCCCCCTAACACCATTTTTTGTCTGCCATTTTTGACAAGGGTGTGATTGTTCATCTCGTGCCTTGATTTTAGGGTGTGCTATTATAGGCCGAATACTTCTATCTACCTTTCTTAGTTCCACGTTTGGGTAAGTTGTTTCACTTGGTTCAAGTTATTCGCGTATATGATTTTGGTTAACAAGATTTGGATGCAATGTAGATTTTGTCAAGGATTTGGAAGGCAATTTTGTTCAGTGGTTTAAGTGGGTTAAACCTTTTTTGCTCATTCAAGGTAGGTAACAATTACCATTTTGGGGATTAAGTGCTATTAAGAGGGTGTTAACTCTAATGGTTAAATGACTGGCATGGGGTTATGATTGAATCTAGGTTTGGGGTTCATGGAGATTTGTGCTTTTCTCACAAACAGGTGTGTGACCACACTACTATAAACGTAGATTGGCAAAAGCCAGAAAAGTAGAACTATTGACGTTACACGAGCGTGTGCTTGCTCGTGTGGTAATTCGAACGCGTGGAACATGGGCGCTTGATCGTAGAGGCCACCATGAGTGTTCTCATGGGCTTAGGCCGTTTTGGGCCACGATGGGCCAAAATGGGCCGTGTGGACCCCATGGGCTCGTGGGCCTCATACTGGTAAACCACCCAGACATGTGGAGACTATTGGGCCAGGCTGTGTAGTTCACATGGCCAAGGTCATTTTTGGGCTTTATGGGCCACTCAGGCGTATGGGCCCACATTGGCTATGATATGGGCTTTGGGCCCATTTTCACTGTTAGACTGTTAAGGTTGCACGGGTCGCCTGAGATGACTGTGGACCTACTGTTGGGTTGGTAAGTATACCTAAACCCCAATTTGATGAAATGACCGTTATACCCTTATGAGGTAAAATGACTAATATACCCCTATGATATGTATGACTGTAATCGAGCATGACATGATTTGCATACACGTATGATATTATGACATGACATGTTGCATGGGGATTGGTTATTATATTTGGAGGAAGTGTATTGTACTGGCAGCTCTACTGTAAATACTGTTTAGTGCTGCAACCGGTACTATATTTTGGAGTGTAGGGATGGGTGGGTCGATTTTATCCCCACATGGAGTGTAGGGTTGGACAGAGTGGAGTGTAGAGGATGGATGGGTAGGACTTTTGATTGCATTTCTATTACTATTACTGAAATGGGCTAAGGCCTACACTGATACTGATACTGTAATGGGCTAAGGCCCTAACTATTACTCGACTGTTACTGAAACGGGTTTAGGCCCAGACTATATTTGCCCATTGTATGACTGACTGTTGTTAAGGGATTATACACTGAGTTTTCATAAACTCACCCTTCTATTTTCCTACGCAAGTAATCCTTAAGAGGATCGGAGCTGTGAGGGACTCGATGGTGGCCACTCAATCGCACTTGCTTTCACAATTCAATTTTAAATTTATAAGTAATTTAATTTGGGTATTTGTTATGTAATAAGGCCTCTTAAAGTTTTACTTCTGATTTGGGGATTTATCTACTTTGATTCATAACTACTAGAAGTAGGCCGTGGTTTTCATAAGGATAAATGCTTTCAGAAAACCATGCTATTGCAACATTTTTCAAAAGCTTTTGCTACAACACATTGTTTTCAAAGTGTAATAACAATCTAATACGATTAACATTTTGTTAAACCAACTTGAGTTTTAACAATGATCAAGATATCCTAAAGTTTTGTAAAAGGACACAATGAGGGTTTTAATATAGAACGGATTTTTCACATGGAACGATGCTTTTCAAAATACACTTCAATGTAACATCGCAGATTTGGCCATAACGTCTAGGCCGAGTTTGGGGTGTTACAAGTCTAGTGTGCTTCTCTTCCTTTCTGCTTGTTTTGTCGATGAAAATCCTTCAAGATGCTTGATTGCTACTACTTCGAAAGGCTTTCTTGCTCTTTCTGAAGAGGGGAAATCAACAAGGGAAGGGAAGAAAACTGGAAAGGCAAATGTGAGTGAAGGGGAGAAGTGAATGGTGAATGAAGAGATAAGTGAAAGATGAGAAATGAGGAGGTGAAGGGGGTATTTATACTTGGAGATGACAGCTTGAATTGGCTAAAAATGGTAGCCAATCCCCCTTCTCATGGCTGACCCTTGATAGTAGGGAGAGGGGTTGAGATGACTTTGGTAAATTTAACTTAATGCCACAAGTGAGAATGCACAAAAAGAGGAGGGTTTGGAATGGGTTTTAGGAGAAAGTTAAGAAATATTTTGAAAATATTATAATGAGCTTAATTAGCTAATTTGTGCAGAAATTGGGTCGGCATTGGGCTGCTATTTCCTTGATGGATCAATCCCCTTCAATTTAATAAATTTGGGCCCTTTTCTTTACACCAGATTAGGAGTAAATTCAATCCAATTTTTGTTGGATCAAAAATAAATTTTCATGGGTCTTTGGGGCTTCCATGGCTAAAAAAATATCAGCCTTCCTCATGTACCAAATACTTAGAAATTTTTCAAAAATTCAATCTTCCAAAGGTAACTACCGAGCTGATTTTTCACCATTTGTGCAAAGTTGTCGAAAATTGGCCAAATTATGCAAATTTAGTATAAAAATAAGTAGAATTCAAAAATTTTCATAAATTAAGTTGAATTTAATTAATTTATAATAAAAGTGTAAAATTTTACCAAAAATACTTAGAAACTGCAAGAATTAGTGCTTAAAAGGTGCTGAAAAAGTCTATATATTTAAGTGGTTCCTGTGAAACAAAAAAAAAATATGGTTAAAAAATTTGTACATAGGGTAGGGGGTTGTGACCAATTGGTCATGTTGGCGACAAGCATCAGCTCAGTATTTAACTTACCTGGTACCCTTATATATGATACTGGTCTCACCTCTCACATGCACACACAATTCAGTATTTAAGTGAAGTAGAGTGAAAAAGAAAGTTGGCTACCTCACATACACACAATTTAGTATTGAGTGAAGAAGAGTGATGTAACACCCCTAATGTAACACCCCAAACCTGACTCAGACGTTATGGCCGAATCTGGAGCATCACATTGAAGTGTTTTAGCAAAAATCGTGTTTTCATTGAAAACCCTTCTTAAAATAAAAGAAACCTTAATTAACTTATAAAAACTCTTTTTATTTTTCAATCACGAAAACCTGTTTAAAACATATGATTTTATGAAAACCTGTCATTTTAAAATTCTGTTGCGGAAGCGTAGAAAAACATACTATGGTTTAGCAAACCCATGTTCAACATTTCATAATTACAGCGCATGAAAATAAAAACCCAAATAATAACAAAATGGAAGCCTTATTACAATCTGGCCGGAAAAGTACTTAATAAAATAGACACTTGTATGCTTTTAAGAAGAAAACACGTCCATGTTGCCTTCCTAGCTAGCCACCCAGAGTCCCTCCAAACATCGAACCTTCTACTGAGCATCACCTGAAAATAAAATAAAAGAGGGGGTGAGTTTTTGCAAACTCAGTGTGTACAACCCTCGACGAGCAACAAGCATTCAATAAACACCATACATCACATGCAATACAATACCATCCTAATAATCTATCCGCTACACACCAGCTTCGTCCCTCATCACACTATGTGGGGATATAAATATCAACCCACCCATCCGTCACATCTATGGTAGCACGGTTGCGGAACTACCTGCAATTACACATTGGGCTTAAAAGCCGTCGGTGGATCCATGATTGTCAAGCAACCATGCGATCCTCATATACTTCCTCCATTCCATGATTCCCAACCCCTATGCAACCTAAGCAGAATATCATATGTATGCATGTCACATCCATAAAACTTACATTAACACCTAGGGGTATTTTGGTCATTTTCGCCCTTAAGGGTATTTTGGTAATTTTCTCTTTATGGTTTTCACTTACCTTGGCCCGTTAACAAATCCCGTGAGCTAAGATGAACGAATACTATGCACCAGGTAGGATTCCAGAGAAAATGAGGTGAGTCATTAAGACCGCTTAAGTACCAAGCTCTTCCTAGATCCAATCCTAAACATGCATATACCCGTTGCCACACCTTAACCCTTTGTCTTGTCCATGGTCGCAATAGATTAATTAAGTCTTATGTAGTTATCGTATACTAGGCCCAAAACCCCTTACAAAGCCCAAACAAATTCACCTACCTATATCTGGCGTATTAAGCCCAATCATATTCATATGGCCTATTAGGCCCAAATCACCTGTATATGGCCCGTTAGGCCCAAATCACATTTATGTGGCCCATTAGGCTCAAATCACATTATACACATGCTCACATACGAATTTCTATCACATAGCATCAATTATCAAATTTTGCCTATTATGGGTCCAACAGCCCGTCAGGCCCATTAAGCCTATTCTGGCCCGATTGGCCAATTCATAGCCCAAATCCATAGAATCGCCCATGGGCCTCAGACAACCTATCGGTTTCCTCTTCACGAGTGTTCGCGCACTCGCAAGACTACCGTAGCCCAACTTTCAGCTTTTCGACATTTCGACATTTTGGCTTTTCGGCATTTCGGCTTTTACTGATTCATTGTGTGTGTGCAGTGTATGTACACACCTGGTAAGTAAGCGTGCTGCGATTCCCTTAGTCACCAACCTACAAATGATATCACCCTTCAATTAATCGTATGCTTAATACATATCCTTACTAAAATTGAAACCTCACCTCAACCTTACCTTGCGCGATCAGCCCCCTTTTTAAATCACTAACCACAATCAACTCTTAGAGCTGCACCAATCTTAACTATTAAAACCAGAATAATAGATGACTCGTATCTAACACAAGTCCCCTTACCTTAATTATGAGCATTCGGCCACCTTAGCTAATAGGAGAGGAATACTTACCAAAACCTCAAACACCTAAAGAGCAATTCGGGAGAGAGCTAAGATCCGAGATCCGATACTAATTCCCTACCAAAGTTGATTAGAAAGAGTGAGGGAAGAACAACGTAATAGATTCATAGCAAAATCGATTGGAAGACCAAACACTTACACTAGATACGGTCAAAGAGTATTCAGCCCTTGAGAGATTTGGATTTTCGGCTTTCAAACTTAGTATGATGAATAAGGTTTATTTGGTACAGATTAAAGAAGAAGAGTAGAAGAAGGAATCGACTAAGTGAAACAAAGAAAATTTTGTAGAGAAGAATTGAAATCGGCAGAAAGAAAAGAAGAAAAAAAAAGGGTTTTTGGCTTTTAGGGAAGAGGGTTTCTGGCAACAAGGTGAGGGGAAATTCGACATTAGCCTGGCAAAATCCCACTCGTCACCTATTTATAGCCCTATAGCAGAATTCCTCAAGCCCAATTTCCCAATTTGGCTCTATCACTTTCCCCTTCTCATCTCTTCGTTTTTCTCCCTGATAACCCCTTAATCTGTTCCTCAAATTTCTCTTCTGAACACTCCCCTTGGAGTGCATTTTCACGCCACTTCCAACCTTTTAGAAGGCCAAAATTAAACTTCTAAAAATACTAAGCTAGGATTCGAACCTTGGATCTCCTTGCTAGCCACTAATGCCACCTCTCTGCACCCTAAGTGGCGTCACTTAGCCACTCCTCTACAAGGCTTTTTGATGCTATTTTCCCCTATATTTATTTAAAAGCCCAACCACTTTCCATTAGGGTTCCTTTAATAATTAAACTATAATTTCTTTTACCCCTAGATTCGAACTCAAACCTTGACCAAGACCTACCATTGTGTAATTAACACTTAACAGGAATTGCTAAGCACAAAAAGAAAAATATTTGAGATTTCGAGATTTTCGGGTTTCGGGATTTTTGAGGCGTTACAACTCTACCCCCTAAAAGAAATTTCGTCCTCGAAATTTTACCTGATTCAAACTGTTGAGGATATTAACATTGCATCGCTTCCTCAGGTTCCCAAGTAGCCTCCTCAGCCTTTTGATTTCGCCAAAGTACTTTGACTAATGGAACGGACTTCCTTCTTAGTTCTTTGACATCTTGACCAATTATTTGTATGGGCTCTTCAACGAAACTTAGGTCTGGCCTGACCTCGATTTCTTCCACCGCCACGACATGTGAAGGATCTGAGCGATACCGCTTCAGCATGGAAACATGAAACACGTCATGGATCTGGCTTAGTTTAGGAGGTAATTCCAGCTGGTAAGCGACTGGCCCAATCTGCCTTACAACCCGATATGGCCCAATAAACCTTGGGTTAACTTCCCTTTGCGTCCAAACCTTAATACCTTCTTCCATGGAAAGACCTTAAGAAAAACTAAGTCCCCTACTGCATACTCTATCTCCCGTTTAAGGTCAACATACGACTTCTGCCTATCCGAGGCCTCTTTTAACCGATCCCGAATCAATTTTACCTTATCTTCAGTATCGGCTACTAACTCATGGCCCAAAACTCTTCGTTCGCCCAACTCTGTCCAACATGTTGGAGTTTGACACCTTCACCCATACATTGCTTCATATGGAGCCATCCCAATGCTTGCTTGGTAGCTATTATTGTACGCGAATTCAGCTAACGGCAAATAGTCTTCCCAACTACCTTGGAACTCTATCACGCATCCCCTCAACATATCTTCCAACACTTGGATCACCCTTTCTGACTGTCCATCAATTTGAGGGTGGAATGCCGTACTGAAATTCAACCTAGAACCCAATGCCTCATGTAGCTTGTTCCAAAATCGCGAAGTGAAACGTGGGTCCTTATTAGATATTATGGATACTGGCACTCCATGCAATCTTACAATCCCTGCCACATACAACCTAGCCGACTTTTGTAAAGAGTAATCGGTGCGAACCGATATAAAATGGGAAGACTTGCTTAACCAATCCACTATATCAAGTCTTTCTTAGTAGGTGTCAAGGGTAGCCCACTAACAAAGTCTATATTGATCCTTTCCCACTTTTAGAGTGGAATCTTCACTGGCTGAAGCAATCCCGAAGGCAACTGATGTTCCACCTTCACCTTTTGACAAACCAAACATTTGCTTACGAACTCCATGACCTCGCTCTTGAGTCCAGGCCACCAATAAAGCTCACGCAAATTCCAATACATCTTGTTTCAGCCAGGATGCATTGTATAGAGACCGCTATGTGCTTCTCGCAGAATGGATTGCCATAGATCATCGTCCTTTGGTATACACATTCTCCCACGGAAACACAATACTCCTTCACTATTTATCCCAAAGTCCGATGTCTCTCCACTCTCCACTTGTCTGAAACGAGCACCTAAAGTCTCATCCACTAATTGCTTACTCTCTATCTGTTCGATCCACATTGGTTTTACTTGAAGTTCAGCTAATAAGCTACCATCATCCAACAAGCTTAAACGGGCGAGCATAGCCCTCAAATCTGACTTAGCCGTACGACTCAATGCATCGGCTACCACATTTGCTTTGCCAGGGTGGTACTCAA
The DNA here is from genome assembly GCA_025698465.1 of Gossypium longicalyx. Lineage (NCBI taxonomy): Eukaryota > Viridiplantae > Streptophyta > Magnoliopsida > Malvales > Malvaceae > Gossypium > Gossypium longicalyx. Next base: position 85,841,037 of record CM047000.1, read on the forward strand.
TCGTACAATCATAATTCTTCAACAATTCCACCCACCTACATTGCCTAAGGTTTAGCTCCTTTTGGGTAAGGAGGTACTTCAAACTCTTGTGGTCTGAATAAATTACGCACTTCTCCCCGTATAAGTAATGCCTCCATATTTTAAGTGCGAAAACCACCGCAGCTAACTCCAAATCATGGGTTGGATAATTTACCTCGTGAGTCTTAAGTTGCCGTGACTCATACGCAACCACCTTTCCTTCTTGCATCAATACACATCACAAGCCCACATGCGGCACGTCACTATAAACCATAAACTCCTTCTCAGGCACTGGCTAAATCAACACAGGGGCCTCAGTTAAAACCTTCTTAAGTTTTTCGAAACTCTCTTGCTGCTTGTTTGTCCAAACAAACAGTACCTCCTTCTTCAACAATTTAGTTAAGGGAGAAGCAATTACTGAGAAGCCCTCAACAAATCGCCTATAGTATCCTGCCAAGCCCAGAAAACTTCAGATTTTCGATACCGACTTGGGTATTTTCCAGTCTAACACCGCTTCAATTTTTCGGGGATCCACCTTAATCCCCTCGGCTAACACCACATGTCCTAGAAAATTAACCTCCCTTAGCCAGAATTCACACTTACTGAATTTGGCATACAGCTGCTTCTCCCTTAAAGTCTGCAACACAATCCTTAAGTGCATCATGCTCATCCTCACCTTTTGAGTACACCAAAATGTCATCTATAAAGACTACCACGAACCGACCCAAGTAGGGTTTGAAAAATCGTTTCATGAGATCCATAAAAGCGGCAGGTGTGTTTGTTAGCCCGAATGGCATCACCAAGAACTCGTAGTGCCCATAACAAGTTTTGAAAGCTATCTTATGAACATCTGCCTCCTTAACCCTCAATTAGTGATATCTCGAAAATAGAAGCTCCCCTAAACTGATAAAAAAGATTATCAATTCTCGATAGAGGGTACTTGTTTTTAACAATTAACTTGTTTAACTGTCGATAGTCGATGCACATTCGAAAGGTTCCATCCTTCTTCTTCACGAATAACACCGGTGCTCCCCATGAAGACACGCTTGGTGTATGAATCCTCGATCCAACAATTCCTGAATCTGTGCCATAAGTTCCACCAACTCCTTTGGTGCTATCCGATAAGGAGCAATGGACACCGGAGCCGTCCCAAGTAACAACTCGATTCCAAATTCCACTTCTCTACTGGGTGGCAACCCAGGCAGCTCCTTGAGAAAGACATCAGGAAAATCCCTAACAGTTGTCAACTCCTTAACAGTAAGGCTCTTAGCCTTCATATTACTAATATAAGCTAAAAAGGCTTCGCATCCCTTTCGTACTAACTTCTCAGCCCTTAACGTCGAAATCATGTTCGACAGATAGTTCTGGCGTTCACCAATCACCACTACTTCCTTATCTTCTGCTGTTCTTAACACCATTCGCTTTGCAGTGCAATCCAACGTGGCTCGATGCTTCACCAGCCAATCCATACCTAAGATTAAGTCAAATTCGCTAAACGACAGCTCCATCAAATCCGCTAAAAAAGTAACCTCTTGGACTACTAAGGGTACCTCCCTAAACAACTTATTCACTCCTACTGACTGCCCTAGCGGACTAATCACAGTCATCTCATTCGCAGTAACTTCAAACATATCACCCAAAGATTCAGTCATATTGCATGCAACATAGGAATGCGTCAATCCAATATCAATCAATGTTGTGTAAGGTAACTCATATATAAGGAACATACCTGTTATCACATCTGGGGTATCCCTGTCTTCTCGGCGACGAGCAGCATAAACCAAAGCTGACTGTCTCACCTCAGGAGGACCTGCATTTCTGCCTAGTGCTCCACGTCCATGCCCATTGCTGTTACCACCCCTGGCCTACCCACGACCCCTTGGCAGCAGCTAACCTTCCCTTGGTGGTTGAGCATCACCTTGGCCCACTACTGGCATTCGACCTAGCATTAGGGGGCAATCCTTGATCCTATGCTCTATAGACCCATAAGCGAAGCAAGCTCCCATCCTCTTCCAACACTAGCCTCTATGGCTTCTCCCACAATCAGCACAAGGTGGCACCCCTGGATTAGCAGTAGGGGGCCATACTCTAACTGGCCCATTATTTCTGGCCCTAGCCCTAGGCCTCTTTCCAAGATCGAGAGCCTCAGCCTCCCTCTTATTCCTACCCTTTTATTTTTCCCGATTTAAGCGCTCAATACGCTTTACCTTCTTCGCTATTTTCGCTTTTTCACCAACTCCGAGAAAACTCGCTCCCCTTGTGGAGCTATCAATACCCTGAGGCTATCTCTAAGTCTATCCTCAAACCTAACGCAACGCTCATATTCCGTTGCCACCATTACTGTTGCATACCTACTAATACGTAGAAACTCCACTTCATACTCTGCCACTGATTAGTTTCCTTGGGTCAAGTTCAGGAACTCCTTCCTTCTAGCATCCACATAACTTGCACCCACATACTTCCCTTGGAATACAGCTTTGAAAAACTCCCAAGTGACCCGCTCCGGTTGGGTGCCTTCTTTCACTGTCAACCACCACTAGTAGGCTTCTTCCCTAAGCAGCGACACTGCCCTTTTCAGCTTTTGTTCCGGTGAACAGTCTAGGTCATCCATTATCCTTTTAGTGGCCTCCAACCAGTATTCCTCCATGTTTGGAGCCACGCCAACCACGCCCTTAAAGATCTCAGCCCTATTCGATCGAAGTCGCTCGGGAATGGACCCCCGATTTCTAGTGCCATTGTTGGGCCCAACGACCCTTTCTAAAATTCTCAGCATTGCCTGCGACAATGCATCTTCTCCCGCGGCCCGACCATACGGTCCATTCTCGGCCACAGGTGAGGCCAGAGCCCCTTCTACTCCAACATCGGGCATATGGCCCGATGCTGACGATTCAGCCCTAACACTTTTGCAGCCTCAGCCACGGCCTTTTGTACCTCTTCTAGCACTCATCGTCGACTCGCGTATTATTTGGATTGAAATTTTATAAAGTTTTAGTTAGTTTAATAATTACACCGATGTTTTAATAATTACACCGATGTTTTATGAAAATATTTAAAGAGAAAATTGTTTTCGAAAATCCTCTATAGTTTCCAGATCCTACGGGCTTTAGTTCCATTCTAACAATCATCTAAAGTAGCCCTCTAAATATCTACTCTATAACAATTTAAACAAACTTAAAAATAAAAGTACTTACTTGGTTCGACGTCAGAGGCTCGGTGTTCCGCACAGTAAGATTTCCCTTTTTCCAAAACATTGTGATCCAAAATATTTTTTTTTTAAAAATCCAAATAATAAGTAGAAAAAGAAACCAAATAATAATAAAGCCCACTTCACAGCCCGAGTTTTGCAACCTGGGCTTTGATACCACTAAATGTAACACCCCAAACCCGGCCCGGACGTTATGGCTGAATCTAGCGCATCACATTGAAGTGTTTTAGCAAAAACCATGTTTTCATTGAAAACCCTTCTTAAAATAAAAGAAACCTTAATTAACTTATAAAAACTCTTTTTATTTTTCAATCACGAAAACCTGTTTAAAACGTATGATTTTATGAAAGCCTGTCATTTTAAAATTCTATTGCAGAAGCGTAAAAAAACATACTATGATTTAGCAAACCCATGTTCAACATTTCATAATTACAACGCATGAAAATAAAAACCCAAATAATAACAAAATTGAAGCCTTATTACAATCTGGCCGGAAAAATACTTAACAAAATAGACACTTGTATGCTTTTAAGAAGAAAACACGTCCATGTTGCCTTCCTAGCTAGCCACCCAGAGTCCCTCCAAACATCGAACCTTCTACTGAGCATCACCTGAAAATAAAATAAAAGAGGGGGTGAGTGTTCGCAAACTCAGTGTGTACAACCCTCGACGAGCAACAAGCATTCAATAAACACCATACATCACATGTAATACAATCCCATCCTAATAATCCATCCGCTACACACCAGCTCAGTCCCCTGTCACACCATGTAGGGATATAAATATCGACCCACCCATCCGTCACATCTATGGTAGCCCGATTGCGGAACTACCTGCATTTACACATTGGTCATAAAAGTCGTCGGTGGATCCACGTTTATCAAGCAACCATGCGATCCTCATATACTTCTTCTGTTCCATGATTCCCAACCCCTATGCAACCTAAGCAGAATATCATATGTATGCATGTCACATCCATAAAACTTACATTAACACCTAGGGGTATTTTGGTCATTTTTGCCTTTAAGGGTATTTTGGTAATTTTCTCTTTATGGTTTTCACTTACCTTGGCCCGTTAACAAATCCCGTGAGCTAAGATGAACGAATACTATGCACCAGGTAGGATTCCAGAGAAGAGGAGGTGAGTCATTAAGACCGCTTAAGTACCAAGCTCTTCCTAGATCCAATCCTAAACATGCATATACCCGTTGCCACACCTTAACCCTTTGACTTGTCCACGGTCGCAATAGATTAATTAAGTCTTATGTAGTTATCGTATACTAGGCCCAAAACCCCTTACAAAGCCCAAACAAATTCACCTACCTGTATCTGGCCCATTAAGCCCAATCATATTCATATGTCTTATTAGGCCCAAATCACCTATATATGGCCCACTTGTCCCAAATCACATTTATGTGGCCCATTAGGCCCAAGTCACATTATACACATGCTCACATACAAAATTCTATCACATAGCATCAATTATCAAATTTTGCCCATTATAGGTCCAACAGCCCGTCAGGCCTATTAAGCCTATTCTGGCCCAATTGGCCAATTCACAGCCCAAATCCATGGAATCGCCCATAGGCCTCAGAAAACCTATCAGTTTCCTCCTTACGAGCATTCACGCACTCGTAAGACTACTGTAGCCCAACTTTCAGCTTTTCAGCATTTCGAGTTTTCGGTATTTCAGCTTTTGCCGATTCATTTTGTGTGTGCAGTGTATGTACACACTTGGTAAGTAAGCATGCTACGATTCCCTTAGTCACCAACCTACAAAAGATATCACCCTTCAATTAATCGTATGCTTAATACATATCCTTACTAAAACTGAAACCTCACCTTAACCTTACCTTGCGCGATCAACCCCCTTTTTAAATCACTAACCACAATCAACTCCTAGATCTGCACCAATCTTAACTATTAAAACCAGAATAATAGATGACTCGTATCCAACACAAGTCCCCTTACCTTAATTATGAGCATTCGGCCACCTTAGCCAATAGGAGAGGAATACTTACCAAAACCTCAAACACCTAAAGAGCAATTCGGTAGAGAGCTAAGATCCGAGATCCGATACTAATTCCCTACCAAAGTTGATTAGAAAGAGTGAGGGAAGAACAACGTAATAGATTCATAGCAAAATCGATTGGAAGAGCAAACACTTACACTAGATACGGTCAAAGAGTATTCAGCCCTTAGGAGATTTGGCTTTTTGGCTTTTAAACTTAATATGGTGAATAAGGTTTATTTGGTATAGATTAAAGAAGAAGAGTAGAAGAAGGAATCGACTAAGTGAAACAAAGAAAATTGTGTAGAGAAGAATAAATATAGGAAGAAAGAAAGAAGGAAAAACAAAAGGGTTTTCAGCTTTTAGGGAAGAGGGTTTCTGGCAACAAGGTGAGGGGAAATTCGGGATTAGCCTGGCAAACTCCCACTCGGCACCTATTTATAGCCCTAGAGCGGAATTCCTCAAGCCCAAGCTCCCAATTTGGCTCCATCACTTCCCCCCATCTCATCTCGTCATTTTTCTCCTTGATAACCCCTTGATCCTTTCCTCAAATTTCTATTCTGAACACTCCCCTTGGAGTCCATTTTTACGCCACTTCCAACCTTCTAGAAGGCCAAAATTAAACTTTTAAAAATACTAAGCTAGGATTCGAACCTTGGATCTCCTTGCTAGCCACTAATGCCACCTCTTTACCCCCTAAGTGGCGTCACTAAGCCACTTCTCCTCAAGGCTTTTTGATGCTATTTTCCCCTATATTTATTTAAAAGCCCAACCACTTGCCATCAGGGTTCCTTTATTAATTAAACTATAATTTCTTTTACCCCTAGATTCGAACTCAAACCTTGACCAAGACCTACCATCGCGTAATTAACACTTAACCGGAACTGCTAAGCACAAAAATAAAAAATTAGAGATTTCGAGATTTTCGGGTTTCGAGATTTTTGGAGCGTTACACGTAACCCGTATCCGTCGTCGGACTGGGGTTAAAGGCATTACCGGACAAATCAGAACATTTTACTAACAATTCAATAACATCATCCACAACATAGTCAAACATCATTATAGAGTCCCTTATATAGGTCAACGAGACCTAAAACATGCTTTAGAAATGGGTCAGGACTAAACTAATCTCATACAGTATTTTTCGAAAATTAAACATTTTTCAAAGTTACAGAGGTTACAAGCCGGTGTGGACAGGCCGTGTGCATCACATGGCTTTAAACACGCCCGTGTGTCTAGGCCGTGTCAAAACCGAGCATACATGCTGACTTAATTACACGGTCCCAAGACATGCCCCTGTGCCTTGGCCGGGGTCGAGACTGACTTAAAATCGTAGGGTACCCTAGGGAACAGACGACCATGCAACATGACCGTGTGTCGTACGCGACTGAGACACACGCCCGTGTCTCTACCTGTGTGGGCAAAAATAGGCCATTTGAAACGCCAAATTGCCACCCAATTTGGGTCAAACCTACAAGCATCAAACCAAGCACATTTGCACTATAATTTCAGCCAATTTCAATACCAAAACATACATCATTCATGCCATATCATTATTAACCAACTTCATGCTTAATAGTCATACCAAATTATGCCAAAACATAAAACAAAATCATATCTAAACATTTGTTTCATAACCTCATTTTACATCATTCAAACACATGTTACAAACTTACCAATATCTCAAATTTGCATATATCAAAACTTACCAAAATTGACCATTTCATTTGGTCATTCAAAACACATCATAATGATTATATTGCATCACATATTTCATACCAAGAACTCATTCATATACACAACAATAATCAAGCCAAGTCACATGGCTAGATATAAGCATCACAAAACATAATCAAAGTACTTCTAGCCTATACATGCCATACTTCAATAAATACATTTTCAAAAAGTACCAAAATATAGTTTGATAGTGTGGTGATGATCCTCGACGATCCCCAAGCTTCCGATAGCTTTGATATCTATAAAACAGTTGAAAAATACACAGAGTAAGCTTTCAAAAGCTTAGTAAGCCATATACAAATAAACTTAACAATATAAACATATAAGCATCATAATATATACATATAATCTTTAACCACATGCTATCACAAAATACATAGCTCAAATAAATTTCACATATTCTTCATTCATTTGCACATAATGCATATTTTCTTATACTTTTGTCACATATACTCACTTGAACATAAATATACATATACATATACTTACCTTTCAACATCAAAAATGATATACAACTTCAAACGTACCTGAATCGAATACACATTTCATATTATCATCCATTTCTCGGAATGCCCATTGAACCATTCAGAATCATAAGGATACACAGATAACTCGAAAAGCTCGTACAATGCCAATGTCCCAGACGTGGTCTTACATGTAATCAAATATCGATGCCACTGTCCCAAACAGGGTCTTACACGAAATCAAGTACGACGCTAATGTCCCAGATGTGGTCTTACATGTAAATCATAAGTCAATGCCAACGTCCCATACGTGGTCTTACACGATAACACATATCGGATCCTATGTCATAACATATGTATCCTAACTATTCCTAAGGTTTGTATGAGGCTTTTTGAACGTCAAAACTTTGTCGATACTTTCTCAGATGTCTCAAATTCAATGTATAAAGCCATTCATCATTGTTCAATAACATATAAGCATAAATAAACCATTTCAAATAAATTTATTTGTATATAGACTTACCTCGTACGAATTCGAATAAATAGGATCGGCTACTCGACAACTTTCGACTTTCCCCAATCTAATTTCATTTTCTTTTGTTCATGATCTATATAAATTCAAATTGAACTCTTTTATTCACCAAATCATTCAAATCAATCGACAAACACATATTTAGGGCATTTTACAAATTAGCTCTTACATTTTCATATTTTGACAATTTAGTCCCTATTTCACAAAATTATAAAATACACAAAATTTGCATATACCAATGTTAGGCCGAATTCTCATAGCATTCATATAAGCCCATATGTTTCATTTATTTCACATTTTAGTCCCTCAAAATCTCATTTTGATAATTTAATCCATTTTACTCAAATTCATCAAAAATTCAAAGACAAAATATATCAACCCAACACATATCTTTAATTTACTAACATCAAACTTCATAAATCTCATAGTTTCATCAATGGAATAACTCAAAATCATCAACAAAATAAAAAAATTGAGCCATGGGCTTGATAGTATACAAAGCAACGGTCACAAAAACGTACAAATTATCGAAAATGGATTAAAACACATACCTTAATCAAGAAAAACCTTAGCTGAACCCTAAAATCTTTTTCTTATTCTTTTACTTAGTATTTTCGACAACCATATATGACAATGAACAAAATATATGACTTTTGTTTTAATTATAATTCATTTTATATTCAAATACAATTTTTAACCTTAACAACTGAACATATAATTCATATTGATTAAGGCCATTTATGACCACTCATGTTTTGAATGGTTTAATTGAATCATAAAGACCTCTCTTTTAATAAGACAAATCAATTAAGCACTTTAACAAACAGTAGGCAACTTTTACATTTTATGCGATTAGGTCCTTTTATCAAATTGAGCAGACAAACGATTAAATTTTCATACGAAACTTTCACACATGCTAATTCACATATCATAAGGATGAAAAATAATATTAAAATATTTTTTTAACTTGGATTTGTGGTCCTGAAACCACTATTTTGACTAGGGTCTAAACCGGACTGTTATAATTCTCCCCCTTTGGGATTTTCCTCCCCAAAATCTTACAATTGAACAGATTCGGATATTGCTGTCTGATAGCATCTTCGGGCTCCCACGTAGCCTCTTCAACACTGTGTTGATGCCACATTACTTTGACTAATGGATTTTTCTTATTTCTCAATTCTATAATCTCGCGAGCCGAATTACGGATCAGTTTTTCTTCATAGGTCATATCAGACTGAATCTTAATCTCAGATTGAGGAATTACATGCAAAGGATCAAATCTGTACCATCGAAGCATTGATACGTGAAACACATTATGAATCTTTTCTAGCTCTGTTGGCAAGAACAATTTATATACAACCGGTCTGATACGTTCGATAATCTCATACGGCCTGATGAACCTCAGACTCAATTTGTCTTTTTTGCCAAATCGAAGTACTTTCTTCCACGGGGATGCTTTCGGAAACACTTTATCGCCAATCTCAAATTTAATGTCTTTTCTTTTCAAATCTGCATATGATTTCTGACGATCGGAAGCTGCTTTCAAACTATTTTGAATCACTTTTACTTTCTGTTCAATCTCTTTTATCAAATCGACCCCGTAAATCTTATTCTCGCTGAGCTCAGTCCAATACAGAGGTATACGGCATTTGCGACCATATAAGGCTTCGTACGGTGCCGTTTTAATAATTGATTGAAAACTATTATTATAAGCGAATTCAATCAAAGGCAAATACTGCTCCCACGAACCTTCAAACTCAAGAATGCAGCATCTCAACATATCCTCGAGTATCTGAATAATCCGCTCAGATTGACTATCCATTTGCGGGTGAAAAGCTATACTGAAGTGCAATTTCGTACCCAGAGCATCTTGCAATTTCTTCTAAAATCGTGATGTGAATCTCGGATTTCTATCTGACACAATAGATAATGGCACATTATGCAATCTCACAATATCAGACATGTATAATTCAACTAACTTATCAAGTAAGTAATCGGATCGTATCGGAACAAAATGGGTTGATTTTGTCAATCGGTCAACCACGACCCAAATATCATCTTTCTTTCTCAGAGATAGGGCCAAACCTGAAACAAAGTCCATTGTCACTTTATCCCATTTCCATTCTGGAATCATAATCGGTTGTAACAAACCAGATGGCACTTAATGTTCATCTTTAACTTGTCGATAGATTAAAAATTTAGAAACAAAGTCAGAGATATCTCTTTTCATTTCAGACCACCAATAATGTTGTTTTAAATCGTTATACATTTTTGTACTACCGGGATGCACAGATAAACGACTATTGTGAGATTCGTTCAAAATCATCTGAATTAATTATGGATTTCTCAAAACACAAATTTGATCTCAGAATTTCAAACAATCATTAATATCAACTCAAAATTCAGAATCAGAATTCAAATCACACTGAACTAGTTTTGCTATTATCTCATTATCAACCTTTTGAGCTACGATAATATGATGAATGAATAATGGTCTTGCTTTTAATTCGGCTAAAACTAAACCATCATCGGACACAACCAAATGAGCATTCATCGCATGCAGAGCAAATAATAATTTTTGACTCAAAGCATCATCAACAACATTTGGTTTTCCCAGATGATAATCAACCACAAGCTCGTAGTCTTTTAACAGTTCTAACCATCTTCTCTGTTGCAAATTCGAATCTTTCTGAGTCATCAGATATTTCAAACTCTTATGATCAGAATATACATCACATTTCTTACCAAACAGATAGTGGCGCTAAATTTTCAAAGCAAATACAATTGCAGCTAATTCAAGGTTGTGCGTTAGATAGTTCTTTTCATGCAGCTTTAACTATCTCGAAGCATAAACAATAACTTTGCCTTCCTGCATCAAAATGCATCCCAGACCATTTAACGAAGCATCACTATAAATCACAAATTCTTTACCTGATTTAGGTTGTACTAATACAGAGCTTCAGCAATAAGGCTTTGAACTGATCAAAGCTTTTCTGACATTTTTCAGACCATTCAAACTTCACATCTTTCTGAAGCAGTTTCGTTAACAGAGTTACAATCATAGAAAAGCCTTTTACAAATCGTCTATAATAACTGGCAAATCCTAGAAAACTGTGGACTTTAGAGACCTTCTTCGGAGGCTTCCAATCCAAAATAGCTAAAATTTTGCTCGGATCAACTCGGATACTTGATGCTGATACAATATGGCCAAGAAAACTGACTTTTCGTAACCAAAATTCACATTTGCTAAACTTCACATATAATTGCTTATCTCACCAAGTCTGTAGTACTATTCTCAAATGCTCGGCATGCTCAGATTCATCACGCGAATAAATCGATATGTCATCAATGAATACGACAACAAACTGATCTAAATACGGTTTGAAAATTCTGTTCATGAAATCCATAAAGATAGCAGGTGCATTTGTTAATCCGAAAGGCATAACTAAGAATTCATAGTGGCCGTACCTCGTTTTGAATGCAGTTTTCAGAATGTTTGAGTCTTTTACTTGCAACTGATAATAACCCAATCTCAAATCTATCTTCAAAAACACAGTAACTCCTTTCAATTGATCAAACAAATCATCAATTCGAGGCAGAGGGTATTTATTCTTGATAGTCACTTTATTCAACTGATGATAATCAATGCACATTCTCATCGTACCATCTTTATTTTTCACAAATAGAATTGGTGCACCCCAAGGTGAGAAACTCGGTCTAGCAATCCCTCTATCTGTCAACTCTTGCAACTGAGACTTTAATTCTTTTAGTTCAATCGGAGCCATTCTATATGGAGCTATTGAAATCAGAGTAGTTCCTGGTACTAACTCAATGCCAAATTCAATTTCTCGAATCGGAGGTAATCCCAAAAGTTCTTCAGGAAACACATCAAGGAATTTATAGACAAATAGCGCTGGTTCAACTTTCTTTTCTAGCACTTTCGAATCGATCACATAAGCAAAGTAAGCTTCACAACCTTTTCTCACAATACTCAGAGCTTTCATCGAAGATATCATAGTAGGTAATCCATTTAAATCATTAGATTCAATTCAGACTATTTCATCATTCTTGCATCTCAAATCAATTGTTTTCCATTTGTAATTCACAACAGCATCATACAAAGTTAAACAATCCATACCCAAAATTATATCAAACTCATCAAAAGGTAATAACATCAAATCGGCCGAAAAACAAATGTGTTGAAACATTAACAGACAATTCTTGCAGACTTTATCAACCAAACCACATCTGCCTAAGGGGTTCGATACTTTAATTACGAATTCAGTAGACTCCACAGGAAAAGTCTTACTATTCACTAAATTCATGGATATATACGAATGCGTTGATCCAGGATCTATCAAAGCAATCACAGAAGTATCATAAAGAGTAAATGTACCCGTAATCACATCTGTTGATGAAGCTTCCTCACGAGCTCAAATGGGATAGGCTCTGGCAGGTGCGCGAGCCTCGGATCTAACAGTGATGTCTTTAGTCCCTCTTTGATTACCACTCATATTTCCCGGGTTTCTGAGAGGTCTACCACGAGATGCATTACCACTTGGCCTCAGATTTTGCACAATCTCTTGACGATCCACATTTGAAACAAGCCCGATCATACAATCTACAATTGTTGGGATGTCTTTTACCACATTGTTTGCACTCAGGATGATCAGATCTGACATTTCCAACACTAGCAACAGATGTAGTTGGAGCATTGAAACTCGAATGTGATCTAGCACGATCTCTACTCGAATGTCCCACATTAGCCTTTGAACAGCTATAATCGTCTCAAAACTTCTTTGATGCAAATTGAAATGGCTTGCTTGATGATCTCTTTCACACTTCTCTAGCTTCTGAATCAGCTTTTCTTTTCTCTTTCCCGAGCTTTTCAGCTTTACATGCTCGTTCAACAAGCACTACAAATTCTTTGATCTCAAGAATCCCGACTAACAAACGAATATCTTCATTTAGACCATCTTCAAATCTTTTGCACATTATTACCTTATTAGATACACATTCTCTAGCATATTGACTCAGTCTTACAAATTCTAGCTTGTATTTTGTAACAAACATATGACCTTGTTTAAGCTCAAGAAGCTCTTTACGTTTCTGGTGGATAAATCTCTGATTGATGTATTTCTTTCGAAATTCAGCTTGAAAGAAATCCCAGGTGGCTCACTCTCTTGGAACCACTGATATCAAAGTCTTCCACCAGTGATATGCCGTGTCTCTCAGAAGTGAAACGGCACATTTTATGCATTCATCCGGAGTCAAAGACAATTCATCAAATACTTTTATTATATTTTCTAACTAGAACTCGGCTCTCTTGGCATCATCATTTATTGTAGCACGGAATTCTTCAGTTCTATATTTTCTAATCTTATCAACCGGAGGCTTAATCAACCGATTCAGATTAGTTTGTGACATAGCAGGGACTTGTGGAGGATTGATCGGGGTTGGGGGTTGTTGAACAGCTGGATTAGTTCTAATGTATTGGGTGAACCAATCATTCATAATTTAATAGAAGGCTTGTCTAGCCTCTCCATCATAGCTACTCGTAGCTGGTTTAGAGTAGAATGGCGCTGTCCCTTGCGTGAGAGCAGGTGCATTACTTTCAACATCGTCCGCTACGGCTCGTTCAGGATCCATTTGCTATAAAAAACACATTTTAATTGTCATGATTCATCATACTATCGCAGTTCTTAAATATGGTATGTATAGTTAGACTCACATATGTTACATTAGTCCTAGAATTGACTAAACCATAACTCTGATACCAACCAAATGTAACACCCCTAACCTGTATCCATCGCCGGACTAGGGTTAAAGGCATTACTGGACAGATCAGAAAATTTACTAACAATTCAATAACATCATCCACAACATAGTCAAAAATCATTATAGAGTCCCTTATATAGGTTAACGAGACCTAAAACATGCTTTAGAAAGGGGTCGGGACTAAACCAAGCTCATACAGAATTTTTTGAAAATTAAACATTTTTTAAAGTTACAGAGGTCACACGCCCGTGTTAACAGACCGTGTGCCTCACACGGCTTTAGACACGCCCGTGTGTCTAGGCCGTGTCAAAACAGAGTGTACATATTGACTTAATTACATGGCCACAAGACATGCCCGTGTGCCTTGGTCGTGGTCGAGACTAACTTAAAATCGTAGGGTACCCTAGGAGACACACGGTCGTGCAACATGACTGTGTGTCGCACACGGCTGAGACACATACCCGTGTCTCTACCCGTGTGGACAAAAATAGGCCATTTGAAAAGCCAATTTGCAACCCAATTTGGGTCAAAACTACAAGCATCAAACGAAACACATTTGCACTATAATTTTAGCCAATTTCAATACCAAAACATACATCATTCATGCCATATCATTATCAACTAACTTCATGCTTAATAGTCATACCAAATTATGCCAAAACATAAAACAAAATCATATCTAAACATTTGTTTCATAACCTCATTTTACATAATGCAAACACATGTTACAAACTTACCAGTATCTCAAATTTGCACATACCAAAACTTACCAAAATTGACCATTTCATTTGGTCATTCAAAACACATCATAATGATTATATTGCATCATATATTTCATACCAAGAACTCATTCATATACACAACCATAATCAAGCCAAATCACATGGCTAGATATAAACATCACAAAACATAATCAAAGTACTTCTAGTCTATACATGCCATACTTCAATATATACATTTTCAAAAAGTACCAAAATATAGTTCGATAGTGTGGTAATGATCCTCGATGATCCTTGTAACGCCCCAAAAAGGTAGGGTCTGTATTTTTGCATGTGTTAGCATAAATTCCATGTTTGCTTGAATAGTTAGTTGATTTAAGTGTGTTGGGGGAGTTTGAGAGGTCCTAGGTTCAAGTTTCGGCTTTTGCAGCATTTTTTGTTTTGCCCTTAAAAGAACCTGAGCACTGGTACTTAGGCTTTATAAATAATGGGGTTAGATGGTTAGCACAAAAAGCCGTGTGGCTTGGTGGCATGTGGCATGGTTTGGCAGTAGGAAGGCAGAGGTTCGAATCCCATGGAAGGCAATAAATGTTAATTTTGCTGCTTGGGATGGCAAGAGTTTGTAGTGAGTTCGAACTTTGTTGGTGGAAGTTTGAACTGGTCTTGGTTTGTTGGGAGAGATAAGGGGAGTGATTTGTGGAGATTTTCTAGGAGTTGGAGGGGAGGAGTGTTGTAGCTGAAGTGGGCATCTTGCTTGTGCAAAATCGGCTAAGGGTAAAACACTCTGGCATTTTCGATATTTTAGGGTTTTTTTAAGAGAGGCCGGAATCTCTTTTTGTTCCATCCTCGGGTTTTTGTTCATCTTTTGGTTCTTTTGGTCCATTTTGGGGTACCTTTCTTCTCTTGTGTCGAATACATTCTCTTCCTTTCTTGTTTCGCTACATTTCACTTTGGCCAAATAACTCCACTCTTTCCCTCACCTATTTGGTTAGTTTAGTCGAACATCTTCTTGAGTTTTATTCATTCTCTACTGGTTCTTAAGTGTGTCTTCTGTCTTGGGGTACTATCCGGAACTCCCTTGGTTTTTTTCCCTCTCGACTTAGTTGGGTGGTTCATTGGGCTAGCTAAATATTCTTCTGTCTAACCGAAGCTCTCCCTGGTGAATTAAGGTAAGTCTCCTCTTGGGTCACCGAATCCCTAACAATAGCCGAACTTTCATATTATGTTTTCAGCTATGGCTATGCCACTTCTCCTTCTTCTGTCATATTATGTTAAACTCCTTTCTTTAATCCCTTTCTTTGATCGGCTTTCGCTAGGGGTGTGTTCTTGGCATCATGCGCTAGACAGTGGTGGTTGTTGGGTTTAGGCCGAATACTGCTGCCCTCCTCTTCTAGTTTTCATTTCGGTAAGAGGCTTATGTGGTTAAGTGGTTTATATTAAGGTTGTGTAACAAGTGAACTTTAATGCAGTGTGTTGCCATCGGGGGTGATCGGAGGTTAAAGAGATTTGAAACCTACTTGGGATATCAAGGTAAGCGATACGTATTGTTGAGATTTGTGAGTACATAGTTGGGTGGCCAACTCATATGTTTGAGAACTGACAAGGGATCATTATTTTGGTTTTAGGTTGAGTGCGCAGAGTTCGACGTGTTTCTCTCCGAAAAGGTGTGTAACTGTACACCATTCCTGTTAGTGATCAAAAGCCAAAAGGTGTGCATTCACACTCCTACTTTACTACAGATCGGCAAAAGACGAAAAGCCAAAACATCAGCATTTGAGGTCTCGCGAGTGTGCGATCAATTGTGTGATGAACCGAGCCACAAACCGTGGGCGTCAGACTGTGGAGGCCGCCATGAGTGTTCTCGTGGGCTTAGGCCGTGAGGGACCCATGGGCCGAGAAATGGGCCTTGGGCCCATTTGCACTGTTTTGGCCATTTGAGTTACTTGAGTCGTTCGAGACGGCTGAAGACTTTATGAAGGGTCGATATCTGTATCGAGACCCTAAATGCTATAGATGACCAAGATACCCCTAAGGGGTAAAAATTAACGTTTGACCCTTAATTGCTGTAATTACCTTTATAATGCTAGTGTTCGGTTATTTGATGTGTGAATGGCATTTATATGACTGGTTATGAGTATGAAATACTACACATACGTAATATCTATGACATGGCATTGCATGGGGTTGGGTTTATGTTATGGAGGAAGTACTGTACTAGTGATTATGTCATATTTATTATTACTGGTGGCTTGCCACACTTACTGTTACTGGAAGCTACACTGCATTATTGATATTACTGGTACCTTTGCTGCGATTTTGGTGTGCTGGTTGGGTGAGTCGATTGATATCCCCACAAATGTGCTGGTTGGTACGGGTGATGTGTTGGATGGTTATGGGACAGGTTGCATCTTGCACTATATTGATACTGTATGGGGTTTAGGCTCACACTGCTACTGTTTAAGGGCTAAGGCCCAGACTATACTGACACTAAATAGGGCTTTGGCCCAGACTGTACTGATACTGTGTTATCCACTATTTGATTGTTATTGGGATTACACACTGAGTTTTCATAAACTCACCCCGTTTCTAACTGTGCAGGTAATCCCTAAGTTTAGATGATTTGGAGCTGCGAGGGACTCGGAGCTAGCCACACATCTGTTTCTGTTTCTTTTTGCAATTAGATTTCTTTTTGGGATATAATTTTTGTAATAAGGCCATTGGTGGGTGTTGAAACCATCTGTAAATCGTGTTTTGGAAAATGGAAATCGACTTTAAAAAAATAAAAACGGGAGTCACCACCAACCTGTTTAGGTGTGATTGGATCACCAATAAATCATTTTGTTTAAAATCATTAGTTTTAGTCTACGAAATCAAGAAAATGGGTTCGGGAGTCAGTTACGTACGAAGAAGGGTCAGCACCCTCGTAACGCCCAAAAATTGGTACCTAATTGATTATCAAGTGTCTTAAATGTCGGAAATTAGAAAGTTTTAAGATGTAATCCTCTTTTAATTAGAATGTTTTAATTTTGAAAATTAAGGTTCACTTATTTCAAACGAGTCAAAACGTCACATCCAATAAGTTAGAATGCAACATTTTAAAACCTTCGAAACTAAGTTCGTCTTTTGAAAATTTCTATCTTGAATCAACAAAACGCTATATCCAGTAAGTTAGGACACAACGCTTTGAAATCCCAAAATAGTTGTTTGTATTTTGAAAACTTCAAAAACACTTAGGAGGTTGCTTGACTATTCGAACTCATCGAGAAAAGTCGCAACCTAGTAAGTTAGGGCACTACCTTTCTCGAAGCTTCCGAACATCAAGTATTGCCTTTATTTTTATAAAACTTTTGAATATTTTTTTAAATCGATGTATGAGGATGACATGTCATATTTAATATTATGGAACATTAATACTAAGGCAGTATGCAAAAAAAATCTAACATTTCCATGCTTAACATGAATAATATATAAGAAGAAGAATAAATAATATAATAATTATGCATGTAATAAAATAATTAAGCTAAAGTAAATAATAGGCAAATAAGAGCATAAATACACACAACATAATGATATACATGAATCATATATAAATTAATAGACATGGCAAATCTTAAACATAAAATATATATACACAAAAATATATATCTTGCATGAAAAAATAAATAAGCAAAATAATCATACAAAATGGTGATTCAACATATATCTAAACAAATTTATTGAACAAAAATGATGCATGATATACAATTTAATATATAAACATACATACAAAAATCATGATAAAAAAAATAGTAATAATAGCAATACGTATATATTAACTCTAAAATAAAGAAAGCGTCACTTAATAATAATTTTAAATCAACCTTTGGTATTTAAGTAATAAAAAAATATAAAATAATTAAAATATAATAAAATAATTTAGAATAAGATAATACATAAAAAATAAGTAATTAATAATATAATAAACATATAATACAAATATAATATTTTAAAAATATATATATAATAAATAATATACATAGTAAATAAAATAATTATATAATATATAATATAAAAGTATATAGGTTTAAAATTACAATATATAGTATATAAGTAATTAATTAATAAAATATAATAGTTAAGGATAATAATATATGTATATAAATAATAATATAAAAATATATAAAATGTATAATACATAATATGTAATAATAATGTATAAAATAAATAACATATAATAAAGTAGTTATAACATATAATATAAGAAAATAAAGATAAATAAAGATAAATCATAAGGCTAATTTTAAATTTTTAGAATCTACAGGGGAGGAAATTTAAAAAAAAAATAAAATAAATTAGGGACCCCAAAGAAACGCACACAAAATGTGAGGGACTCATAAGGTAATTAAACCATCCTCTTTAAAACGACGTCGTTCCTAGGATAAGCCTTAAAGAAGTTGTTAGGACTAAATTGAAACAAGCATAAAATATTAGGAGCAAATTATAAATACGATAAAATGAAATTGCAAATGTTGAAATTGAGAAGGGATCAATTGTACAAATAACCCTTTTGTCGGAAACACGCGGATCCTTCTCGGGTCACGGGTCAACGCGCTGATCTTAGGCCTTGAAACGACACCGTTTTGGTCACTAAATGGTCACCCCAAAACGACGTCGCATCTTTCTCCTATATAATCTGAACTTCAGCTTCAAAAAAAATTTTAAACCCCCTAAAAAAAAACCCTCTGAAATTTCCCTAGTCCTCTGAGCTCCGGCCCTGGGCCGGTCCGCTTCGTTCATCAGACCTCCGTGTTCAGCCCCATGCGCATCACCAACTCTGCCACACACGGCGGTCGGGATCCAAAAAGCTTCGCTTTTCGCGACGAATCTAAAGGTACTTCTTTCTCTTCTGTTTTTCAATGTATTATATGCATGAACTTGTGATAAAGAGACTGAAACAGAAAAAAAAATATATCACCTTCGTTTCTTGTAAAAATCTCTGGTGTGTTATTGCAAAAATATTCTGTGTACAATGTTTTGGTATATCTCTCTGGTGTTTTTTTATTCGTGTGTCAGTTTTTTTTCCCCCTCTTTTACAGATTGAAAATAAGGCTTTATAGCTTCGATAAACCACTACAAGTTTTGGAAAGAAATCTCTGATTTCTTTCCATATTCGCTTCATATGTCTGCTGTGATTTTCTTTCCTTTTCTTGCAGGCGAATCGCGAGGATTTCGTTCGAGCACCAATAACTGCGTCTTTGATGGGGCGATCTTTGGATTGTAGCGCATGACCATTCTGGCGTGATTCGCGCGCCGATGGTGGCCTGATGCATGGTGGCGAAGTCGAGGAGTCACGGCGCACTGATGAAGGCGACGATTAGGCCCTTGGACTTGAAAAATCGTGACGTTTGGAACCTCGAAGCATCTAGAATCCCCCTTTGCGGCGCTTAACTTCTCGTCAGAAACCCTAGGGTTTTTCGATCCATTCATCGCTTTGGGCCTTTTGGGCCCCATGTATCCTTGGGTCAAGGATATTGGGTCATCCGGTGTAGATGGGTCTGAGTGTTTTTAGGGGTCTGCTGTGTAACGGGTTTTAAAAGTTGGGCACGATGTGGGGTTTGGGTCGGTCTGTTATGTTTAGACATTGGGCCCCAATGTTTGGGCTTTGTAATCTGAACTTTTTAATGGACTGTTTAATAAATAAATAAATATTTATTTATTTATTTATTTTCTTTTGTTTTGAGCCTGGTCAAATTTGGGCTACTACAGCTGCCCCTCTTTGCTCATTGCTGTGTAACGGGAATCGAGCAAAGACTTATAGAAAGACCAAATTTGTCCGGTCTCATCAAATCATGGTCCTCAATCTGCTCCTTGCAAACTCAAGACTGTCATGTTGATATCTTCGATCTGCTCTCTGTCGAATACAAAGATGCCAAATCTGCTTCTTCGATTTGTTCCCTGACAATACAGAGATGCCAAATCATCTTAGATTTGCTTCAGGGTAA
This sequence comes from Gossypium longicalyx, assembly GCA_025698465.1. NCBI lineage: Eukaryota > Viridiplantae > Streptophyta > Magnoliopsida > Malvales > Malvaceae > Gossypium > Gossypium longicalyx. The sequence continues at coordinate 85,861,482 of CM047000.1, forward strand.
ACACGTGAAAGCCAAATCTGCTATGTCTTTGATTTGTTCCTTGTAAACACAAGAATGCCAAATCAACTTGGATCTGCTTCAGTAAAAACATCTGAAGGTTAGATCTGCTACGTATCTGCTCTCCGTTTGAATATGAAGATGCCAGATCTGTTATCTTGGATCTGCGTTGATGTGAGAACATCCGAAAGTCAGATCTGCTATGTCTTTGATTTGCTCTCCGTCGAAGACAGAGAAGCCAAATCTTGTTATCTTGGATCTGCTTCAGTGTAAACACGTGAAGGCCAGATCTGCTATGCTTTGGTCTGTTACCCTTCTGCTTAGGGGGTTAAGGCGCATCATCTTTCATCTACATAACCTGTGGAATGCATATGTGCTCATGCTGATGATTAGGATGCTATAATCGGAGTGAGTCAAATGTTCCTAATTAGACATGTTGTAATGCAAAATGTTATGAATATGACTTCTATTCCAGACGTCACCACTCATTCCTTCGTTTATCTTTACTTCTCTCAAAGATTATTCCTGCTCAGCCTGTAGGCTTGTATCATTCTTCAAATGCTACGACCCACTGAGAATATCTATAAGATGATCTTTTCTTAGAATCAAATCGTTTGATTTGTCCAATCATCACTTCAGACTGGAAGAAAGAAATTCCTCAAGTTCTTTCAACCCTCACTCACGTGAATTTCTCGAACAATTGTCCTGCTTTAGTTTCTTGTATCATCTAGAAATTTTTGGAGTAATGCGTAAAACTTCATTTGTGAAAATTATTTAGTTCATTTATCACTATTTCAATGCAACATACTTTAAGAATAATGAAAGATGAATTAATCTTGAGAATAATTAGATTTGAATGAATTTGTAAAAAATACAAGTGAAATTAATCTGAAAGCCTATCTTTGAGAAGAAATAGAATCTAAAGATAGCAAACAGGACCAAAGTTAGATGCCCTAGATATCGCCGATTGAATGTCTATACACCAACTCCATGAAGTCTTTTTTTTTGAGTTCAACATGTGTTTAAAAGATCCAAAGTATTTTGTTGATACCCCGATATGTAGCGAGCTTCGCTTTTTGTTGAATCAGATGTAGCAAGATTACCGTGTGCTCTTCAAAATTTGAGCTGCCCTTTCGGGTTTTCAACTCAAAAACCCCTTTGGTCACAAGGCGCCCTTTGCTGGTTTTCACCTTGACCTCTCCATTTTGTTTTTGTAATCTCAAGGCGCCCTTTGTGGGTTTTCACCTTGGATTCTCCTCTCCTTTAGACAAAGTACTTTTTGACTGAGTCTGAATTCACTGGGTTGGGTAAACTCTTTCAATCCATTTCTGTCAAGATTAATGCACCCCCAGAGAAAGCCTTCTTCACGATATACGACCCTTCCCAATTCGGCATCCATTTTCCTCTAAAGTCCTTGTGAATAGGAAGAATCTTTTTCAGTACAAGGTCCCCCTCGTGGAACTCTCTTAGTCGAACCTTCTTGTCATAAGCTTGCATCATTCGCTTCTGATACATCTGACCATGGCGAATGGCTCTTAGCCTCTTTTCTTCAATCAAGTTCAACTGATCATATCACGATTGTATCCATTCATCTTCATCCAAATTTATCTCCGACAAAATTTGAAGAGAAGGTATTTCGACTTCAATGGGTAACACTGCCTCCATCCCATAAACCAATGAGAATGGGGTTGCCCCGGGAGAGGTTCTGATGGACGTTCGATAAGCTAAGAGTGCAAATGGTAACTTCTCATGCCAATCTCTGTAGGTTTCAATCATTTTCCCAACTATTTTCTTGATGTTTTTGTTAGCAGCTTCTATTGCCCCATTTATCTTTGGGCGATATGGAGAGGAATTATGATGTTTAATTTTGAACTGACTACAAACTTCTGCTATCATTTTGTTGTTCAAGTTCAATTTATTGTCTGATATGATCCTTTCAGGCATCCCATACTGACAAATGATCTCTTTCTTCAAAAATCGACTTACAGCTGACTTAGTAACATTTGCATAAGAAGTAGCCTCTACCCACTTTGTAAAGTAATCAATGACCACAAAAATAAAGCGATGCCCATTTGAAGCTTTTGGTGATATTGGCCCAATGACATCTATGCCCCACATGGAAAAAGGCCATGGAGAAGTTATGACAAGTAGAGGTGAAGGTGGTACATGTATCTTGTCTCCATAAATCTGGCATTTATGGCATTTCTTGGTGTAGTTGATACAATCCCCTTCCATGGTAGACCAATAATATCCAAACCTCATGATTTGTCTAGCCATCGTGAAATCATTAGCGTGTGTCCCACAAACACCTTCGTGAACCTCTTCTAAAATTAACTTAGCCTCCACAGCGTCAGTACATCTCAAAAGTACTTGGTCCTTTCTCCTTTTGTACAAGATGTCCCCATCCAAAACGTAATCACAGGATAATCTCCTTAAAGTTCGCTTATCATTTTTAGTTGCCTGTTCTGGGTATTTACGATCTCTCACATATCACAATATATCCTGATACCAAGGGTTATCATCCTTTTCTTCTTCCTCAATGTTACAACAACAAGCTGGAGCCTCAAAAATACTCATCTGAATGGGTCTCATATCCTCCTCCTTATTAGCTCTAATAATTGAAGCCAAGGTTGCTAGAGCATCTGCCATCTGGTTTTCGTCTCGCGGGATATAATTGAAAGTGATATCCTCGAACTCCTCAAGTAACCCCAAAACTATCTTTCAATAATTGATCAATTTAGGATCCCTTGTCTCCTATTCACTCTAAGCTAATAAATTACCAATGCAGAGTCTCCATATACTTCCAAGGTTCTTATTCCTCGCACTATTGCCGCTTGGAGTCCCATGATGCATGCTTCATACTCGACCATATTGTTTGTGCAATCAAAATCTAACTTGCACGTGAATGGATAATAATCACCATTCGAGGATTCCAGGACTGCCCCAATTCCATTTCCCACTGCATTGGATGCCCCATCAAAGCTCAACTTCTAAGGATGATCCTCTGTAGCTGCTACACACATCAACTCTTCATTTGGGAAATCAAAATTTAACGGCTCGTAGTCTTCTAGAGCTCTACTAGCTAGAAATTCCGCTATCGCACTTCCTTTTATAGCCTTTTGACTCACATAGGCTATATCAAATTCTGAAAGCAGTATTTGCCATCTCGCTATTCTCCCATTCAATGCTGTTGACTCCATCATATATTTCAAAGGATTAAGTTTTGAAATAAGCCAAGTAGTATGATATAGCATGTACTGTCTTAACCTCTGAGTTGTCCAAATCAGAGCGCAACACAATTTTTTGATAGGCAAGTATCTCATTTCACATTCGGTGAATTTCTTGCTGAGGTAATATATTGCCTTCTCCTTTTTTCCCGACTCGTCATGTTGACCAAGCACACACCCCATGGAATTACCAAACACCGACAAGAACAGAATTAATGGCTAATCTGGACAAGGTGGAGATAGTACTGGAGCGTTTAACAAGTATTGCTTGACTTTATCAAAGGCATTCTGGCATTCCTCATTCCAAGTACCTTGGTTGTGTTTTCTAAGGAGGCAAAATATAAGGTCACATTTCTTAGTTAATTGTGAAATAAACTGAGCAATATAATTCAACCTTCCAAGAAAACCTCAAACTTCTTTCTGAGTACGTGGTGGAGGCAAATCTCGTATGGCTTTAACTTTGTCTGAGTCAACTTCTATTCCTTTTTCACTGACCACAAAGCCTAATAATTTCCCCGACCTAGCTCCAAAGGTGCATTTTGCTAGATTAAGTTTTAACTGAAACTTCCTTAATCTCAAGAACAATTTCCTTAAAACTTTAACATGTTCCTCCTCCGTTCGAAACTTGGCAATCATGTCATCAACATACACCTCAATTTCTTTGTGCATCATATCGTGAAACAAGGTTACCATAGCCCTCTGGTATGTTGCCCCTACGTTCTTCAACCCAAAAGGCATTACCTTGTAACAGAAGGTACCCCACAATGTTATGAAGGTGGTTTTGTCCATGTCTTTAGAATGCATCTTTATCTGATTATACCCTGAGAAACCATCTATAAAGGAGAACAACGAATATCCCGCTGTATTGTCTACCAAAGTGTCTATATGTGGTAGAGGGAAATTATCTTTTGGGCTAGCTTTGTTCAGATCTCTGTAACCAACGCACATTCGTATCTTCCCATCCCTCTTAGGAACAGGCACAATGTTAGCTACCTACTCCGAGTACTTTACCTCTTGTAAGAAACCCGCATCGAACTGCTTCTTAACTTCGTCCTTTATTTTCAGAACAATATCTGGCCTCATTCTCCGCAACTTCTGTTGAACTGGCTTACAATCCTGTCTTATTGGAAGACGATGCACCACAATATCGGTATTTAACCCTGGCATATCCTAATAGGACCATGCAAAGATATCCTTGAATTCACGTAGCAACTCAATCAGTCCTTGCCTTGTGTCCTTGGCAATAAGTGTCCCAATTTTCACCTCTTTCCCTTCCTCAAGGGCTACATTCTCTATTGCCTCTTCGTCATGGGGCATAATTTGTTTCTCCTCCTGTTTTACTATTCTCAACAGATCTGGAGACACATCACTATCCTGGACATCTTCAAAATCCTAAGATTCCTCTAAACATATATCTTGCTCACGAGAGAAATCAAGATTTGTAATATCAGTGCTCATGTCATTGATATCTAGGGATCTGAGAAGTATACAAAGAATGAATGAATTTTAAAAATGATTATTTATGTGCTATGAATGAAAGAATAATGATTGCCAAAATTTAAAGGAATATTGGTTGATAAAAAATGAAACAATACTCGTTCAAATTGATAAAAGTTATGTTTTATTTAAATAATAATAGATGAACGTAAGCCTATTTCACAAATGTAATCCTATTACTTCTAGGCTCTAGAGTAACAAGAATGTTTCAAAATTACTCTGAAGAATTCTTAAAGACTACAAGAAGTTCCTCCACAGTCCAATTGTTCAGAGAGCTTCCTGATTCGTAAGGGCAAATGCTTTTAAGGTTTCTTTGCTTCAATCCTTCTTCTTGTATAGCATTAATTTGATGACTTCCTTTTATGAGTAACCCTCCCGATATGAAGGTTTGGGATATTGGAGGGAATGTCATCGGCCCCCACTTCACTTCTCTTCTATTAAGGCGCGCCCTTCTTCCCTCTTGGCGCTTCTCAATTTCCTTCCTCCTTTGCTTATAGTCTAGTTTGAAGCCCAGACCAAAGCGATCTCTCTTCTCTTTAAGTTCTGGGATTTGAGTTCCTCCTTGTAGGTACTTTCCTAACCCTTTTCTTGGTAAGGCTCCTTTTCCCGCCATCGTTTGTAGAGCCATCCTCGTAGCTCTTGCTATCTTTGGCACCAGTAGCTCACTCCCTTCTGAAATGAAGGTTGCATTTACGAATTCTAAAGAGCAGAATAAGCACTCAATAGACTCTTCATTCGTCTCGACATAAGGGGCCTTGCTAGTGACTGCGGCTATAATGTCCTCCTCTACATTGATGGTTACTAACCGTCCATCCGCCACTAACTCCAGTGCAACGACGAGGGCACCGCTCCCGCTGAGTGTATCCATGGCCTACCTAATAAGCAAATGTAGGAAGGCTTGATATCCATCACCAAAAAGTCTACTACATATATATTCGGCCCAATTTCCAAATGGATGTCAATCCTTCCCATCACCTTCCTTTTTGTACCGTCAAAGGCTCTTACCACATTTTGACATGTTTTCATGTGAGAATCGTCAATGGGTAATCTATTCAATGTAGATAATGGTAGAACATTCAAGGCCGATCCATTATCAACAAGTACGCTTGGGAGTGTGTACCCCTTGCATTGAGTAATGATATGCAAGGTTTTTGTTGACCACCTGCCCCCTGGTGGGATTTCATCATCATTAAAATAGATGAAATTATCCGCACTTATGTTATTCACCAACCGGTCCAGCTTGTTAACGGATATGTCATGGGTGACATATGTTTCGTTAAGCACCTTCATCAATGCCTCCCTATACGCCTCAGAACTCAAAAGTAGAGCTAATATCGATATCTGAGTTTTGCTTGCATGCAATCGCTCGACCACGCTATACTCGCTATGCTTAAGGAACTTTAGAAATTCCTTAGCCTCCTCCTCCTTTACCGGCTCCTTGACAGGCACTTCAGCTTCTTTTTCCTTTTCCATACTAGCATTCTTTGTTTTTATGGGCTCCTCCCTGACGCCCCCGTATCATAACGCTTCCCACTCCGCGTGTAGGAACCTTCAACTTGCACCTGTTTAGATGCGCTGGCTATATTTTCTTCCTCCAGTACTGTCACACTACAGTTATAACTCCATGGTACTCTCTTACTATCCTTGTAAGGGAAAGGAGTAGGCTTATGGATAATGACCTTAGGCACTGCTGGTGTTCCCACTTCGTTATTCCCTGGCAGGGAGATAATAATCCTTGGTCGGCTGATTCCTTTTTGTTACTCTTCCAGCATACTTATTTCTCATTTATAAGAGCTACCTTCAAAAATTTGTAGCTCTTTATTATCTATAAAGCCTTGCACCAAGGCTCTGAATTCTTCACAATTTTAGGTCTCATGACCTTCTTCCCCATGGAACTCACAGTAGTTCCTCGTTTTTTCTTTTTCTCTCCTAGAAGTTATCATCCTTCTCTTTATCATCTCCTTCTAAATCATCTTCATAAGCATCCTCACCTCAGCAACATTTTCCTTCATCCTTCTCTCACTAGCTTTGCCAATGGCATTCACTCCTTGATCGTCATGATTTGGCAAAGGGTTTTCAGTATTTGGGGTACTATCAAATTTCACAACCCCCATTTTGATCAACCTCTCCACGGCCTTCTTGAATCCGGTACAATTTTCAATTGAGTGTCCCGATATTCTAGCGTGGGACTCGCATCTGGCGTTTGCATCATACCATTTAGGATATGGAGGCTGTAATGGTTTCAAGTGGAAAAGAGCAATAGGATGTGCATTGTATAAGCTTTGATAAAGCTCACGATACGTCACAGGGATAGGTGTAAATTGCATCCTCTCGTGCCTTGTGCCAGATTCATGCTTTTGAGAACCCTGTTGCCCAACCGCAGCTACTTTGGGTTGACCAACCGTGACTGCCTTCGAGTTGAAGCTACTTGTGTTGTTCACCTCATTGTCTTTTCTCCTTAAGGCCGATCTTTTGGTCGTTTCCCCCTCAATTTTGCCACCTCTTATGGCGTTCTCAATCATCTCTCCCGCCATGACTATGTCCGCAAAACTTTTGGTAGTGCTTCCAATCATATGAGTAATGAATGGAGCCTTCAGAGTGTTAATGAACAATATGGTGATCTCTTTCTCCAACAATGGTGGTTGAACTTGCATGGCAACCTCTCTCCATCTTTGAGCATATTGCCTAAAATTCTCATTAGGCTTTTTCTCTATATTTTGCAGCGTGATCCTATCAGGAGTCATGTTAGTCACATGATTGTACTGTTGCATGAAGGCTTGCGCAAGATCCCTCCATGAATTTATTCTAGCCCGACTCAACTGATTGTACCACCTGGCTGCCGCTCAACAGCTGATCATTGTTTACGTACCCGGTCATCCTTCTACAAAACATCGTGATGTGGGCCTCTGGACAAGTAGTGCCATTGTACTTCTCGAACTCCGGTATCTTAAATTTGTGAAGAAGCACTAAGTCTGGGACCAAGCTTAGATCTTTGGCATCAACTCCATAGTGCTCATCAGCACTCTCTAAAGCTTTAAATTTCTCCTCCAACCATCGGCAACGTTCCTCCAACTGTTTTGCAGCTTCGGCTCTCAAATCTTCTTTTTCAACTATATCCAAGTCAGGAATGAGAGGATTGGTAGGATTATCACCTAAATTGAATCCTGAGCCAGTTGGGTAATTCATATGGATCCCAGTATCAACCGGCCCATGGTGAGGCCTTATATTGACAGATGATCTTTTAGGAGGTGCCTCGGTTCGTGTAGGCCCGTGAGGTGGAGTAAGGCCTGGAGGATGATCCTCTTCCTCCTCAGTAGTGATTGCCATAGGGGTTTTTCCCTTATCAGTGGCCCTCAAAGAATCGAGCCATCTCGATCATCATATTCCTCCGAGCATCCGGCAGATTGCTGCTCCTCATGTCGTTTTGCATCTTGGCCAATTGCTCTTGCAATTGGTCCTGCATGTCCTTTTGTAGCTGTTCAAACCTTTGATCCATATTCCTAGATTTTGCACGAGTTCCGTACTGATGCGTGGTTTCCAGATTTTCTTTTCTACTTTTGAGTAATTTTAACTAATTAGGATCTTTCTATAACTTTGAATGCAAACGATGCGATGAAATGCTATGAGATGCAAATGCATGAATGCAAAAAAAAAGGACATCGATTCTAATTCAATCTTATTTAGAAAACTTTATTTAGAAAAAAAATATCTTTACATATAAGAGGATTACAAATATGCTTTCGCCCTAATGCCCAAAGTTTTAACTTTATCTAATAAAAGGGCTAACTCTCGACCTACATCCGACAATGACTTATGCATCATACTCAATACGTCAGCTCGTACTACCAAGTCTTGCACGTATTCAGCGACCTCCCGAATCTGGGCTATGGCTTCTACAATAACATGATCCCTTTCTCTGACCTATCCTCTAGATTGATAAAGCTCTCCCTTCAAATAATCTTCTCGTACCCCAAGCTGTTCGACTAGGAACTTACTATCCTGCAATGCTGATTCCAACTCCTCAACTTTGCCTTTTAATTTCTTTACCTCAACCGTAGAATCACGACTTCGATGCAGATGAAGGGATCGCCCGAGCTTAGTTACTTTAGTCTTTAAACTTTGAATTTCTTTTTCTAAGGTCAAATTCCGCTATTGCGTCTCTTGGAACTTCTTCTCCCAATATTCGGCTTTAGCTTTTTCCTCTTGGCCTCTTTCTGCCCCTGATCTGAAAACCTTCCTAGTCCTGTTCTCTTCAAAGTTACTTGGGCCCTTTTGTAGTGCTCCTTTAAATCGTCTCGATCTTCCTCGATCTTCCTTTTTTCTTTCCTCTCTTTCTCGACCTCCATCTTTTGAACATCGACGTCTAGGCACAAGTACATTTTTTCTTCTTCGAGCTTTGCTATCCTCTTCTCGAACTCCAAGTTCTTCCTCTCAAACTCTTGCTTCATAATTTCTAACTCCGAGGCCGTCACTTGCAAATATTCCTCTACAGGTTGAGCTCCTCCCACATTTGGCTTAGGGATGTTGTCATTAATCCTTTTACCTCTCCATTCGACGTATTCTGGAGTCGCAGCAGGGGTAATAACTACTCCCTTTAATCGACAAGTCTTGTTCCAAGCACTAGAGATCTCACTGACCTTCCTCTTGTAGTCAGCTCCTCTATATATGAACTCACTCTGAACCAAACCGTAAGTTGCTGGTATGAACTGTCTCAATCCATGTTGCCTCAGCACAAGCAAAGGGGCATAACCAATGGCACCCCGAATTCCTAATAGAGGGACCCAATCAAAACTACCGCATCGGTAAAGAATCTCACCAGGAATCATCCATGGAGCCCTCCACTCTACGTCCTTTGATTGCAGATTCTGAAGTAACGCTATCCAATTTTTTTCAGGAACATCAACTTTCCTAGTTGAAGCTGTTATGTCCTTTAACAGGGAGTAATCCTCAAAGAAGACCCGACAAACCACCCTATCTATCAATCGAAAGTGACTGTAGAACCAAGCAAAAAGTAACTGAGCACAACCAACAAACCTGCCCGCACTGGCCCTTCTACACGCATTTAAGGACTTGAATGTCTCTGCTAAAATTGCAGGAATAGAAGTGACCCATTTGCTAAGTCGATGGAAGAGATCCGTGGTTGCCTCGTCTACATATCCCAAGGTCCTAGGGAAAACCATTAGTCCATACAAGCTCAGGGCAAAAATGTCTACCTTCTTTGCCTCATCTGGATGTGTCTGGATCAGATCCTTCAAAGCTCCCCACGGAATGCACTTACTCTCACCCTTTTCCTTAATTCTAGCCATGATCCAATGCTCGCTCATCCCTGAAATGGTCATCAGCGTCTTACAAAAAGTTGGGACACAAGCAGCTCGAGAATAAATCCTATCACTCTGAAACCTGGGACAACGAAGTAAGGCCGTGTATTCCTCCACAGTGGGCACCAAATCCACCTTCCCAAAACTGAAACAACTGTATGCTGGGTTCCAAAACTGAGCTAGGGCTCGGAACAAGTGCTCATCTACCTGAATATCAAGTAAGTAAGGCAAATCTCTGTAATTACCATAGAATAACTGTTTGGTCTCATTGCCCCACTGATCCCAAATCGCCTTAAGCTCCTGCAGATTATTCTATGTGACACTGATGCGAGTGTAGTCTGATCCCCTTTTCCTAGCTGAGTTTGCTCAGACCATTTATGGACGTTAGTGTTTCCCTCCACTCTATCAAGAAGTCCGTTCTCCATAATAAAACTTTCTAACTTAGAAACTGACCGTGAATCGATACCTTTTAAATGCGAAATGACATGCAATGAAAAAAAAGGAAACAGTCAGTATCACATAATATTAATAAACTTAAGAATAATATGTGAGGGTAATATCTAAAGTATAATTTTAACTATGTCGAGCTCTTACGGTTTTTCTATATGAGGTTTTAGTTCTAAAGTTGAGGTACCTGAACCAGCAGATTCGTCGATTCTCACCCATTATAGGCTCATTTGAATCGAGTTCAGTTCAGGGGAATACATTTCCCTATGGCTACACGGAGATGAAAATCTCACAAAACCATAGGTACAGATGTATCCCGAAAGTGATCCACTAACCTGCACGGAGGCGAAAACCTCACGAAGGCGTAGTTTCTCACTCCCACTTAAAGGTGTGATCACAACGGTCATGCAAAAGCAATGCGTATCAGAATATATAACATATGCAATAATACGAACACATGTAATGCAAAGAGGATTGAATTTTAAAATTTTTCAAATTTTCGACATTAAGACAAAAGGTAATCAATTATACGGCTTGACTCTCTTATTAGTCCCCAACAGAGTCGCCAAGCTGTTGAAACCATCTGTAAATCGTGTTTTGGAAAATGGAAATCGACTTTAAAAAAATGAAAACGAGAGTCACCACCAACCTGTTTAGGTGTGATTGGATCACCAATAAATCATTTTGTTTAAAATCATTAGTTTTAGTCTACAAAATCAAGAAAATGGGTTCGGGAGTCGATTACGTATGAGGAAGGGTTAGCACCCTCGTAACGCCTAAAAATTGGTACCTAATTGATTATCAAGTGTCTTAAATGTCGGAAATTAGAAAGTTTTAAGATGTAATCCTCTTTTAATTAGAATGTCTTAATTTTGAAAATTAAGGTTCACTTATTTCAAACGAGTCAAAACGTCACATCCAATAAGTTAGAACGCAACATTTTAAAACCTTCGAAACTAAGTTCGTCTTTCGAAAATTTCTATCTTGAATCAACAAAACGCTATATTCAGTAAGTTAGGACACAACGCTTTGAAATCCCAAAATAGTTGTTTGTATTTTGAAAGCTTCAAAAACACTTAGGAGGTTGCTTGACTATTCGAACTCATCGAGAAATGTCGCAACCCAGTAAGTTAGGGCACTACCTTTCTCGAAGCTTCCGAACATCAAGTATTGCCTTTATTTTTATAAAACTTTTGAATATTGTTTTAAATCGATGTATGAAGATGACATGTCATATTTAATATTATGGAACATTAATACTAAGGCAATATGCACAAAAAATCTAACATTTCCATGCTTAACATGAATAATATATAAGAAGAAGAATAAATAATATAATAATTATTCATGTAATAAAATAATTAAGCTAAAGTAAATAATAGGCAAATAAGAGCATAAATACACACAACATAATGATATACATGAATCATATATAAATTAATAGACATGGCAAATCTTAAACATAATATATATATATATATATATATATATATACACAAAAATATATATCTTGCATGAAAAAATAAATAAGCAAAATAATCATACAAAATGGTGATTCAACATATATCTAAACAAATTTATCGAACAAAAATGATGCATGATATACAATTTAATATATAAACGTACATACAAAAATCATGATAAAAAAATAGTAATAATAGCAATACGTATATATTAACTCTAAAATAAAGAAAACGTCACTTAATAATAATTTTAAATCAACCTTTGGTATTTAAGTAATAAAAAAATATAAAAGAATTAAAATATAATAAAATAATTTTTTAAAATAATTTAGAATAAGATAATACATAAAAAATAAGTAATTAATAATATAATAAACATATAATACAAATATAATATTTTAAAAATATATATAATAAATAATATACATAGTAAATAAAATAATTATATAATATATAATATAAAAGTATATAGGTTTAAAATTACAATATATAGTATATAAGTAATTAATTAATAAAATATAATAGTTAAGGATAATAATATATGTATATAAATAATAATATAAAAATATATAAAATGTATAATACATAATATGTAATAATAATGTATAAAATAAATAACATATAATAAAGTAGTTATAACATATAATATAAGAAAATAAAATAAATAAAGATAAATCATAAGGCCAATTTTAAAATTTTAGAATCTACAAGGGAGGAATTTAAAAAAAAAAAAAATTAGGGACCCCAAAGAAATGCACACAAAATGTGAGGGACTCATAAGGTAATTAAACCATCCTTTTTAAAACGACGTCGTTCCTGGGATAAACCTTAAAGAAGCTGTTAGGACTAAATTGAAACAAGCATAAAATATTAGGAGCAAATTATAAATACGATAAAATGAAATTGCAAATGTTGAAATTGCGAAGGGATCAATTGCACAAATAACCCTTTTGTCGAAAACACGCGGATCCTTCCCGGGTCACGAGTCAACGCACAGATCTTAGGCCTTGAAACGACACTGTTTTGGTCACTAAACGGTCACCCCAAAACGACATCGCATCTTTCTCCTATATAATCCGAACTTTAGCTTCAAAAAAACATTTTAAACCCCCTAAAAAAAACCCTCTGAAATTTCCCCAGTCCTCTGAGCTTCGGCCCTGGGCCGGTCCGCTCCGTTCATCGAACCTCCGTGTTCAGCCCCATGCGCATCAACAACTCCGCCACACACGGCGGTCGGGATCCGAAAAGCTTCGCTTTTCGCGACGAATCTAAAGGTACTTCTTTCTCCTCTGTTTTTCAATGTATTATATGCATGAACTTGTGATAAAGAGAATGAAACAGAAAAAAAAATATATCACCTTTGTTTCTTGTAAAAATCTCTGGTGTATTATTGCAAAAATATTTTGTGTACAATGTTTTGGTATATCTCTCTGGTGTTTTTTTATTCGTATGTCAGTTTTTTTCCCCCTCTTTTACAGATTGAAAAGAAGGCTTTATAGCCTCAATAAACCACTACAAGTTTTGGAAAGAAATCTCTGATTTCTTTCCGTATTCGCTTCGCATGTCTGCTGTGATTTTCTTTCCTTTTCTTGCAGGCGAATCGCGAGGATTTCTTTCGAGCACCAATGACTGCGCACTGATGGGGCCAGTGCTGGATTGTAGCGCATGACCATTCTGGTGTGATTCGCTCGCCGATGGTGGCGCGATGCATGGTGGCGAAGTCGAGGAGTCACAGCGCACTGATGAAGGCGACGATTAGGCCCTTGGACTTGAAAAATCGTGACGTTTGGAACCTCGAAGCATCTAGAATCCCCCTTTGTGGCGCCTAAGGTTTCCTGATCCGTTTACTGCTTTGGGCCTTTTGGGCCCCGTGTATCCTTGGGTCAAGGATATTGGGTCATCCGGTGTAGATGGGTCTGAGTGTTTTTAGGGGTCTGCTGTGTAATAGGTTTTAAAATTTGGGCACGATGTGGGGTTTGGGTCGGTCTGTTATGTTTAGACATTGGGCCCCAATGTTTGGGCTTTGTAATCTGGACTTTTTAATGGACTGTTTAATAAATAAATATTTATTTATTTATTTATTTATTTATTTATTTTCTTTTGTTTTATTTGAGCCCGGTCAAATTTGGGCTACTACAGTGGGTATTAAGTTTTAATTTGGATTTTGTTTTTTATATCCTATACTGCTAGTCTAAGAAGAGACGAGTTTTCAAAATAGCACCATTCTAAAAAGGACACGAGCTTCTAACAACAAAGTTTTTAAAATGCTTCCTGGTTTAAAACGATTTGACGAGAACTTTAGTTAAATAATAAAAGGATTTAGATTCAATAACGGATTTTGACCGAAAAGATCTATTTTGAAAGAAAAACGCTTTGATGTGTCAGACTAGATCTAGCCATAACGTCTAGGCCGGGTTTGGGGGGTTACAATCCCTGAGCTTTCGATAGCTTTGATATCTATAAAATAGTTGAAAAACACATAGTAAACTTTCAAAAGCTTAGTAAGCCATATACAAATAAACTTAACAATATAAACATATAAGCATCATAATATATACATATAATCTTTAACCAAATGCTATCACAAAACACATAGCTCAAATACATTTCACATATTCTTCATTAATTTGCAAATAATGCATATTTTCTTATACTTTTGTCACATATACTCACTTGAACATAAATATACATATGCTTACCTTTCAACATCAAATATGATATACAAATTCAAACGTACCTGAATCGAATACACATTTCATATTATCATTCATTTCTTGGAATGCCCGTTGAACCATTCGAAATCATAAGGATATACGGATAACTCGAAAAGCTAGTACAATGCCAACGTCCCAGACGTGGTCTTACATGTAATCAAATACCGATGCCACTGTCCCAGACAGGGTCTTACACGAAATCAAGTACGACGCTAACGTCCCAGATGTGGTCTTACACGTAAATCATAAGTCAATGCCAACATCCCAGATGTGGTCTTACACGATAACACATATCGGATCCTATGTCATAACATATGTATCCTAACTATTCCTAAGGTTCGTATGAGGCTTTTTGAACGTCGAAACTTTGTCGATACTTTCTCAGATGTCTCAAATTCAATTCATAAAGCCATTCATCATTGTTAAATAACATATAAGCATAAATAAACCATTTCAAATACATTTATTTGTATATAGACTTACCTCGCATGGATTCGAATAAATAGGATCGGCTACTCGACGACTTTTGACTTTCCCCAATCTAAGTCTGTTTTCTTTTGTTCATGATCTATATAAATTCAAATTTAACTCTTTTATTCACCAAATCATTCAAATCAATCCAAAAACACATATTTAGGGCATTTTACAAATTAGCTCTTACATTTTCATATTTTGACAATTTAGTCCCTATTTCAAAAAATTATAAAATACACAAAATTTGCATATACCAATGTTAGGCCGAATTCTCATAGCATTCATGTAAGCCCATATGTTTCATTTATTTCACATTTTAGTCCCTCAAAATCTCATTTTGACAATTTAATCCATTTTACTCAAATTCATCAAAAATTCAAAAACAAAATATATCAACCCAACACATATCTTTAATTTACTAACATCAAACTTCATAAATCTCATAGCTTCATCAATGGAATAACTTAAAATCATCAACAAAATCAAAAAATTGAGCCATGGGCTTGATAGTATACAAAGCAACGATCACAAAAACGTACAAATTATCTAAAACGGATCAAAACACATACCTTAATCAAGCAAAACCTTAGCTGAACCCTAAAATATCTTTATTATTCTTTTACTTAGTAATTTCGGCAACCATATATGACAATGAACAAAAAATATGACTTTTGCTTTAATTATAATTCATTTTATAATCAAATACCATTTTTAACCTTAATAACTAAACTTAAATTCATAATCATTAAGCCATTTATGACCACTCATGCTTTCAATGGTTTAATTGCATCATAAAGGCCTCTCTTTTAATAAGACAAATCAATTAAGTACTTTAACAAACATCAGACAACTTTTACATTTTACGCGATTAGGTCCTTTTATCAAATTGAGCACACAAACAATTAAATTTTCATACGAAACTTTCACACATACTAATTCACATATCATAAGCACGAAAAATAATATTAAAATATTTATTTCTAATTCATATTTGTGGTCCCGAGACCACTATTCCGACTAGGGTCTAAACCAAACTGTTACAAGTGAAAAAAAAGTTATTTTTTTTTTGAGTTTTAGGAGGAAAAAATTGTTTGTGTTAGAGTTTTAAGGGAGATATTGTGATAGTTTTAAGGTAGATTTTTATTGTTTGTAATAATAATTTGTATGTTGTATGTTTATATTTTAATTTATTATTAATCTTTAGATTTAATATTTAAGATTATATTTTGTTTGTAAAAAAATTGTTTGTATTGGAGTTTTAGAGATAAATTATGATAATTTTAAGGTATTTTTTAGTTTGTATAATAATTATTATATTATATGTTTATATTTTATTTTTAATTTTTAAATTTGATGTTTTAGAATATATTTTTCTGTGTAAATTTTTTTGTCTGTGTTGGAGTTTTGGAGAGAAAAAAGGTTGACTTGTCTTGTTTCTATTGGAGTTTTTTTTTTTTGCTTATTATTATTTTTTCATGTTTGTACTTTATATTTTACTAGATTAGTTATGTTTATATATATATATATATATATTTGTTAAGATCGACCCGATTAAGCAACGAACAAGAAAAATAGCGGAATAAATTGAGAAATTGAACACATAAATTTAACGTGGAAAAACCCCTCCAAAGAGGATAAAAAACCACGGGCAAAGATAATTTTACTATAAGGCAAAAGAACGAAGAGTACAAAAGATGGAGATAAAAACTAAACCCCAAAAACCCGAAAACAAAGAACTCTCAAAACGTAAACACAAAATTCTCTAAATGTGTTATGAGTTCTAATATCTAATGGGTTCTTTTTTCTATGGTTGTAAAAGAGCCTATTTATAGGCTAAATTCATAGGTCAAATAATAATAAAATAATCTAAACTAATTAGTCTTTGACTGAAATAAATAAACAAAGTTTAACTGAAAGATTATTTCTCAAATTTGATTGAAAATAGGAGTCATATTTAACAAATCTCCACCTTGACTCATATTTCCACAACGCCATCTTTGCCAAAGCCCGCCACGAGCCTACCTTGAACTATGCAAGGAGTTAATTGAGTTGAATTTATGCTTAGAAACAGGAAGACTTCTAGCCTTCGACTTGTACACGGCCAAATCAAAACTAACCCGGGTCTAATTTTCACGAACACAGTGTGCCCTAACTTTTCAAAACCTGCATCCAAAAGAGAACCTCTCTTCAACGAAACGATCATACATTTTTCCCTCCTATGACCAAGTTGCCTCCGCTCTAAATGAGTTGACTTCGACAATGTAACGGACGAAGGACGTCCAATTTCACCGGTCATTGTAGAACCTTCTAGAATATAAAGACTGCCAGTTCTTTTACCTTTTAACAAAACGAGAGCTCCACGAGATACTTTAATAATGCTCGACTCGAGTTGATTCTGTATCCTTTCAAGTCTAAAATACTCAAGGAGATGAGATTCTTTCGTAAATCAAGTACATACTTGACATCTGAGAGTGTCCTAATCATCCCATCATGTATCCTAATTTTAACAGTACCAATATCAATTACCTTACTAGATGAATCATTTCCCATGTGCACAACTCCACCTTCAACTGAACTGTATGTGGAGAACCATTCTCTATTGGGACACATATGGAAAGAACATCCCGAATCTAGGATCCATTTGGACATGAGCTTGGAGTTATCGCTCGTTGACACTAACAAGAAATTATCATTGCTTTCATCGGCCAAATTAGCACCAGCTACATCTTCCTCGTTACTCTTAACAGCTCTTTTATTTCATAGTTTATAACACTCTGCTTTGACGTGACCTAACTTTTTACAATAGTAACACCTTTTGTCTCGTTTCTTTGATGCTATCAAAACGGAAGCTTGCCTATCTGCCTTGCTATCCAAATGAAGCTCATTGTCGAGTTTGTCTCTACTCAACAAATGACCCTTCACATATTTGAACGAGAGTTTGTCTCTGCCATAAATCAGGGTCTCCCTGAAAGACTCGTATGAAGAGGGTAAAGAGCACAATAATAGCATAGCTTGATCTTCATCATCAATATGAACCTCAAAATTTTTTAAATCATTTAAAAGAGTAATGAATTGACTGATGTGATCTCTAAGAAGCTCACCTTCATTCATGTAAAACATAAATAGATGTTGTTTCAACACTAAACGGTTAGCTAGAGACTTAGTCGCATAAAGAGTTTCTAACCTTTTCCACAAGGCAGATGAGGTTTTCTCCATTAACACCTCCTACAATACCGTATTCGCGAGACACAACTGGATTGCAGACAAAGCCTTTTCATCAAACTCTTCTCATTCTGTTTTATTTAGGTTCTTAGCCTTTTTCCCGGTAACAACCTTTTTCAAACCAGATTGTACTAGAATTGCCATCATCCGAACTTGCCACAGATTGAAATTTGTCTCACCATCGAACTTCTCAATTTTAAACCTTGTTGCTGCCATATCTGAATTGGCTGATCTATGAAAATTGAACTAGCTCTGATACCACTTGTTAGAATCGACCCGATTAAGCAATGAACAAGAAAAATAGTGGAATAAATTGAGAAATTGAACACACAAATTTAACATGAAAAAACCCCTCCAAAGAGGATAAAAAACCACGGACAAAGAGAATTTTACTATAATGGCAAAAGAACGAAGAGTACAAAAGATGGAGATAAAAACTAAACACCAAAAACCCAAAAACAAAGAACCCTCAAAACATAAACACAAAATTCTCTAAATGTGTTATGAGTTCTAATATCTAATGGGTTCTTTTTTCTAAGGTTGTAAAAGAGCCTATTTATAGGCTAAATTCATAGGTCAAATAATAATAAAATAATCTAAACTAATCAGTATTTGATTGAAACAAATAAATAGAGTTTAATTGAAAGATTATTTCTCAAATTTGACTGAAAATAGGAGTCATATTTAATAATATTTAATAAAGATACTTAAATTTCAATTGCAAACATACGGGTTAAGGTAATTTATTTTAATAATTTTTTATTTAGTTTGTGGTTAATATTATTATGTGGATATTTTATTTAAATAAAACAAAAATAAAATTATTTACAAATATGAGTTATGGTAAATATTATTATGTGGAAGCATTTATATTTTAAAATGGTATGTTTATTTAATTTTGTTTGTTCAGATATCAAAATGAGTTAATTCATTAGAGCAAGTGATCACACTGCCATGATGATTAATGTCTCAGTAAAAAAATTGGTACTTCCTATTCACGGGTATTTTATAAATTTGCACGTGATTAATTTTTTAATTAACATATTTAACTAATATGGTAATTTGTTATGGATAGGGTGAGTATCACATCTTGAGAGCACATGTCCACGGTTCAAGCTACTGGCCAGATGAACGTATTTTCCCCTATTTGGATGTCGGGGGATTTGGAATGACAACATTAATTAGAATGTTTGAGCTTATGGCTGACTTGATATCCACCTTGGTTGAGCGGTGGCACTTGGAGACCCACATATTTCATTTGCCATGTGGGGAGTGCACCATCACCTTAGAAGATGTTGCATTGTAACTCGAGCTTTCAACTGCGATGTTGCGATCATGGGTTCAAGTAAAGTGATCAAACCTGTGTCACTTTGCTATTAGTTGCTTGGATGAATGTTGGGTGGTGGTGTTGCTAAGTTTACCAATTTGAAATTTTCCTGGTTAAAACAAAAATTTGAAACTTTACCTAGTGCCTTTGAGTGGGAGAAGATGTGTGCTACATCGATGTATTTACTAGAGCTGATAAAGGGGTACTAATGTTGGACACATGTAATAATAAAGTCCACCTGATGTAGTTGCCTCTGTTGACTGATTTTCAAGCTGCCCGTTCATAAAGTTAGGGTTCAATAGTATTAGTAACATTGTATAATGAGTTTTTTTGAGTGACAAAGCATGATACACAAGATATAAACGGGTGCTTGCTACCATTGCAGTCTTGGGCGTTGTACAGGATGTCATTTCTGGCATCACTGAGTCACCAACAATATGTTTTCCCACTTGTAAATAGGTAAAAAAATAAAACTTTAATTATGAATTATTTTTTTAAGAAAATGTTATTTAACAAGTTTTCTTTCTTTTCAGATGGTATACTTGTCCGAGGATCGAGAAGTCTGAAACCATTATTTTGTACATAAAAAATTATTGAGACATACGTCGTGGAGGAGGTTTCTTTTTCAAAATAAAATTATATTTATGTCATGTAATTATGTTATTTTACCCATGTCACTATTTCCATGATATAAATTATACAGTTCGTGTGGATTTTATATGTTGCATTAGATTTTGTGAGTGTAATTCCTAGTTGGTTTACCACCATTCATACGCATGATGCATTAACGCAACCGTGTTGAATTTTTCAATCTTTGAGTGATATAATAGAGATTGGGTTCTCTAATAATTCAAGAGAAAGCAAGATGCTCTGGACGTTCCAGTCAACTTCGACAATGTCCACAACATTAATAAAAGGAAAGGATGCCAAGAATTGGACAGTGGAGCATTTATTGGATCTGGTGCCCTAAGTGTAGTGTATTCATTTGTACACTTGTAATTTTTTTCGAATAGATTGGTTAATAAAATTATTCATGAATTAAATTAATACTCTTTGTATATTGTTCTGGCGTGGTTTTTGTATGTAAAGCAAAAGAGAAGCAAATATTAGCTCATTGGTTGTCTAATGTTTAACTAATACTAAGCAGTATTACGTGGTCAGATCGTAATACAGAAAGACAACTTATATTAGTAGATGAACCAAAACTGTAATAGTTCGGTTTAGACCCTAGTAAAATAGTGGTTTAGGGACCATAAATTTGAGTCAGAAAAAATTTAAATATTATTTTCTTTGATTAAAATATGTGAATTGACATGTGTGAAAGTTTCGTGTGAAAATTTGATCATTTGTGTGCTTAATTTGCAAAAAGGACCTGATTGCGTAAAATGTAAAAGTGGCCTTCTAATTGATAAAGTGCTTATTTGATATGTCTTTGTAAATGAAAGGTCTTTATGTTGCAATTGGACAGTTAACAAGGTCAATGGACATTAATGACCATCCATTAAATGATTATTATATGGTTTAATGAAAGGGCAAATTTGGTATTTGATTAATAGTTATAAGTTAAGTAAAATAAAAACATGAAATTGGCCATTAATTCATCCATGTTGTGGAAATCATCAAAGGAAAAAGAAAGAAATACAAGCTAGGGTTCGGATTTGATTTTCATTGCTTGAGGTATGAATTTTGTGCTGTTTTCGATAATTTCTACGTTTTTTGTGATCGTTGCTTAGTAATCTATCAAGCCCATGTCTCAATTTCTGATTTTGTTGATGAAGTTGAGTTATGCTATTGTTGATAATATGAGCTTTATGAAGTTTGATGATAGTAAGTGAAAAATATGTTTTGGGTTAACATATTTTGTATTTGAATTTTTGATGAATTTGAGTAATTTAGACTAAATTGTAAAATTTGTAATTTGAGGGACTAAAATGTGAAATAAATGAAACATATAGGCTTATATGAATACTATGAGAATTCAGCCTAACATGGGTATATGCAAATTTTGTGTATTTTGTGATTTTTGTGATTAGGGACTAAATTGTCAAAATATGAAAATATGAGGGCTAATGTGTAAAATACCATAAATGTGTGTTTGTGGATTGATTTGAATGATTTGGTGAATAATAGAGTTAAAATTGAATTTATGTAGATCAAGAACAAAAGAAAACGGAATTAGATCGGGGGAAATCGAAAGTCGTCGAGTAGTCGACTCTGTTTGTTCGAATCCGTATGAGGTAAGTCTATATACAAACAAATGTGTTTGAAATGATTTATTTGTGCTTATATGCTATTTAATAATGATGAAATGTTTAATGCATTGAATATAAGATATATGAGAGAGTATCAACAAAGTTTCGATGTCCGAAAGGCCCCGTACAAACCATAGGAATAGTTAGGATACATATGTCATGACATAGGATCCGATATGTGTTTTCGTGTGAAACCAGGTTTGGGATGTTGGCATCGACTTATTATTTACGTGTAAGACCACGTCTGGGATGTTGACATCATATTTGATTTCATGTAAAACTCTGTCTGGGACAGTGGCATCGATATTTGATTACATGTAAGACCACGTCTGAGACGTTGGCATTGTATGAGCTTTCCGAGTTATCCGCATATCCTTATGATTCTGAATGGTTCAATGGGCTTTCCGAGAAACGATTGATTATATGAGATGTGTATCCGATTCAGGTACGTTCAAAATGTATACTATATTTGAGAATAAAAGGTAAGTATATGTACAAGTGATGATATGTGTTATAAGTATGAGAAAATATGCTATACGTGTAAGTGAATTGGAATATGTGAAATGTATATGAACTATGTGGTTTGATATAGTATTTGGCCATGGAGTATATGTAATTTGATGATGCTTTCATGTTATGAATGATAAGTTTATTTGTATATGAATTACTAAGCTTTTGAAAGCTTACTTTATGTGTGTTTGCATTGTTTTATAGATCATCGAAGCTACCAAAAGCTCAGGGATCATCGAAGACCATCACCACACTATGAAACCTTATTTTGGTACCTTTTGATATTATGAATATAAAAGAATGGCATGTATAGGCTAGAAATACTTTGAGGTATGTTTTATAATTTGTATATCATGCTATGTGATATGGCTAGATTATGGTTGAACTTATAGTTTAATTTTGGTATATGATATATGATGCAATTGTGGTATGTTTGATGTGTTCATGAATGGCCAAGAGAAATGGTAAGTTTGGTAAGTTTTTGGTATGTGCTTAATTGTGGAATTGGTAAGAATGTGGTATGAAATTGAATAAGTATATTAATGTTTATAAACCATATGTTTTGATATGATTTTGGCTTATGAGATGACATGTTTTGTTAAGTGTTACAAGCATGAATTTGTTGTCAATGAAATGGCATGAATGATGAATGTTTTTTGGTTGAAATTGGTTGGAAATATGTTGTATATGTTGTGGTTTTGATACTTGTAGGGAAGACCCTTAATGGGTGGCATTTTGGCCTTGTAAATGGCCTATTTTTGCCCATATGGGCAGGGATACGGGCGTGTGTCTCAGTCGTGTTGCTCGAGAGTCATTTCAAAATGAGCCTGAGCAGACCACACGATCGCACACACGGGCGTGTGCTAGGCCGTGTGGCCAAGTCAGTTTGAAGCACGGGCTAGACACACGGGTGTGTGACTGGTCATGTGACCCAAGTCAGTAGCCTCCCTAATTTTCACACGGCCTGGCACACGAGCGTGTCTTGTGGCCATGTGAATAATTCAGTATGTATGCCCTATTTTGACACAGCCTAGACACACGGGCGTGTTTAAAGCCGTGTGAGGCATACGGCCTCTTCACACGGGTATAGACCTATGCAACTTTGAAAACTTATTTAAGTTTCAAAAATTTTTGTATGAACTCGATTTAGTCCCGACCCCTTTCTAATGCATATTTAAGGTTTCGATGAACTATATAAGGGACTATATGATAATGTTTGACTATGATTGTGGATAATGAATGTAAGTTGTTTGTATAATGTTCCGATTTGTCCGGTAATGCCTTTAACCCTAGTCCGGCAATAGATACGGGTTAGGGGTGTTACAAAAACATGTCCTTAGTCTATTCGAAAATTAGCAAACTAATTGAAAGACTAATATGTTGTTTATCAAGTCCAATTAAGGAGATGCTTTCTCTTGGGTATTGGAGTGGGTGACTGTTAGAAGATAGAGACATAGATATAACTGATTGGACTGACATTACATCGGATTGGACCCAAGCATAATAAATTCTGAATTCGTTTATGGATTTATCCACTTATGACATTCATAGTGTGACATACCTTAAATCTTGAGTGGATGATGGAATATGCATGCGTGAGTCATATACTTTGATGTAAGTAAAAGCCTGAGTTGGAATAGATAAGGAATTGAAAGCTGGTGCATTAGGTATACAACTTTTGTAGTATGTAGCATCATTCACAATAGCAGAATTCATAGCCCAAGACATGGGTAAATGATATCCTTGACCTACCAACAAAAGAGGTTACAATTTTAGTACATTTTGGCACTTATGAGGCTTGCTTTCTAGTCGTTTTACATTTAATAATTATATTTTTAGCTTCCATTGTATAGATTTAATTATTTGCAAAATAAGCGTTTTTACACGAGAATTGATGTTAGTTGACCTATTAGGCCAATTTGAGCCTTAGGTAGTTTTAACGTGTTGAATTGAGTGTGTAGTATGTATATTTAGCAGCTCGATAGCCTTTTGGATGACACCCAAGTGTAGCACAAGCTTCTAGAGACACAAAATGTGAAGTTGGAACTCTTAACTAGGGAAATCAGTGTCATGACATAAGTCTAAACGTGGGGCAGAAGACTCGAAAGGGATAAAAACATCCATGCAATAAATATTTTTTGGGATTAGGGCTTGTAATAGACCTAATTAGGGTTTCTAAATATTAGTGTAAATAGAAAGGTTATTGCTAATATGAAGCAAGCTTTTAGAAGTCGTAGTTAGTATATTTAGGTTTCAGTTCATTTTCTTTTTCGTTATGAGACACTGTTTTTCTTTTCGACTAGGTTCGATTTGAACCTATGTCTTTTATATTGAAGTATTTAACATTTTTTTTTTTTTGCAAATAACGAAGATTAGTAAAATTTCAAGAGATTACACAATTCCGAGCACATTTGATTCAATCAATTGAGCAATTTCTTACCTTTCACTTATTTTAATTTATTAATGTTCTTTTGCATGTTTAAATTAAATGTAAGAGTTATGACATCTGGATCCATGAGAAGCTAAGTCTCTAGGAAGATTAATGAGTGGATGTAGGAGTAGTTAACAATGGAATATGAGTTTTCCATAGGAATTAACTGGTTTTAAATTATGTGTGCTTAAACCCTAGGATTGACGACCTAAGGAAGTTTTTTAGGTTAAACAAGGTTGGGAGATAAGTTTGTCGAGTAAATCGTAATTTATCCCGGTGGGGAAATTGAGGTCGAGAGATAAGTGAGTACCTGTCAATTAGTTAATTAGTAGAGGCCTAAAGGCAATACTAGTTAATTAATTGTTAATTCCATTTAAACCCAAATTTCAATGTTAATTATAACCACTGAAATGAGTTAATCTTCTGCCTGTTAACCTGATTTAGCTGTTTGTTTATTTTCTATTATTTAATTTAGTGAAACTTAATTTATGAATTTTATCTCTTTCATTAGTTGTCATAATATAGATTTTAATTATTACTATTTATACTTGTTATTGTGGAAGTAGATTTTGGGTTTAATTTGTCCTCCCTTGGGCACGATCCTCAGAATACTTCCCCGTGTTCTATTGTAACACTTACTATATTATAATTTGACTTGTATACTTGTGGACATTGCTTACTTAATTTTATATATTTTGGTGTGGTATTTTCTAGTCAAACGTTCGTACGTTTAGCAGTGGTCAAGTTATTGGCGCAGGTGCCGGGGAGGTTTCGGCATTAAATCGAAATTTTATTTTATGCAATTAACAAGATCAATAGGAAATTTAAAATTTATATATACAAATTATTTTCTATTTTAATTGCTAACTTTGATTTTCCTTAGGGTTTAGTGCATGACTCGAAGCGGAAGCATCCAAATCGAGCCTTACCTTGATCAGGAGCAACTCCTAAGGCGTAACCGTCAAGTAAGGAAATACAATCCAGTCGCGACAATTGATTTACCTTGGGAGAATCTATTGTTTAACAATCCACCTGAAGAACAAGATCAACAATCAACAGCAATAATTTTGAGATAAAGACGGCTACAATTTAGAATACATTGCAGTTCAAGGGAAATATGATGGATGATCCAAATCAACACTTGTAGTGGTTCCTTTAACAATGTGACACCTTCAAGTATAACGATGTAACTGATGATGTTGTTCGTCTTTGGTTATTTCCATCCCTATTATTCGATAATGCGGCTGAATGGTTAGATCCATTAGAACCTGGCTCAATAACGACATGGGATGAACTAACAAAAAAAATTCTTCATAACTTTTTCCTAAAATCTGAACCATTCAACTCAGATGCGATATCACCAATTTTAAATAATTCAAAGGTGAATCACTATACGAAGCATAAGAATGATTCAAATAAATGATACGATAGTTCCTTTACCATGGATTGCAAGAGTTGCTCCAAATTCAAGTTTTTTACAATGGTATGGACAATAACATAAAGGCCAACATCAAAGGAGCAGCTGAAGGATCTCTTATGCCCATACATATGAGAGAGCATATCAGATCATAAATGATATGGTGATGAACTCGTACATGTGGTCAACTAAGAGATTAAAGTACAAACCAAAACTTCCAACTGTGAAAATAATCAATGAATAAGATATATATTAAAAAAATTTGGAGAAGCTGTGTAACACCCCTCACTCGTATCCAATGCCGGGACAGGGTTCGAGGCGTTACCGGACTTAAACATTCACAAACATACAAAATCGATTCACCAAATTTTTCCCAAAATTAAAACTTTTCAAGCACATGCATATCGTCCCTTATACAGGCCTTCGAGGCCTAAAACATACATTGAGGCGGTTCGGGACAAAATCGAAAACATTCGATAAACTTTGGGCAACTTAACAATTTTCTAACTTTGGAGAGTCACACACCCGTGTGGGTGGGGCTGTGTGGTCATACACGCCCGTGTGGCTTGGGACACGCCTGTTTCCTCAGCACGTGTAACTCTCTATTTGTGATGTCAGCAACCATTTAAGGGCACACGGCCAAGGCACACACCCGTGGCCAAGGACACAGCTGAGACAGACGGCCGTGTCTCTACCCGTGTGGTCAAGACTTAGGCTAATTTCCAAGCCTTTTTGTCATCTTTACATGCATACACATACACGATTTCAATGGCATTCATCATTAGCTCATTATTATGCATTAGTTCTACCTACTCATGATAAACTAGTCTAGCTACATCGCAAGACATTAACACATATCATGAATAAATAGACTTACAAGCCAAAATCATTATAAGCCACATCTCATGGCTATAATCAACAATTAATATAAGCCAATACCTTTGGCTAATCACAACAATAGTCATCATATAAAATCTAACTCCCTATACATGCCACTCACATGAAAACATTTAATATACACATGCCAATACTCTAAGGATAATGGCTCGATAGTGCGATGCTGCCTTCGACGATCTCCAACCCCGAGCAGACCTGACAAAACTAAAAGAAATGGAAAGGGGGAGTAAGCTTTTCACTTAGTAAGCTCGCATGAAAATGATAAGCAATGCGGTAACATGCTATTTTCATATTCTTTCTATTTATTCAAATTCCAGCTAAGCTATTTTCCCGAGTCACAGTCATTAAATTATTTATATCTGGAGCTATGGAACTCCAAATTAAGATCTGTTAATTTTCCTAGAAACTGACTATATCTCTTCTTATCATAAAATTTTCAGAATTTTTGGTCTAGCCAATAAGTACAGTTTATTATTCAAAGTCTCCCCTATTTTTCTGTTTGATAGCTTCAACTTTTCTTCACTAAAATTTATTTATCTCCCAGTACGAGACTCAGATAATGTTACCGTCTCTTTCTCCTGAAAGTAGACTCATTAAAGATTTCAGTAATATGAATTTTAACTCATAATTATTTTTTTTTACAATTTCTAGTTATTTTCCAAATTTGAGATAGGAGAGTCTGGAATCACTCTGACTCTGTCTCACAAGAATTCAAATATCTTATGATACAAATTTTTTTTGCTTTCATAGTTTCATTTATGTGAAACTAGACTCATTAAGCTTTAATTTAATATTTTATTAAGCTTCTAACTCAATTTACACTATTTTTAGTGGATTTTCCAATTCGGACAAATGCTGTTATCCAAATCTGGTTTGGTATAATATAATGATCACTATCATAAGATCATTTCCAACTATCATGAACTTACCATTTCATGGATCCCTTACCCATTGTTTCTCATGGGCACACTTAGTCATACATTCCAAGTGTAGGATAATTCCCTATCACATGCACTCAATCATCAAATTAGTCTCATGACAATGCACCATGTAAATTTGTCTTAGATGAGCTCATCACTCATCATCTCATTTATATACATCATATTAATCCCGTTGAGTTTCTAGGAAATCTCGATGGATTATCCATTTACCGTCAATTCATAAGAATGATCATTTCAGGTATGCACTCCCACGAACCTCACATCTTACGGCGGGATTACCAGTCCAGGCTAAATCCCCCGTAGCATAAACTCATAAGGTGATGTTGGGATTACCAGTCCAGGCTAAATCCCTTACAGCGACAAGCACCTTTAATGAGCTCGGATCTAAATTGCCAGTCCAGGATAAATTTAGAACCTAATCAGATTACCCATTAGGCCTAAATCCTTAATGCACATATGTTCTTCGGGAGGCTTGATCACTCAAGGAACACCCGTCCGGGCTAGATCCTTTTTATCTTTGAGATCAACGGATTACCCGTCCGGGCTAAATCCTTTCTGCAAAACATGCAGGATCTCAAAATCACATATAAATCATGGTTTATCCATCGAATTAACCTTTTTAACCTCAACCGGGACATTTATCAACATGTCATTGTTAAGAATGCATTTCATGTATTTTCATGCCATCATCAAATGCAATTATCATATATTCACCAATTATGCAATTAGGCATATCATGAGTTTACTTTAAGTTATCCAAACTTACTTGTCGAAATCTCGTCAGGTACAACCGTGTAGCAATTCATACAACCCATGTAATAGTAATTTAACACTCAATTCATGTAACAATAATTTGCCATTCAATTTCACATGACACAACAAGCATTACATTTTTCCATATCATACACACCATCCATCAACTTCTCTTAAACATATTAAATCATACAATTTATTCCATATAAATAGAGAATTACAATTCATGCATGGTATTGCATTATTATTAACACACGAACTTACCTCGGATCCAGAAACGACAATTTACCATTTTAGTCTATAACCTTGTATTTTCCCGATTTAAGCCCGAATCTCGATTTCCTTGATCTATAATATCACATTTAGCCTACTAATTAGTCACACTATTCATATGGGTCTAAAAATCATATTTTTAAAATTTGCATTTTAACCCCTAAACTTTTGCATATTTGCATTTCTTCCCCAAGGCTCGGAAATTAAACTTCATCCTATTTTTTTATGTTTTATGACATGCTGATCATTTTTACCTTCTATGGAAACATCAAATTGTCACTCTAACATGTACTTATGAACATTAGGTATTTTTACCAATTATGACGTTTTACTCGTTTTCACGTAAAATCGCTTAGCAAAAGTTGTTTATCTAACACTCAACACTCATTTGCTACCATTAGACATGAAAATAAATGCATATTACTCATGGGTAAATTTTTAAACATAAACCCTAGCTTAAAATAATGGTAGAAATGAGTAGAGCATGTTACCTGGATTTTAAAAATGTAAAGAACATTAAAAATGGGGTTCGGGATCACTTGCAAATGAGCTTGGAAAGCTTGAAAACCCTAGCCATGGTTTTTTTCATGAGACATTCAGCCATGAGGAAGAAGATGAGCAAATTTGGCTTATCTTTGGCTTTTTAATTCATTTAATTACTAATTTACTAAAATGCCCTTAATGAAAAACTTTTTAAAACCTATCATACCATGTCCATTTTTGTCCACAAACTTCAAAATGGTCTAATTACCATTTAAGGACCTTCCATTTAAAATTTCATAACAATTAGACACCTCTAACATGTAGAACTCAAATTTTGCACTTTTTACAATTTAGTCCTTTTGACCAAATTGAGTGCCCAAACGTCGAAATTTTTGAACGAAATTTTCGAACGAAATTTTCACAAAATCATTCCGTGAAATTGTAGACCATAAAAATATAGTAAAATAAAATTTTACTCATCAAATTTGTGGTCCCGAAAAGAATAGATCCATACATGGAAAACCAACAGGAGGATGTTAGCTATATCAGTAATATGGGTAGAAATCCCTATTCAAATACATATAATCCCAGTTGGAAGGATCATTCGAATCTCGAGTGGGGAGGTAATCAAGGAAGAGAAAATCATGTGTAGAATAGACTGAACCCTCCATACCAACCACCAAATGTGCAAAGAACTCAAGAAAGATCCATGGGACACGACCATATTGCATATGGTCAACGATTTGATCGAATTGAGGGGGAGATGCAAGCCATGTGTGTAGATATAAACAACATGAAGGAGAAAATGCGCCAAACGATGAATTTATTACAAAATCAAATCGGCCAAGGCGCCCCAAGTAATGCGAAGAACAACCCTTGGAGAGATAGGAAAGAACATGTGAATGCAACCGCCCTGCGATCAGGTAAGAAACCTGACAACCCAAGTGCACCCATACATGAAGAGGAGAAGTTACCTGAAGCTGTTGATAAGCTTGTGGAAGAAATTGAGAATGAAAAGCCAATCAAAGAAATAGTGGAACTAGTAGCTGAACCAGTAATATCAAAATCAAGCACGACAAAGGTACCATTCCTGTTTAGGTTAGACGACAAAAAAGAAGAAGGGATGAAGTTGATTTTAGAAGTTTGCTTAATTTGTTTAAATCCATCAATGTTAGTTCGCCACTCTTGGAACTCATAGATAAAATTCCTAAATATGCCAAGTAACTAAAGGAAATCATGGTAAGACATAAAAAATTGAAAGAGGGTGAAGAAATTGATATTGGTGCCTCATGTAGTGCCATTATTGTTAAAAGCATACCCCCTAAATTAAAAAAAAAAAACCAGAGCAATCCCATTAGAGATAGGGGATAAGCATTTTAGCAAAGCAATTTATGACTTAGGTGGTAGCATTAACCTGATGCCTCTATCGATCTACCAAAAATTCAGATTAGGTTAGTTAAAAAATACTTAGATAACACTACAGTTAGTCGATAGATCTCTAGTATGCACGAAAGTTGTGCTAGAAGATGTATTAGTTAAAGTGAGGGGGCTTCATAATACCAGTAGACTTTGTAATCCTTGATTTTGAGGAGGATCAAGAAATTCCAATTTTTTTAGGTAGGCCATTTTTGGTCACATCTAAAGTGACCATTGACCTTGAAAAAATGAATTGATAATGAGAATCAATGGAAAAATAGAAGTGTTCAAATGTGGTCATGATTCCCAAAATGAGGAATTATTAAGGAAGGAATGTTTTTTATTCCATTTAACCCCTAATGAGCTTGATCGAAGGTACGTGTGTAGTTGTGTAAGTGCATGTGAGTCCAATTCGAGGAAACAAGACAAATAGAAAGATCCCAATTGGAATGAACTCTATTGGATGGATGAAGATGATCGACAAAGGCTATATAGGTCGATGGTGAAACTTGACAAATTACCAGACGACTCTGGTAGCAATATATAATTAAAACATCAAAAATTAAATTACACTTATACATTTTGTAAATTAATTTTCATTTTTCATTTTTAGGATTTTTGTTTTAATCATTTGATTTAGTAGGTACAAATTTCAGGAAACAAGATACGAAGAACAAAGCTGTCCAAGGTAACTACCGACAACCAGAGGGCTGCGAAATGAATCGAAAGAAGAAATTTAGCTGGTTCAAGGTCGTGTTGCAACACATGCACTCCTATCTTGCAACACACAACTTCAAAATAGGGAAATTAGAGATATCGGAGTCGTGTTGTGACACACAACCCATGTGTTGTGATACAAAAAATTGAACTAACCAGATTGGGGGAATACAACATCATGTTGCAACACACCCTCCCTGTGTCACGACACACCAACTAAATTTGACAATTTCGTCTTTTCAGACCAAACAAAATCTTTCGAGATTTCACAAAGATGGCATGGCAAAGTTTCCCTAAAAACCCTTATAAATTCCCTTTGATCAGCAGCCAAAGTCCCAAGCCATCTTGAAATACCAATGTAACACCCCTCACCCATTCCGATCATCAGAACCAAGAAATAGGATGTTACGAACAAAATATTATCTAATACAAACAATTTATAATTTATAATTTAATTCTAATTACTATTAATACATAAATAATAAGTTTATACATAATTCACTAATTTACATATCATACAAACATAACAATTAGGAAACAATAGCCTAGGCATGAAATAGGTTTAAAAAGTAAAATCTCAAAGTTTTAAGTTGGTTTCAATGATTCATAGTTGGTATCGATACTATATTGGTACTTTATGAAAAGTCGATTCCAAATTATGATTCTATTTATTACCACAAAACATGAGTATCGATATTTATTAGGTGGTATCAATATTTTATGAAAAAGTATTGATACTCAAATAAAAAATAGATACCATTTTATCATTCTATTTATTTTAAAATTGTTCATATGGTAAGGTATCAATACTAGATGCTAAAATATTGATACATAATTTCGAAGTGGTAAAATTTCAACTTTAAAAGGGTCACTTCATGCCAAATTTACCTATCCAACAAAAGACAATAATATCACCTATTCAAACACTTAATGTCTAACCAATGTGTCTTCATTGACACCATAATTCAATATTCAAATCAATTTCACATTTCACACCAACTAATGAAATTCAAATTCATATATTCATACATAATGCATATAACAAATACCACATTTCAAATGCCATAATGAGACTTTATCAAATGGCTAAAGACAAGTTCATATAGACATGTATATACCAAAACTATAAACACATATCCAAGTACTTATCTAACTTTGTACTAACCAAAGTTATATCACATGAAATCATTATTCAAATTATACACATAACATACATGTTAAGTTCATACTAACATATATAAACACACAACTTATATATGTTTCCAACCAAAACACAAAATGTCCATTAAAATACAAAATGAGTTTTATAGCTTAAAAGACTTCCTAGATACATGCCAAGAACCAAAATAAAAACATCACCAAGAAGTTGAGTCTGATATTATCTTTAGATGCTGAGTCAACGTACCAATCGAAAATTACCTAACCTGTACATGAAATTTAAAAGGTATACTGAGTATTACTCAATTGAATTTCTATAATTCAAACATTACTAGAAAAATATTATGCCTTTAAATATTCAATGTAAGATAAAAAGATACTATGTAATTATCAACTCAAATGTTCAACTTCATAAGATACTATTTTTTATATGTATTTTACTAATGTTAATACATAGCAAATTCTATTCATACACATCCATTTCATAAGTGAATTTCCAATACACATTTCATTTCATATTACTTGCCATTTCAAATCGATACTCACTTTTATCATTTACTTCCCCTATTAACACGACTCAGACCAGGATGAATACGTGGATCCAACCAACACACCAGTTTGGCACCCAGCGCCTCATCAGATAAATCCAAAGAAAATAATTGCACCCAGTGCTATAAATAAATTTGACACCCAGTGTTTCATCGGTTAAACCAAAGAAAATTGACACCTAGTGCCTCATCGACTCGTGGTCGAAGTAACCCTAAACTCTTCCTATCCTATGGCATGCCAATTATGCCCAACCCTGCCTGAACAATTAATAGGGTAATAATGTTTCCAATTCAATTTTTGATCTCATTTCATATCAAATCCAATATTACATTCATTATATAAAATTCTTACAACTATGCAATTTAACACCTTGTAGTTCATAACCATTCAATCATCTCATTCCAATTCAATTTCACATCTCAATAATAACATTTCAAAGGACCAACTTGCCTTATACATGTATGCTTACCAATTAATGCAATGTATAAAAACAACATTTTAAATAGTTTGGATTATAGAAACACAAACCGTAAACTCTAAGTTATTCGTCGACGACCTTGTCTTTTCCCTTCTTTTATGAGGAATCCAGGTCGACGTTAGCTACGGAATAAAACAAACAACACATTTCATCAATACACAACCAATTCCAAATTCAATTGTTAAATTATGCAACTTTTGTATTTTATTCAATTTAATCCTAAAATCGGGACTAGCTTAACTGTCACATTTAACCCCAAATTTATATACAATGTTACTCTAGGCCAAATTTATATCTCCATTTCTCAATTCTACCCTTAAATTTTGAAATGTTCACAATTTAGTCCCTAATGCTAAAAATCAACAATTAACTTCATAGTTTAATCCTTCTCCACTTCTAACTTAAAAATCTATCAAAATAACATCTCAAACATTAATTATTCACTAATGATAAGACTTACAATCTCTAGGCATACTAAAAATTATAACATGGGTCAGATATTTCTAAGTATCGGGATTCCGAAACATAAAAATTACAAGAAAATAGACTAAATTGACTAACCAATTGAAACTTGAATGCTTAAAACCCCTCAAGGCTGTTCGTTGTTTCTTTTCTTCTCCCCCCATGCATGAACAAAAATGGGAAAAGAATGTGTTTTCATTCTTTTAATCCCACAAACCAAATTCTTTATTATTATAATTATAACTTAAGTTTTAAAATATATATAACATATAATATAACTTAACTTGTCACTATCATGACTATATATATAAGGGTGTATTTATTTATTTAGTCCTACATATTCAACTCTAATTATAATTTCTTTAATAATTAAACTTTTGATCCTTTTATAAATTAATCCCTAAGCTCTAATTAAACATTATTTCATCGAAATTACTTAACCGAAATTCAATTCACTTCATAAGTAACTCCGTAAATATTTAATAAAAATATTTACGAGTCCAATTTATGAAAACGGGGTCTCAAAACTACATTTTCAAACACCACTGACTTTTGGGTCATTACAACCAATCAACTCCTTAGTCAATTTTTTTGTACAATTGTTTGTGTTTTTCATCCTTGAAAACATCCACAACCACTTTTTCGATGACAAATCATTTTCTAACAACTTCGTTCAAATCAAAGAAAAAAAAGGAGAGTTTGAGAGTTATCTCTGGGAGATCAAGAGAAAAATACCTCTTTAAGAAAGAGGTTTTGAATCTTTATTCACGTTAAACGACGATACTCGAGAAATAGTTTGTTACCATAGATGGGAAAATTTCTGTAAACTCCCAATCGAATATGCTAGCATCCCGATTGTTCAAGAGTTCTATGTAATACGTTGTGAACTAACTAAACATTTGACTAAGACAAGTGCACCTATCAATTAATAGTATAGCTACGGTGAGCAAAAATATCGTTCTAACGAAGACTAAAAGTACTAGTAATTAGCGTATTTCTATTATTTAACCGATAAATTTGAGTGATCAATTAAAAACTAAAATTAATGAAACTAATTAACTACGAATGCGAAAAAGAACAAATTAGGAAAATAATCGAGTAATAAACAAGAAGCAGAACAATACCCTAGAAAGAATTCACCTAGATTTCATCTGTCACTATCAATCTAAATTACGCAAATTTTTTATTTAGTATCTTGATCCATAGAAATCCCTAAATTATGCTAATAACTCGTTCAAGAGTATGAGCAACTGACTCTAAGTTGATTAATTGAAATTTCTTTCTAATTAAAACCCCCATTATCACATTAACTTGATATATAGATTCCCCTGTTAGATTTGATTCTAATCCAGTAGATTTATGTCGTCCTATTTCTAGGATTGCATGTAACTTCACTCAATTATGCAAGATATATTCTTAAATAAGATCTATTCATTCTCTGATTTAAACACATCAAACATGGATCAATAATATAGAAATATCAAACCAAGAATTAAGAATACATAATTGAGAACAAGATCTAAGTATTTATTGAGTAAAATAAAAATCAAACGACAAAATCCATCATAGGGTTCATCTCCCTAGGTATTTAGAAAATTAGTTCATACTTGAAAATAAAAGCATCCAAAACACAGTGTAACCAAAAGAAACAAAAAAAAAACTCATGATAATCTCCTAGGAAATTAATTGTGAATCTTCAATCTTGACGGAAATCGGCTTCAATCGTGTTTTTCGAGTTATTTTCTTCAATATTTTATGACGACCCACTCCTATCTTCTTATTTTTTTCATATATACGTCTTAGAATGCTGAAAAACCTAAAAACATGATTTCCTACAGTTTAGGGTGTAAATTTGTGAAATCGAGATGACTTATCACATGGCCGCGTGGCAGGCTATCTGGCTTACATGGTAGTGTGGCTAGGCCATGTGGCTCTTGTAATTTTTGGTTTTCACTTATTTTTTTCGCTCCTTTTGCTCCCAAATGCTCTCCTAAGCATAAAAACAAGAATTTAAAAGATTAGGATTATAAAATTCATCACTAACATTGAATAATCACCCAAAAACGCATTAAGAATGAGATTAAAACATGTTACTTTTATCACTTATCAAATATTCCCACACTAAGTGTTTTCTTGTCCTAAAGCAAAATCCTCGACCCATATTCAAGTTAACTTCCCTTAATTTATTTTTCTCACCGATAATGTCTTAGGATAATTCATAGATTGAATAATCACCCTATCACTAACATAGAATAATCACCCAAAAATGCATTAAGAATGAGATTAAAACATGTTACTTTTATCACTTATGAAATATCCCCACACTTAAGCGTTTTCTTATCCTTAAGCAAAATCCTCAACCCATATTCAAGTTAACTTCCCTTAATTTTTTTCTCACCGATAATGTCTTAGGATAATTTATAGATAATCATGCATTAAAAATTAAACTAAAATGACACTAAAGAATACAAGCATTCTAAGTAGAAATTTTCAAGACATAAGAACAAAGGCATCTCCCCTATCTAAAAAATTACCTAAAATTCAAACTCAACAATAATGAACACCCTCACTAAGGATCACCTAAAGCACTTAAAGTATTTAAGGTTCAAGTGATATGCACTTAACAGTCAAACAGGAAATGTTATTACTAAATGCTTGATGGAAGATCAAATCTGCACCACTATAGAATGAGATGACACAACAATCAAGAGGTCTTTACAAGGATGTAATGAGGCTTAGGTTAAGGGTATGATAAATGTCAGAAAAGTTTGTTACAATTGAGAGTCGAGTTGATAAGTTACCAAACTAGAAGAATATCAATTACTGAATTAAAGGAATTTACATCAATAAGAAATAACAATGAAACTGAGCTTTTCAACAGAATATGAATCAAACGATTCAAGCTCAATCAATTTTTTTTTCATTTTTTTAAGAGTAAAGTAAAATTTAGCAATTCAGAAAATGAAACATAGTCAAGCAACTAACCAAATCAAATCTCGATAAAAAGGGAGTCAACATAGATATGGGTTACAGGTTAATATTAACGAGTTACAAAATGAGTTAGGATCAACAAAATTTACTAAGGGTTAATTTAACATGTAAGTTATTTAAAGATTAAGTGGGTTAAACCCTAAGTGCCTCTATCATCTCAGCATATCAAATCAATAATGTGGTCTCGACATGTATAACCAAAACAAGTTATAGAATAAAAAAAATCAAGTTGACATACTCACAACCAAAATTAAAAATGAGCATGAAATAATAAATATGCTTTATAGGTTCAAAAGCTCACAAAAAAATTATGGTTTTGATGTCAAACTTGTAAATTTAAAATTTCAAAATAATTTTTCAGTTCAGGGTGACAATCTAAAACAATAATTTTTGAAAAAAAACTTATCATGCTTGACTCTCTCATGTCTTAAAGTATAAATCGAACAATACACAAAAACCCACAAATTATTCCAAAACAGAATCAATAAAAACTCTAAATTGAAAAAATTAGCTTCAATGATAGGTCTGAGAAAATTACTTAAATACAAACAATAATTCAAAGACTTCATCGCATAAGCATATAAACATCCTCCCCACACTTAAGATGTACATTGCCTTCAATATACAAACAAAATAAGCAAAATATCATAAGGGAGGGAGAGAACTGAAACTGCCTTGAATTTGGATGAATTCATTGAAATAGTGAAATCTGGAATTGTAAGCAATTCAAAATGAAGTATATGTTTCCGAGCAAACTAATAAGAAAATAGACAAAAATAAATAAGTTAAAGAGATAACAAACTAGAA
This sequence comes from Gossypium longicalyx, assembly GCA_025698465.1. Taxonomy (NCBI): domain Eukaryota; kingdom Viridiplantae; phylum Streptophyta; class Magnoliopsida; order Malvales; family Malvaceae; genus Gossypium; species Gossypium longicalyx. Next base: position 85,899,703 of record CM047000.1, read on the forward strand.
AAAAACAACTGAAAAAATAAAAAAAATAACAAAGCATAATAAAATAGAATAAAACATATAAGTCTAAAAGATAAAATAAAAACAACTAACAAATAAAATAAAAGTACAATTGAAAATAAAAATAACAAAAACCAGAAATTTGAAGAAAATTAGTGATCGGGATCGCAAGACGCATGATTGGGCGGTTAAATACGAAAATGCTAGTAAATTTGTTGTAGATATGCCTCAACGCTTTCGATCCATGTTAACTATTGTTGTTGAAGGCGATAGATATCGTTGAGTGTGATTGACTGTGCAGCAGTAGAGCGACTTGATGGTGGAGAGGGTCAAGCAGGGTTTACAGAGTGAGGGGGATCATCATTCGGGATCTCCTCGTGCTCATCTTGAGGATCCAGATGGAAAAGTGTAAACCGGTGGGGACCCTCTCGGTGTTGGCGCTGGATTATCCTCATATGAATTATAATAGATAATCCCTATAGGACAATTTGCCCGACTAAAGTGAATGAAGATATTCACTCTAGGATGTCGAGGAGTTCAAAGTACTTCACCAGTCAAATCATGTAAGGATCCATACAAAGAGGGCCTTCCCAACTCCGATCAGATCGGTGGAGACAACAAAGACCCACGAAGTAAGGAACATCAATAGGGTGGCATGCCTCTATACTCCAAAAGAAATAAGCGTCAGACATACCAGCCATGCCTGTGCTCTCACTCTGACCGATCAACTTGTGCGTCAAAATTGCATGAATATATCACAGGGTGTGAGGTAGATAAGTCACCTTAGACTGGCTCAGGTTGTACTACGTCGTAGTCTTGACTATATTGGACCAACAGAGTGGAGCTGGTCTATAGATGTGCTTGGGTTAGGTCGGGAACTTTTGGGTACTCATAAACTCCTCGGAATAAAGTCCAAGGGCGGCTTCAAAGCCCAAGACGCTCAGATAACGAGTTGTACTTTAGAGTCTAAAAGAGACAGTGCGTGGCTCATCCCATCGTGAAATAGCCAACTACAGAAAGAATGTCGAATAGAACTCTAGTGTGAGTTATGTATATGTAGGCTCCACGATAGTGAAAAATCGGTCCCACGGAGTTGTATCGACCAAAGCCTAAACTTTACTAGCTAAATAGACTAACTGCAATGCCTTCTAGTTAATGCAACGACTCAAACCCAAGGGTCACTCCTTTAAATGCTGATGCTGGTCCTCATGTGGACCTAGAGGTGATGTCCACGAAACCAACTAAAAATTTGACAAATTCAAGTGCACCAATCAATTAATAGTATAGCTATGGTAAGCAAAGATACCATTCCCACGAGGACTAAAAGTACTAGTAATTATCTTCTTTCTATTATTTAACCGAAAAATTGGAGAGATTGAGTAAAACTACGATTAACTAAAATTATTAACTAAAGAACACAACAAAGAAAAAATCAGGAAAATAAACGATTAACAACAAAGAAGTAAGACAATACCCAAGAAAGAATCTGCCTAGACTTCATCTGTCAGTATCAATCTATATTATGCAATTTCTTCACTTAGTACCTCAATCCGTAGAAATCCCTAAATTATGCTAATATCTCTTTCAAGAGTAAGAGCAACTGATTCTAGATTGATTAATTGAAATTTCTTTCTAATTAAAACCCCTATTATCGTATTAACTCGATTTGTGGACCCCCTATTAGATTTGACTCTAATATGGTAGATTTATGTCGTCCTATTTCTAGAATTGCATGCAACTCCACTCAATTATACTAGATCTACTCTTAAACATGGACTTTTCCTCCTCTGGTTTAAGCACATCAAACATGGATAAATAATCTGGAAATATTAAACCAAGAATTAAACACACAAAATTGATAACAAGATCCAAGTATTTATTACGTAAAAATAGAAATAAAAAGATATAATTCATCATAGGGTTCATCTCCCCTGAGTATTTAGACAATATATCCACTAGAAATAAAGAAATTCATAATAAACTTCAAAGAAATCAAAAGAAGATCTTCAATCTTGGTGGAAATATGCTTTAGAGTCGTCTTCAATATTGTTTTTTGAGTTGTTTTCTTGAATATTCTCTGGCAACTTTCTTCTCTCTTCTTATCTTTGTCATATATAGGTCTTAAAATGCCCAAAAAACCTAAAAATTGTGTTTTTTTTGTGTGTTTGGAGTGCGAATCACGAAATTCACATGGTTTGGCACATGGTCATGTGGCAGCTTGTGTGGCTCACATGGCCGTGTGTCCAGCCCGTGTGGAATGGCCCAGCCTGTGTGGCTCTTGAAACTTACTTCGATTTTTTTATTTTCACTCGTTTTTCACTTCTTTTGCTCCCAAATTCTCTCCTAAGTATAGAAACATGAATTGGTCGGATTAGGAGTATCAAATTCACTATTTTACCTCAAATAATAATCCAAAAACGCATTAAGAATGGAATTAAAACATGTTAATTTTGGCATTTATCAAATATCCCCACATTTAAACATTTACTAGTCTTCAAGCAAAATCCTCAACCCGCAATCAAATTAACTTTTCTCAATTTTTCATTTTCATCAATAATGTCTCAAGATAATTCGTAAACAATCATGCATTGGAAATTCAACTAGAGAGAACACTAAAGATTCAAGCAATCCAAGCTTAAAATTTTAAAGCACAAAAATGTAAGTGTCTCCCCTTATCTAAATAATTACCTTAAATTCAAAATCAACAAGAATTGACATCCTCACAAAGATTCACTCAAGCACTCAAAGTGTTTAAGGTTCATGAAATATATACTCAACAGTCAAACGAGAAATATCATTACCATATGCTTGCTTAAAAATCAAATCTCCACCACTATAACATGAAATGATACACCAATCAAGAGGTCTTTAAAATGTTGTAATGGAGTTTAGGTTAAGGGTATGGAAAATGACAGTAAAGTTGGTTACAATCAAGAATCGAGTTGATAAATTGCCAAACTAGAAAAAAATCAAATGTTGAATTAAAAGAATTAACATCAACAAGAAATAATAAATAAAAATGAGCTTTTCAACACAATATGAAACTAACTATTCAAGCTTAATCAATTTTTTTTTTCAATTTTTTTCTTTCTTCATTTCTTTTTTTATTTATTTTGTTTTAGAAACAAAAATTAAAATTAATCAATTAAAAAACATGAAACATAGTTAGTGAACTAACCAAATCAAATCTCGACAAAAAGAGAGTCAATAAAAAGGATAATTTTACAACTTACATATGGGGTATGGGTTAAATTAACAGGTTAGAAAAATGTGTTAGGATCAACGGGGTTTACTAATGGTTAAGTCAGCAGGTAAGCTTTTTACAAGTTAAATGGGTTAAATCCTAAGTGTCTCCATGATCTCAGTATATCAAATCAATAATCTGGTCTCGACATGCATAATCGAAGCAAGTTCTAGAATAACAAATCAAGTTGACATACTCTCAACCAAAAATAAAATGAACACAAATAAATATATGCTTTATAAGCTCAAAAGCTCACAAAAATAACAGTTTCGATGTCAAACTTGCAAATTTAAAATATGAAGATAGTACTTCAATTCAGGGAGACAACCTAGAACATTTATTTATGAAAAACAACTTATCATGCTTGACTCTCTTGTGACTTAAAGTATAAATCAATCAATGTACAAATATCCATAAATAAATCCAAAACAACATCAATAAAAATTCCAAATAGAAAAAATTCAGACTAATGGAAGGTATGAGAATATTTTTTTAACACAACAAATAATTTAGGGATTTTATCACAAATAAATAAACAATCTCCCCACACATAAGATGTACATATAAACAAAATAAGCACAATATCAAAAAAGAGAGAGAGAACTGAAACTGCCCTAAATGTGGATGAAATTGTTGGAATAGTGAAAACCAGAATTGTGGGAAAATCTAAATGTAGTGTATATTTCTGAGCAAATTAATAAGAAAATAAAAAATAAATAAGAATATAAAGATATTACAAACTTGAATAGAAACAACCGTCAAAATAAAAAATAACAACATAGTTCAAAATAAAATAAAATAAAGCAGTCACACTAATAAAAATAAAACAACTAACAAAACACAAAAACAAAACAAAAATAAAATAAAAATAAAAGTACAATTGGAAATAAAAATAAATAAAGCAGAAAAACAAAGTAGATTAGTTATCGTTGTTGTGAGAGGCATCGGGATCATGCGGCGTATAATCAAAATGAGAGATATGAAGGTGCTAGCAAATCTGATGCAAAGCCACGTTGATGCTATTGAACCACTCAAAGCATCACTGCTCAAATTGGTCGAACAGCTCGAAGAGGTCCTCGAGTGTAATAGCAGGAGCAATGGTAGTGTGACTCGGAGGTGAAAAACGAGGTAGGTCTACATGGTGAGGAGGATCATCGTCGGGAAACTCCTTATTCTCATCCTAAGGGTTGAAATGAGGTAATATGTATCGACGTAGACCCATTCTACGTTGTCGCTCGCTCATCCTCATGTGACTTATAATTGATAATCCCTGTAGGATCATCTATCCAACTAGTGTAAAGGAGGATGTCTGCTCCGAAGTTTCAAAGAGGCCAAAATACCTCACTACGTGAGTCATATAAGGGCCTAAATAGATAGGAGCTTTCCTACTGCAGTTAGACTGGTGGCAAAAAGATAGGGCAATGAAGTAGGCAAGATCGAAGGGTCATCGTATTACCATGCTGCAAAGAAAGTAAGCATCATATGTACCTATGACACCGGTGCTCTCCCTCGACCGATCAAAGTGTGCACCAAGATGGCATGGATGTAGCACAGTGTCAGATGTAGAGAAGTAAGCTTCAATTTACTTGGGTTGTATGGTGTCACAGTCGCAGCAATGTAAGCCCAATAGAGAGAAGGTAATTGATGGATGTGTCAGTATAATGTGGGGAACCCTTCGGCACTCATGAACTCCTTAAAATATAAGCCAACTGTGGCTCCAAAACCTGAGGCACTCAGATAACACGTCGTATAGATGAGTCTGAAGGAAACAATGTGTGACTTATCCCACTACGACATAACTTGTTGTAAAGAAAATGTCTAACAAAAATCCAATGTGAGTTCAAAATAAGTAGGCTTGATAATGGTGAAAAAATGGTCCCATTGAGCTGTATCAATCAGTGCTCGCACTCTATCAGCTAAGTGGATCGCGTTTAATGCCTTCCAGTCCATGCAATGATCTAAACCCAAGGATCACTTCTTAAGGTACTGATATTGGTCCTTATGTCGACTCGAAAATAATTGGATAGATGGGTGTCTCACAACTAGAGGAGGCGTAGAGGACAACCTTAGTCTTACCTCTAGTATTAGTCTTAATGTACCTGAAAGAACATATAAAAACTGAATAATGCAACATCAGTACAAATGAAATAACACATAGAAAAATCAACATGAAAAAATAGAACACAACAACAACCAATCCAACCAATGACGAAAGCTAAATCACATAACCAAAATTAAAGTCTATTATTAATATCAACTAGAACTAATACTAATTAGAATCAAGCAGAGATAAGATAACTAACAACCTAAAACTAAAAATTATAATACTAAGTAATATAATGCAAGAATACACACCATACTATTAGTAAAAAATAAAAAAATAAATAAATGAAATAAAAACTAACTAAAAGACTATAATATATATATATATAAACTACTTCTCCTCATAGTACTGATAACAATAAATAAAAAAACTAAAAGTAATAATAATAAAAATAACAATAATAAGAAGAAATATAATAATAAAAAAAAAGAAAAGGAAAGGCCAAACGGTGGGGGTTTGTGTAGGTGTACGGCGGTGGCGTACATTGTTGAGGTACTGGTCGACAGAAGAAAATAGTCGACAATGGTGCAAAAAGAAGAGGAGGGGGAAGGAGGGTAGAGGTGCGGTGAATAGTGGATGAACGAGGAAAAATTAAGAGAAAGGGACGGGGGAAATTTTTGGCAGGATTAGATCTAGAAAGAGGACAATGATGGTAAGCTATGTGAGCGAGAGAGATAGGGAGGAGTATGTGCGAGAGTGGGTGTTGAACAGCGATGCAAAAGATGGAACGATGAAGGAAACAATGGAGGGATGGGTCGATGAAAGAAAAAAGGAAAAGAGATAGAGGGATATGATTTTAAAGGTGGACTAGGGTTTGAAAGCGGGTGGCTAGTGATCGAGGGAGAGGCACTGTTGGTTGACGTGGGCTTGGACAATGCGAGGAACAGAGGGAGAAAAGAGAGAAAGGGGATCAGGGAAAGGTAGAGGGTTGTTGGCGTGGGTAGATTGACAGAGAAAACAGTAGTGTGTAGTGGAGTTGCAAAGTGGACGGATCAGCGAGGAGAGTTATTATTGTTACGTGGAGAGGGTTGCAGTTGTGTGGTGATCTGACTGGCGAGGGGAGTTGCAGAACGGGGGTTAGGGTTTTAGGAAGGGAATGAACAACGTGTAAGGACAAAAGTAAAAAAAAATGTAATAGAATGAAATCCTAAAATTTAATAAAGGGCATGATCGTGTGTTGGCCCGTGTTGGGCCACACGACCGTGCCACACACCCATGTGGGCACTCTCAGGCTGTGTGAAACTTCAAATTTTAAGAAAATATAGCCCTAGGGCTGACACGGCTTGAGACACACACATGTCCGAGGCCATGTGGGGAACGTGGTCTCACACACGCTCGTGTGATAGGCCGTGTGTCTTACATGGTTGTGTGTCTCACATGGCCGTGTCTATAGCCCGTGTAACTCACTGTTTTAAAATAAAATAAAATAAAAAACTCATTCCATTATACACACAGCCTGAGACACTCCCGTGTGTCCAAGCCGTGTGTCCTACATGGTCGTGTGACCTCCTTTATATTTTCAATTTTTTTATTCTTTTTCATTTTAATAAAAACATGAAAGTAAAATAAATAAATGAAAATAAAAACACTTGGGTTGCATCCCAAGAAGCACTTATTTAGAGTCTAAGCTCAACTTTCTTTTATAAGCTCACGGTTAAGGCGGATCTTAGAGCCGAAGCTTCTCTCTCTCGTTATCAATATTACCACCAAAATAAAGTTTGAGACGATGACTATTTATCTTGAATATGTCGTTATCAAGGTGTGTTGCCTTAATGGTTCCGTATGTAAATATGGTTTTTACCATACATGGGTCGGCTCCTCTTAACTTCAACTCTGAAGGAAAAATTTGTGGATCCGATTTGTCTAATAACACTTTGTCCCCAACTTTGAATTGGTTCATTCTCTTTACATGCACATCATGGCATTGCTTTGTTACTTCCTTTTGCTTTCTTGATTTCTCATCAACCTTCATTCACCATTCGTCTAGGTTGTCGAGTTGCACCATTCGCTCTTCACTTGTCCCTCGAGTTTTATCATTTCGAATAAAATATGGTTCCAACAAATTTTCATAAAAGATTTCCGGGAAAGAACGTTGAGCCACATGATTACCAACATTAACAGAACAATTATAATAATCTTGCTCACTAGGGACTCTCATAAAATTACGTGTTTGAAGAGTATTCTTCTCATCACCTACATGAAGCACAAGTTCACCATTAGCCACATCAATAATAGTTCTAATAGTGGCTAAAAAGGGTCGACCTAAAATCATAGGTACCTCAATATCCTTATTCATGTCTAATACAACAAAATCAACAAAGAATATAAATTTATCTACTTTTACAAGTACATTCTCAATAATGCCCCTATGATATATGACTGATCTATCAGCTAATTGAGTACTCATCCTAGTAGGTTTTGGTTCCCCAAGATCAAGTTGTTTGAACATTTTATAAGGCATAACATTTATGCTAGCCCCCAAATCAGCGAAAGCTTTTTCAAAATTTAAACTACCAATGAGATAAGGAATAGTAAAACTTCCTGGATCTCTAAGTTTTTAAAGTAGTTTGTTTTGGAGAATGGTCGAATAAACTGCATTGAGCTCCACAATTGACAAGTCATTTAACTTCTTGTTATTTGTTAACAGATCCTTTAAAAATTTGACATACTTTGACATCTTTGGAAGGGCTTCAACAAAAGGTAAGTTAATATGCAATTTTTTTAGAAGTTCAAGAAATTTACCAAATTGTTCTTTTTTGCGGTCTCTCTTCAATGTTGTTGGATATGGAATTTGATGTTTGTATTCTCTAATTACCGACTTATGATCTTTCCTACCTTCTTCAACCTCATCACTTTTCATAATAACTTCTAGATTCAGCTTCTGTTCAGGATCAACTAACCCTTCCACACTTTGAACAATGATTGCGTGGACTTGCTCCTTTGGGTTAGTTTTAGTGTTGCTAGGTAAGCTACCTTGTGGTATTTCTAAAATAAGTTTGGCAAGCTATCCAATTTGATTTTTAAGCCCATGAATCGATGCTTGCTAATTTTTCATTGTTGTTTCGGTGTTTTGAAATCAAGTTTTTGACATCAAAATAAATTTAGCCAACATCTCCTTAAGGTTCAGTTTCTTCTCTTGTAGATAAGGCTGTTGAAAACTCAAAGGGGGTTGTGACCTTGATTTCCTTTACAACCTCAAGAGAAATTTGGATGGTTCCTCCAACCTGCATTATAGTTATTGGTATATGGGTTATTTTGAGGTTTAGAATTTTTACTCATAAAATTGACTTGCTCATGCTCCATGATAGAACCAAAAGGTAAACATTCTAAATTGATCATCCCCACTCCATTCGCATCATATTGCATTACTAGGTTCACCTGCGTAGAAAAATTATTTTTTTTTGAAACAATCAATTTTCTTATTCAGTGCTTCCACTTGACTTGACAACATAGCAACTGCATCTAGATTAAAAACACCAGCTGCTTTCATCGATTTTGTTCTCATGACTTGCCACTGATAGTTATCCAGTGCTATTTCCTAAATAAACTCTTGAACTGCCTTGGGTGTTTTATTATTTAGTGTTCCAGTAGCTACTGCATCAATCAATGACCTAGTTGAGGGATTCAAACCGTTGTAGAAGGTTTGAACTTGTAACCAAAAAGGTAACCATGATGAGGGCACATTCTCAAAAAGATATTTAAATCTCTCACATGCATCATATAATGTCTCCAAATCAATTTGAGTAAAAGAAGAGATATCATTCCTCAATTTACCTATTTTAGTCAATGGGAAGTACTTCAAAAGAAACTTCTCAGTCATTTGATCTGAAGTCGTGATAGAACCTCGTGGCAATGAATTTAACCACTATATTACATTGCTCCTCAAAGAGAATGGGAACAACCGTAAACATATGGCATCATTAGTAGTGCCATTAATCATAATTGTGTCACAAATCTCTAGAAAGTTAGCTAAATGAGTATTCAGATCTTCATCCTGCAAACCATCAAACTGAATATATTTTTGTACCATTTGAATTGTATTCGACTTCAGCACAAAATTGATTGTAGCAATGGTAGGTCTCACAATACTCGATTCAGCCCCAATCAGAGTGGGCTTAGCATAGTAAAACATAGTACATGAGCAAGAGGAGTAGGAAACTGCTAATTATTTTGATTATCACCCATCTCCATAGTAATATCCTTTTCCTCTTGATTGTCTACTATATTCTGTTGATTTTTCCTTACTTCTCTAGCCTCTCTATGATTTCTGAGAGAAGCCTTATCAATCTCACTATCAAAAAGTAATAGATCCAACGGGGTTCCTCTAGTCATAAACCAGAAGAACATGCCATAAGCAAACAAATGAAAAATTAGAATGTAAAAATTAAATTAAAAACAAAAAATATTAAAATAAAAAATGGCTAAATTGATAGAAATAAAGTTTTCCTAACATTTTAGTCCCCGGCAATGGCGCCAAAAACTTGATGTCCATGAAACCAACTAATAATTTGACAAAGGTAAGTGCAATTATCAATTAATAGTATAGCTACGGTGAGTAAAGATATCATTCCCACGAGGACTAAAAGTACTAGTAATTACCGTCTTTCTATTATTTAACTGACAAATTAGAGAGATTGAGTAAAACTAAAATTAACTAAAATTATTAACTAAAGAACATGACAAAGAACAAATCAAGAAAATAAATGATTAACAACGAAGAAGCAAGACAATACCTAAGAAAGAATCCACCTAGACTTCATCTGTCATTATCAATCTATATTACACAATTTCTTCACTTAGTACCTCGATCCGTAGAAATCCCTAAATTATGCTAATATCACTTTTGAGAGTAAGAGCAACTAATTTATTTTTAATTAAAACCCATATTATCACATTAACTCGATTGATGGATCCCCCTATTAGATTTTACTCTAATTTGGTAGATTTAAATCATCTTATTTCTAGGATTGCATACAACTCCACTTAATTATGCTAGATTTACTCTTAAACAGGGACTTTTCCTCCACTGGTTTAAGCATATTAAACATGGATAAATAATCTAGAAATATTAAACCAAGAATTAAACAAAAAAAATTGAGAACAAGATCCAAGTATTTATTGCGTAAAAATAGAAATCAAAAGACAAAATTCATTAAATGGTTCATCTTCCCTAGGTACTTAAAAAATTAGTTCATAATCACAAATAAAAAAATCTCAAAGATAGTATATTCATAAGAAATAAAGAAATTCATAATAAACTTAAAAGAAATCAAAAGAAAATCTTCAATCTCTATGGAAATCTACTTTAGAGTCGGCTTCAATGGTGTTTTTCGAGTTGTTTTCTTTAATATTTCCTGAAGACTTTCTCCTCTCTTCTTATCTTTGTCATATATAGGTCTTAGAATGCCCGAAAAACCTAAAAAATCATTTTTCCGAGTGTTTGGAGTGCAAATCGTGAAATCCACACATTTTGGCACATAGTCGTGTGGCAGCCCTTGTGGCTATACAGCCATGTGTCCAACCCGTGTGGAATGGCTCAGGCTGTGTGGCTCTTGAAACTTGCTTCAGTTTTTCGATTTTCACTCCTTTTGCTCCCAAATGCTATCCTAAGTATAGAAACAAAAATTTAACGGATTAAGAGTATCAAATTTGCCATTTTACATCAAATAATCACCCGAAAATGCATTAAGAATGGAATTAAAACATGTTACTTTTGGCATTTAACAGGAGAAAATTGGAGACACGAATGTCTCGTGACTGTAGTAAGGGCTGAGGATGAGGTGGCACCTGGTGTCTTCCGCGTTTTAGAGGTGGGGATGACGACCTTAGTTTTAACTCTAGTGTTTTTCATTATGTACATGAAAGAACAGACAAAAACCAAATAACTCAACAACATTACAAATTAAATAACAGATAATCAAGTTGAGATAATAACTGTAAATGCTTCAATTCACTTCCCAACAAACACCAATTCACTAAATATGCTAAAACTAGTATAGGAAAAATCTAATCCTAAAACTAAGAGTAAAACTAAAACTAATGAGCCAAAAACATCTCAACTAAACTAATAGTAGAATAATGAGAAACTAATATTAATAATAAACAAAATAATAAAAAATTATTATAATAATATAATAAAAAATAATAAAAAATTAAAATGAAAAGTAATAAGGTGGAAAAACAGTGAGGGGTTGGTAGACGACAATGACGGAGCGACGAAGGGACGATCAGTGGTGTTGGGGCAAAATAGTGAAACGGCTGATGGGGGAGGGTGTTCTTTAATGAAAAGGAAAAGGGAGAAAAAAAAGAAGGGGAAAAAATAGGGTTGGTGGTGGCGTGTAGGTTCGGGACGGGTCGATAGAGGTGAAGATCTAGGGGAACGGTGACTGAAAAGGGGAGGGTGAATGGCAATAGCTTGTGAATGGGGGAAAGAAGCAAGTTGAGGGGCGCAGTTGTTTGTGATCATCGTGGTTGGTGTGACTAAGAGCGGTGGTGTGTGGTGGCGACCAGGGAAAAGGAAAGCGAACAGGGATGAGGGGAGGAAAAAATGATGACAATAAGTGGAGAACGGCGGTGAAGGGTTGGATGAAGCTTGAGGATGTGAACGATGACCAGGAAAAGGCAAAAGTGAGACATAAATTTTGAAACCCTAGACTTGAATAGAAGGCAGATTGTGCCGTGTTAGGCCACACGACCGTGTCTGGATACCATGTAAAGCCCCTTAGCCTATGTGTAATTTGAAACATAAAAAAATAAGCTTCAGTATCCACATGGCCTTGGACATGCCCGTGTGTCCAGGCCATGTGGTCTCTTTTAAACTGTGTGATCCTTTCGTTCACTTCTTCCATGGCTGTGTACATGGGCGTGTGAGTCACAAGGCCGTGTAACTCTCTGTGACCGTGTCAGTTAAAATAAAATTGGAAATAATTGGCTCCAGTATTCACACAATCTAGGAAACTTTGTGTGTCTCACGTGGTCATGTCACCAGGTTGTGTGGTGCTTCCAAGACTGTGTCGACCCTTTTATTATTATTATTTGTTTTTTTTAATAACATATTTGGCATGCCTCAAAATTAAAAGAAATAAAAATCAACACACAGGTTTCCTCCTGAGAAGCTCTTATTTAGAGTCTTAGCACGACTTTTCCTTTCACGCATATGGTTAACTCGAATTTTAGAGTCGTAGCTTCTCTCTTTCATTATTAATATCACCACCATGATAAGATTTGATTCAATGAACATTTACCTTGAATGTGCCGTATTCAGGATGTGTTACCTCTATTGTACCGTATGAGAAAACATTCTATACCACAAATGGGTTTGACCCTTTTGACTTAAGCTTTACAGGGAACATTCGTGGATCTAACTTGTCTAACAGTACTTTGTCTCTAGCTTTGAATTGATTTTTCCTCTTTACTTACACACCATGGCATTGCTTTGTTGTTTCTTTAAACATTCTCAGTTTCTCATAAGCCTTTGGTCACCATTCATCTAATTCACCAAGCTGCACCATTAGTTTTCCACTCCTCCATTGATTTTTATCATATTGAAAAGTATGCAGTTTTAACATATATTCGTGAGTGATTTCCTACAAATAATGTTGAGTCTTACGATTTCTAACATTATTAGAATAATGAATATCATCTCGCTCATTAGAAACTCTCACAAATTCACATGCTTGAAAAGTAACCTCTTCATCACCTACCCTTAACACATGTTCACCATTACGTACATCAATAACGGTTCTAGCAGTGGCTAAAAAGGGTCAACCTAAGATCATAGGTACCTCAATATCCTCATCCATGTCTAATATAAAGAAATCAACATGGAATATTAAATTATCTACTTTAACAAGTACATCCTTAATGATACTCTTAGGATACTTAATTGATCTATCAGCTAATTGAGTACTCATCCTAGTGGGTTTTGGTTCCCCGAGACCAAGTTGTTTGAACATTTTATAAGGCATAATATTTATACTAGCACCCAAATCAGCCAAAACTTTTTCTACATTTAAGCTACCAATAAAATAAGGAATAGTGAAATTCCCTGGATCTTTAAGCTTGGTGGGTAGTTTGTTTTTGGGAATGACCGACCAATCCTTTTTGTAACTTCCTTTTATTTGTTAATAGCTCCTTTAAAAATTTTATAAGTTTTGGAATTTGCAAAAGGGCTTCAACAAAAGGTAAGTTAATATATAATTTTTTCAAAAGTTCAAGAAATTTACCATATTGTTCATTCATGCGATCTTTCTTTACTTTTGCCGGATATGGAATTTGTGATTTGTATTATTTGGCCACTGACTTATGCTCTTTCTTTCTTTCCTCAATCCCATCATCTTTCTAAACAACTTTCAGATTCATTTTCTTTTCAAACTTGACTAACCTTTCCACGCTTTGAACAGTGATTGCGTGGACTTGCTCCTTTCTGTTGGTTTCAGTGTTACTAGGTAAGCTACCTTTCTGTCTCTCCAAAACCAGTTTACAAAGTTGTCCAATTTGATTTTTAAGCCCTTGAATCGATGTTTTTTTATTTTTTTTAGAGCTATCTTAGTGTTTTGAAATCTAGTTTCAAACACTGAAATAAATTTAGTTAACATCTCCTCGAGGTTTGGTTTCTTTTCTTGCTGATAAGGTTATTAAAGACCCAGAAGGGGTTGTGTATTTTGATTACAAATTTGGATGATTCCAACATCCTAGATTATAATTATTTCTATAGGGGTTGTTTTGAGGTCTGGAATTGTTACCCATAAAGTTAACTTGCTCATGCGCTATGCTAGAACCGAAGGGTAAACATCCTGGATTGATTATCCACACTCTAGTCGTAAAACATTGCATTAACAGATTCATCTATTTATTTCAACTCAAACCATCAATCTTTTTACTTAGCACTTCCACCTGACTTGCCAACATAGCAACTGTATCCATATTACAAACATCGACTACCTTGATCGATTTTGTTCTCATGACTTGCCACTGATAGTTGTTCAATATCATCTCCTCAATAAATTCTTAGGCTTCCCCAGGTGACTTATTATTTAATATTCTGCCAGCTACTGCATCGATTATCTTCCTAGCCGAGAGATTCAAACCATTGTAAAAATTTTAAACTTTTAACCACAAAGGAAACTCATGATGAGGGCACCTTCTTAAAAGATCCAAATCTCTCTCATGCATCATATAATGTCTCAAGCTCCGTTTAGGCAAAAGAAGAGATGTCATTCTTCACCTCTTCTATTTTGGATGGTGAAAAATATTTCAATAGAAAGTTCTTAGTCATCTAAGTCTAAGTTGTGATAAAGCCCCAGGGAAGTGAATTCAACCACTATTTTGTCTTACTCCCCAAAGAAAATAGGAACAACTGTAAGTGTATGGTATCATCAATAACGTAATTAATCTTAAATGTGTCACAAATTTCTAGAAAGTTAGCCAAATGAGCATTCAAATCGTCATCTTGCAACCCATCAAACTGAACATATTACTATACCATCTAAATTGTGTTCGATTTAATCTTAGAATTATTTGCAGCAATAGTCGGTTTGACGATACTCGATTCAGCCCCAATCAGAGTGGCCTTTCCATAATCATACATAGTACGAAGAGCAAGAGGTGCAAGATGCTACTGATTATTTTGATTATCATCCATCTCTACAGTAATATCATTTTCCTCTTAATCGTTTATTAAAACCTATTGACCTTCCATTACTTCTCTAACCTCTCTACGATTTTTGCGAGTAGTTCTTTCTATCTCACTGTCAAAAACTATTAGTTCGAACGGCTTGCCTCTAGTAATAAACTAAAAGAACATGTAAGAATCAAACAAAAAAATTAAAATGTAAAAGTTAAATTAAAAACAAAAAATTTAAAATTAAAATTAAAATAACTAAATTAATAGAAATAAAGTTTTCCAAAATTTTAGTCCCCGGCAACGGCGCCAAAAACTTGATACGTCGTGAACTAACTAAGAATTTGACTAAGGTAGGTGCACCTATCAATTAATAGTATAGCTACAGTGAGCAAAAATATCGTTTCCATGGGGACTAAAAGTACTAGTAGTTACTATCTTTCTATTATTTTACCAATAAATTCGAGTGATCAATTAAAAACTAACATTAACTAAATTAATTAAATACGAAAGTGACAAATAACAAATCAAGAAAACAATCGAGTAATAATCAAGAAGCGAAACAATACTAAAGAAATAATTCATCTAGATTTCATCTGTCACTATCAATCTAAATTACGAAAATTATTTACTTAGTATCTTGATCTGTAGAAATCCATAAATTATGCTAATATCTCTTTCGAGAGTAAAAGCAATTGACTCTAGGTTAATTAATTGAAATTTATTTATAATCAAAACCCTTATTATCACATTAACTCAATCTATGGATTCTCTTATTAGATTTGAATCTAATTCGGTAGATTTATGTTGTCCTATTTCTAGGATTGCATGTAAGTCCACTCAATTATACAAGATCTACTCTTAAACAGGGTCTATTCCTCCTGTGATTTAAACACATCAAATATGGATCAATAATCTAGAAATATCAAACCAAGAATTAAGCACACATAATTGAGAACAAGATCTAAGTATTTATTGCATAAAATAAAAATCAAATGATAGAATCCATCATTGGGTTCATCTCCCTAGGTATTTAGAAAATTAGTTCATGTTTGAAAATAAAACCATCCAAAACACGCCGTGTGAACCCAAAATTTACCTATAATCAAGCCATTTCAAAACCATTTCATGCATGACTTTTCAAACCATTTAAGTACACATTCAAGGGTTCAAACACCATTCAAACTTGCATAAACATACCATTTCAAGCATCCTAAATCACCTAACCAATATGCCATTTAAAGGCACCACAATGTGCATCCAAACATTCCTTTCCTAAACATACTCACATGCTACATTTCATGCCTACAAACCTAGTCCATATAGGTACTAAATATACCATATAAAAATATTTCCTAACCATTCAAAACATACCATAAAAGCCTTATTTACAAGCCTTAACAAGTGACCAAAATGACATAACTTAACAAGTATTACAAATCCATCAACCAAACATAATATTCAAAGCAATACATACCAAACCACCATTACATAACATCCTATACATGCCACTATAAACCTTAGAGAAAATGCTCAAAAACTGCCCAATTGATTGTTGGATAGTATGATAGATCTCTGACGAATTTCCAAACCGATTAAGCTTCTGACAATCTATAAAATAAGGAAAGAAACTACATAAGCAATGATCGCTTAGTAAGCTCGTATAAACTTAAACACAACTTACCATTTCATGTGCATAAAGTATATGACATAAGTGTAATATCAACTAAAACCATAAGCTTGGCATAAGCGTATACAACATCATCAAATTCACAAGTTAGAATTCTTGTACATGCTTCAAATGAATTCATCCATAACAAGTAAATTTATACATGTAATCACATCATTTAGTTCATAAATCCTTTTCATAAGTTCATGATACATTCCATTTGAACACTTTCCATTTCATTCCTTTTCATACCCATTGAACCATCTAGAATTACATCGAATACTTGGGAAACCTCACACGAAGTGTGCATTTACATATAATCGTAACATTTCCTTTACATCATTGTTCAAACATGCTATGAAATGGGTCTGCTCACACGAGCTGTGGGCCGGAATGTAAGCTACACGGTGCTGCTCACACGAGCTGTGGAGAATCTGCAACAAATGCAGAACCTCAGCCATCAGTAGGACATTCAAGACAAGCACCCAAAACATGAAAACCCTAATGACATGTTATTTGTATCCTAAGAATTCTTAAGGTTCAACCGGGACTCGATATTCGTCAATTCATCATAGCATTGTTATATTGATATATTTATTGATTTACATTAAAACAACACAATAAGCATTTAATTTAAACAACATTAAATCAAATATAGTTTTTATGAACTTACCTCAATAACTAAGGTTGTAAAAGTTAGATCGAATTAATCTAAAGTTTTAGCTTTTCCTCGATCTAAGTCCAAACGTGGTTTATCTTGATCTAAATAGGTAATTTCAATCAATTAAGTACTTTTAGAATTTAATTTAATCCACATTTCATATTTATGCAAAATTACCAATTTGCCCTTAACATTTTAACATTTTACAATTTAGTCCTTAACCTTATAACTTCAAATCTAACCATTTTAATCTAAATCCATGTTAATGAAATATGCAAGGGACCTTGAAAAAACCTATATTTATCATTATTTCATAATAAAACCCTAAAATTTATACCTTTAACAAATAAATCCCTATTTGCAATTTCATCAAAAACCACTTAATAAAACATGTTTTTTTTTCAACAAAGATTCATAATCTATCAACTAACATCAAAACCTATTCAAAAACATCCATGGCATAACCCTAAAAATTAACAGTTTTACAAATTAACCCCTGGGCTAGCTAGATTAAGCTAAAGCAATCTCAAAAACATAAAAATATTAAAAACGGGATTCAGAATCACTCACATGCAAGAAACAAGCTTGATTGAACCTTTAAGAAAAATGGCTTCTTCTTTCCTTAATTTCAGTGGAGAAAACCCTTAAGGAAGATGATACCAAATTTTACCTTATTTTATTTTACATTAATTTATTAAATTACTATTTTAACCTTAGTTATTGACTTTAAAATCAACCAAATCATGTCCATACTTGTCCACTAAAATTAAGGATGGTATAATTACCATTTAAGTCCATTATATTTCCTTTCCATAGTCTTTTATCCCTTTTAACTAATAGAACTCAACTTTTATACATTTTATGATTTAGTCCTTTTTACTTAATTAACTATGTAAACTTTAAATTTTCTTAACAAAATTTTAATACGACCCTAATATAATCCCATAAACATTAAATAATAATAAAATACTAACCATAAACATTAAATAATAATAAAATACTATCTTACTTGTCAGAATTGTGGTCCTGTAACCATTATTTTTGAAACCACTAAAAACGGGTTGTCACACACATGTGTGATTTCAGGTAAAGTTTATTGCTATAAATTGTATGTAATTGATTATAATATGTGTTATATTGATTTGAATCATGGAAATATCACTAAGCTTTATCGCTTAGTGTATGGTTTGTTTTCTGTGCGCAAGCTTAGATATATCTCGAGGTCTCTAGTAGTGACTCCAACATCCAGCCAAAGACCCCTAACTCAGTAATGTTTTTATAGCCTCTTTTTGTTCGTTATATGACATGTATCTAAGTTGAGTCAGTTCTTAATATAATAGGTGATCATGTGAATTTTAAGGTCAGAATTAGCATTTTTGAATTAATCATATGCTTATATATATATAAATTTGATAATGTTACAACATTTGGTTATGTATAACTTATGGTAATGTATCTAATTACATATATATATATATATATATATATGTCAATTAGTTCTATGAAGAGGATTGATGAAATGATTGTGAATTTGAATGGATTGGTTGAAATGGATGAAGACTTATATGTATAAATGGTACTTTAGCTATAATGGAATTCATTGGATATGTAGGTTTTTTTGAAATCATATTTGCAAATGAATTTGAGGTGCTATAGGTGATTGCCAACAGGTTACCAAAACTTGACCATTTGAAAAATAGTATGTCACATCGCAACTAAACCAAATTGCCATGCCACAATGGGACGCCGAGTATTGATCGTTGTGACGAGGCTAACTCAGTATGTTGCGTTGCGATGAGGAACCCCCTAACGTCACGGCATCAACCTGGTGTTTGAATTTTTTACAATTTGGTCATAATTCAACCTTGGCTTAGCTTTAGAGCTTTTGTAAGATCATTTAATGTTAGAGTATGCCCAAAGACCAATCATAAGATGATTGTAATTACAAACTCGTTTTACCTTGTTATTAATATAAGACATTACTATTATTATTTCAATTTCTTTTTCTATGTGTATAAAAACTGATTAATAATAAAGCCCAGAGAATAATATGATTATTCTTAAAAATTTCTTAGTTAAGTATTATCGTGGGTTTGGACAGTGATAATGCATTGAGACTAATGTATAGTTGATTGATGAAAAAGTGTTGTCATTGACATAGGGATGTCAAAATCAACACACAAGTATGTGTTAGAGAACAACATAGTGGACTGACCTGCTGTGAGTGTGTTTATTGGATTATTATGTAATAGTCACAACATTGGGTATTACAAGAACCTATAAGGTCACACCCTATGGTTAAAACGAACAGACTTCACACAAATACATTGGGCATATGCCCTCCTACATACATCTTTGGTGAACTGTATTGCCTGATGGATAGTACCATCTGACGGATTGCCTAGTAGACAGTATCACCTAGCGAATACAATTCGTAACTACTTTTCGGAGTTAATATTTATGGAAGTCTATATTCTTTTGGAAAGAATATAAAGTTTTAATACCTTCCATGATTTCTCTAAAAGTAAAAAGGGAATTATTTTGTTTTATTATAGGTGATTAATAAAAGGAAAAAGATCCCAAAAAATATGTGTGGGGGAAGTAAGAAAATTCAAGAGGTCTAGCAGCTAATTTTGAATTCTCTGAAAAAAAAGTTCAAAGAGTTTTGTTGTTCGTGATTAATTGTATGAACTATGTAGAGGCCGAAACGATTCTATTGCAACTTGGAATCGACACCTTGAAGGAAATCAGATATCAAGGGCGTAGCTAGGAGGCTGGCAGGGGCCCCAGCCCCCCTAATATGGAAAAAGTTTCATTTAGGCTCTTTAAATTTTTTAAAATTTTAAATTAGTATAGGTAAAATTGCACTTTGGCCCCCCTAAAAATGATAAAATTTTGATTTATTCCTTTAAAAATTTTAAAGATATATGCTATTCAAATGGTGAAAATACATTTTTACCATTGTAAAAATTAAATTTTAATTTCAACCCCCTAAAAAAATTTTCTGCCTTCACCCTTGTCAGATATCTAAAGGTATATATTACAATTCTGTTTCAACCTGATTCGTTCCTCTTACATGGATCCTTAGTTGGTGATCGCCAGAATAATTTTTTCACTGCACCATGGGGTGCATTGACGATCCAACAAATCCTAGATACGTTCATGGATTAATTCACTTGACATATTCATAGTGTGACTTACTTAAATTCTAACTAAATGAATAACTGTGTGTTACACATATATACTTTGATGAGTTGAAAACCTATATGTCTCAAAGTAGTAAGCTGAAAATTGATACGTTTAGCATATGACTTATGCAATGCATAACTTCATTTACAATAATAGAATTATAGTTCTACAAGGGTAAATGGCATTGTATATCATGGATCATTTGTCTTTGACAAATGATTAATCGATACTGGTATAATCATTTTTGTTATAATAAATATAATGACTATTAGTTAAATGTGATCAAATTTTAAAGTATTACAAATATCTTATAAAAATAAAAAATATGACTAAATCAATGAACTAAATCATGTACTTTCTCATGATTTGTCTAGCAATCCAATTTGTTTTTAGAAAAGCATATAGTTGGTCTGTTATAATTATTTTATGCCTTCATGCTTCCGCAAGTAATGGTACCTAATTGCCAATTATACACGTTTCCTGAATGTAAGTTTTAGCAGTAGCATTTATTATAATTTGGCGAAAGAAGTTAGGCTATTTCTAGACTGCTGTTGATAGCAGCCATGTTTTAACTAGTCAAACCCAGGACTTAAAAGCATAAATATCCAGACGATCGAGAATAAAATTATGGTAGCAAGTTTCCAGTTTAGCTTCTCTTTCCAGTCAGTTTGCTCAACTTATTGGCCACTTGCCACTAGACACGGCAGCGACCGCCCCCTTGCTTACCAGTCCAAGAAATAGAACCGCTGAATTTGACTCGAGACAGACCAAATAAATCCTCCCCTCCCCCCCCGGGCTAAATAACACAATAAATTAAACTTCCACTTCCATATCATATTCAGCAAGATGCTCCCAATAATCTTGGTTTTCATGGCTTTCCTCGTTGTCATCAGTTGCCGCCGTGTTTACGTCAAATGGTTTGGAAATAGATGTGACTTTGATTGCGTGGTCTGTCTAAGCAAGGTCTCCAAGGGGGAAAAACGCTGGTCATTACCGATATGTCACCATAGTTTTCATGTTCACTGCATTGATGCCTGGCTCAAAGTTCGTCCAAATTGTCCACTTTGCAGGATTAACGTATCCCCTAGACAAGACTTTTTCATTTCTTCTAGCTTGCTTTCTGATTTTGCTAAAACACTCGGAAAATGGATTGAAAACCCACTTTCTTTGGAGCTTACATCTGCAGTTTGTGAGAGTTTAGTCTATATTTAATGACAAAGCTGGGTTAGCCTAGCCTGCAAATCATGATTGTTCTTTTATGCATATATAGGTTCTTCTTAAAGAGGAGGGCAATACCCCCAATTATATTATATTCTTTTCCTCATCATTTGCTTTTGTTTGAAACATGGTAGCCTGAGATATGATTCAATTGGTGAGAAAGAAAAACAATCCAATATATTGTTTACTTTGTTTTGTTGCTTCGAAAAATCTATCATGTTTGATTACTTGCAAACGGGAATCCTCTGCCCCGAGCGCCTCCCCCCTGCCCCCTCGTGTGTGTATATATATATATATATTGGTTTAAATATGTCAAAGGTCTCTATACTCTTTTCAAATTTAAAATTCAGTCTTTATACTTAAATTTTGATACATAGAGTCCTTGTACTTTTTTATTTAAAAATTTTGTTCCCTCCATTTAATTTTACTGTTAAAGTTAACAATGCCAAAATTAAAATAACTTTTTTAGCCTTCAAAATTTACTGCTTTTGTCAATTTTTATGTACTTTTAAAGGATAAAGATTAAATTGACAAAAGTTATAAATAATGAGAGATAAAAAAATTACTTTACCTTTGACACCGTTAACTTTAACAGAAAAATTATATGGTGAGACCAATATTTTTAAATAAAAAAGAACAAGAACTCAATGTCTCAAACATAAAGTATAGGGACTAATAGATTTCCAACTCTTCATATATATATACAAATTTATAAAAAAGATATATTTTAATGTGATTTTGTCAGTATTATTCTTTTGGAAATCGTGTCTATTATTAATAATGAGTGTGCTAATAAGAAGATAGGATGCTTGGACCAAGTGTATGGAATAAGCCTGATGGCTCAGGTTTTAGTAACCCTCTCCTTATTTGCTCTTATTATTCTTTTTTTATATATAATTTATTGCAAGTTGCGTTTTCCTTCAAAAAAAAAAGTCTACAACTTTAAACTAAATACTAAGTCTTTTATTAATAAAAAAAAAACTCATATCAATGGAAAAGATTGCTTTTTGGATATAATGAGTTTATTAACATTGAAATAAAAATATTTATAATTTAAAAAACATCAAAATAATCAAAATCAAAATAATTTAAGTTCACCTAATCTGAACCGATTCAAATATAAAAAAATTCATAATTTAAAAAATTGAGTTCAAGAAAAACATGAGTTCAAGAAAGCATGAACATGAGAATATTAAAGTTCGAGCTGATCTAAGTTTAAAATAATCCAAATCCGAAGACAACCAAATTCGAACTTACGATAAATTTTTTTTTTTACTCTTGACACTAAAATAGAGCATATAACCCTTTTCAACAAAAGCTTGCCTCAATATTAACTATTTTAACTTTTTAAATATTTACTAGTATTTTTCCTCAACTTATGAAACACCTCGTTACCTGACTCGATCTCCAAGTCTGAATTACAAGGTACCACATTTATTGCTGAAGCAACTACAATTAATAATATTATATTCAACATTATTATACATTTAAATATAAACAAATCATGTGTATTAAATACTACATAGTCATTTTTGGGTCTTATACGAGCTTACAAAAGCTCTTTTGCTAACCTAGGGTCGAAATGGATCAAATTGTAAAGATTACAAAATTTCAAGTTGATGTCGCGAATTCAGGGTTTTCTCTTCGTGACGTGACTCTCTGAGTTAGGTTCATCGTGACCTTGAGGCTATGTCGTCGCAACATGAACCTTAAGCTTTTTCTTGTCGCAACATCAAGGGTACATTGTTGCAACATGACAAACTATTACCTCAAAAATTAGTTTGTTACAAGTTTGAACGACTTGCAATTACACATACATACTCCCATACAACTAAATCATTAACATACCAAATGAAATCAAGTCAAAATATACCAAAATTTTAATTCACAATAACATCAACTACCAACTCTAACTTCAACCATCTACAATCCAAAAACCAACCAAAAATCCTAGGTACATGCCAAATTCAATTCAAAAGGTACATTACAAACTTTGTGGAGCTAGAGAATCAATTCTTGAATGTTGGGCACAGAGAAAACAAACTGTACGTTGAGCAATAGGGCTCAATGATACATTTACAATTTAATATATAAAAAACATAAACATTAGCATTAACTTCAAGCTAAAAGATGCAATTTGCACATAACATATTTGTATCAATACCAAAATAACATATCCAATTTACCACAAATATGATCAATTCCAACTTACCTATCAATATTCAACCATATTTCAATTGTCAAACTTTTCATCATCAATCCAAGTACATAAGTATACATATGGTGCATACTAAATCATCCTACTCCAATTACATGTATAAACACTTCAATTAACTTACAAATAGCCAACTCTTCACAAGTAATATCAATTCAATGTTATTCAACATCAAGCATACAATTATAAGTCTTTTTCACATACCACTTATAATATGCCATTTAAGTTTCATGACATATAATTTATTCTTGATATTACATTTTCAACTCGTTTTTGGATTCTACTGACTCATTTTGTATTTTTTTTGGCCCCAGAGCTCAATTTCATCAAGTTTACATACCCAGTCATATGTTTTCAACATTAAATTTACATTTGAACATAATTCTTTCCAATGGTATCAAAATTAGAACCTGACTAAGACTCTGAAGGATACTTGGATCGTCAACACACCAAACTGGTACCGAAGTGTATCATTGGATAAACAGAGGTAAGGTAACTGGCACATAAAGTGCATACTAGTGTGCAAAATGTATCCTGGCGCACAAAGCGCATACTGGCATAGAAAGTGCATCTTGATGCATGGAGCACATATTTGGCACACGAGGTGCATCCTGGCTCATAATCTCATACAGAACTCAATCTTATGACATGTCAACTATATCTGACACAGCCGAACAACTAATAAGGTACCATAATCAACTCATTTACAATTAAGTACAATTTTCATTTATCAATTATACTCACAATCACAATCCAATCAATTAACATATCATATAAGCTTCATGTAAATTGATACATTTTCATCAAATCTTATAGCACACATCATATTTCCTGCAATTCATACTATTTTACAACTTATTTAATTTAGTCCCTCATTTTGGCAAATCCATAATCAAGCTCAATTCAATAGCTTTTATTATCACAATAGCTTTTATTATGACAAAGTACTTACCTAATATTTATAAATTTAGTTATCATGAAGATGTAACCAATTAAAACAACCTTAAATCGTAAATGTACAAACCGTGGTCTCACATCACTTGTCAACAATTCTCGCTTTTCCTTTCCCTCTCGAATGTTCCGCGTCAACATTAGCTACGTATAGTCACAAAGCATACCACATTATCAAATTTCAGCCAAATTAGAATCAAATATCAAATTAAACTTATTTGTCAATTTATTCAATTTAGTCCTTAAAACCGAGATAAGCATAACTTTCAATTTAGGGATTCATATTAAAATTTGATTTCACCAAAATTCATTAAGGACCTTCTATTTTCTATTCCTATCAATATTTCATAATATTTTTTAATTTTATTCAATTTGGTCTTTAATTAACGAAACTAACAACTAAGCTTTACAATTAAGTCATTTTCTTAAATTAACTTAATTTCTAATAATTTCACACCAATTTCATTCAATTCTCAATATTAAAACTTCGAAAAAATTTAACAGTTTTACAAATAGTACATGAGCTAGCTAAATCAAGCTCCCATGATTCAATTTTCATAAAAATCAAAGAAAAATAACTAAAGACTTACTTGAAATCAAAGCTGAAAGTTTAAAACCCTTAACAATGGCATTTTCTTCTTCCTTTTTTCTTTTATGGCCAGTTGAAGAAGATAAACTATCCTCTCTCCTTCAACTAGCTTCTTATATATATAGGTAATTAAGTTTTAATTAATCCAAATTAGCTTTTAATTAATCATTTCTTATAATTATAAATTTAATTAATTAATTTAATCACCAATTATCATTAATTCTTCTACCCCATATTTACGGAGTTTATCAATAGGAGGCTTACCAATTCTAATAAATTTCGTACCTTGAGGCATATTAGGAACCGGTTGAGAAACAGGAGAGGGTGGAGGTTGTTGTACAACCGGATTTGTTCTTACATATTATGTAAACCACTCATTCATCATTTGAAAGAAGGCTTATTTTGCCTCTCCTCCTCGTCCCTCAGATATGGGCCTTCTACTACTCAAGGCTGCTCTTTGTACTGAAGCTTGAGCATTACTTTCAGCTTCTTCAGAATCAACTCGATTGGATAACATTATTATATAAAAAACATGTTTTAAAATGGTCAGGAGATATCACACTATCACAGGTTATATAATGGTATGTATAGCTAGGCTCGTACATGCTACGTTAGTTCAAGAATTGACTAAACCATGACTCTGATACCAATAAACGTAACACCCTTAACCCATATTTGTCACTGAAATAGGGTTTTTGAGTATTACCAAAATGTAAAGATTAAAATATAGACAATTCATATCATTTATACAATCATATCAGGAATTAATCATAAATTGCTTTACAAGAGCTCTCAAGGCCCAAAACATTCATTAAAAACAAGTCAGGACTAAACCGGGTACTCAGAGAATTTTTCAGAAATCTCAATTTTTTTTAAGTGTAGGGGGCACACGCCTGTGTGGCCAGGCCGTGTGGCTTACACGGTCAAGAGACACATCCGTGTCTCAGTCCGTGTGGGCATTCGAAATAGGGCACATGGCCGTGTCCCAACTTGTGTTCGTACCCGTGTAACTCTCTGACTTAGGTCACACGACCAAGTCACACGCCCATGTGCTATACTGTGTGAACATAATAACTTGCATTAATTAGGTACAGAGGTCAAACGGCCAAGCCACGCGCCCGTGTGTCAGGCCATATGATCAATTGTGAGCATTCTGTTTTGACATTTTTAAGATGCCGGGGACACACGGCCAAAACACACACCCATGTGCTAGCCCGTGTGTCACACACGACTGAGACATATGTTCGTGTGGACGAAATAAGGTCATTTCTAAGACAAATTTCTCACCCAATTTTAGAATCAACCTATCACAATAAATTTCATATTTACAAACCATATCAAAGCACTCAAAATATGCCAAAATCATGTCTTAAACATGACATATTACCACATTCAACCAATATGCCTTTAGGCACCTCAATTGACAACTTATTTTCATGTCTACCTAATACTCGTATGCATATTCAATCTCCATTTCACTTTATTCATTCATCCACACACAAACCCAATTTATGATACCACTTACATATATATATACACATCAAAATGTACCAAACACTAGCCATTCAAATGGCTAATCTCAACAAAACATTTACTTGCCAACATTGGCCAATTAACCTATACATGCTATTATAACCAAAATTAGTTTTATATTTGTACCAAAATGGGCCGATGGATAGTATGATGTATCTCGGACCAGCTTCCAACCTTAACGAGCTTTCGATTACTATAAAACATAAGAAAATAAATAGAGAAGCTTTAGAGCTTAGTAAGTTCGTATAACAAAAAATTATCTTATCATTCATTTACAAATAAGGTAAGTACACAAAATACATCCAAAGCAATTTGGCCAATAGCCTAAACACATATCCTCATCAAACAAGTTAGTCATGTATTTCATATGAATTTCAAGAAACATGAATGAGCTTATTAAATATCAAATTCCCATGTTCATAAATTTCCCACATCTTGTATTCACATATATCAATTCCATGTATTTCAAGGTTATACGGGAAATGATTCATTTAGTACTTATATTTTTCTCATGTCAGGATTTTGCCTGTTGAATCATTGAAAATATCGATGTATACACAGGAAGTACACACAAAGTGTAAAAAACTATAATCCGTCAATTCATATACATAAATGCTCATACAAACATGTAAACGGGAAGCTCTTTCGAGCCATAAAACGGGAACTCATCTGAGCCATGTAAAAGGAAGCTCCATAGAGCCATTAACGGGAAAGTTCATACGAGCCAATAACGGGAAGGTTCAAGCGAGCCAATATCAGGAAGCTCCAAAGAGCCATTAATCGGAAAGCCCCGAAGAGCCATATATCTGGACGCTTATAAGAGTTGTAGTGTGTCCAAAAAGAATATATATAATAGTAATTTAATAGGTGTTTTCATACTAAAACATAGTAGAATGATCAATATATATAGGAAAATACATAGTATTTATAAGTAAAAACATATAATAACACAATATAGTTAGTAGTGTATGAAAAATAATATATAATAAAACATATAATATGAATAATACATATAGTATAATATTTAGAATAATATAAAATATAGTCAATAAATATATAACATATGATAAAATACAAAATAAATAATATATATAATAAATAAGTTTTTAATATATTGGATAATAAAAATAAAATATACTATTTTATAATTAATATTTAAAAAACAGTATTATATAAAGTATTTAAAATAAAAGGATTAAATTGAATTTAATTAAGAAATCTGGGGTTAATTTGCAAATAAATAAAGAGAACTAGGCCAAATTGGAACACGGACTAAAGTCGAGGGACTCACTAGGTAATTTACCCTAATCCAAACGACACCGTTCTTCCGAATACAGCTTTAAAGTCACTATAAGGATTAAATTGAAACAAAATTAGAACATTAGGGCTGAATTTTAAATAAAATGAAATGAAATTATAGAAATTTAAAAAAAACAAGAGGACGGATTGAGAAATCAACCCACTTTACAAGAACAAGCGGATCCTCCCCGGGTGATTGGGTCAACATGTAGATCCTCCGTCTAAAACGGTGCCGTTTTAGTGCTTATTGAATTAAGCAAAATGACACCGTTCTGGTAGGGTTATATAAGCCCCGATTTCTGCTTTTAAAGTCATTTTAGCTTGGTTTCGAAAAAAAAATGAAAGAAATCCTCTGAAAGAGGATTTGGGGTCCGGTCTAGGGTTCCGTCGAACTTCCGTTCTTGGTCCTCTCACGCGCTCACGCGCCACCACGCACAGTGGTCGGAGGGTAAAAACCCTCCTTCTTTTGAAGCGAAAACTCAGGTAACTCCTTCGCTTTACAATATTATCAGTTTTTTTACCTAAAATATATTTACTTATTTAAAAAATAAAAAAACAGAATATAAACTTAGATCACCTTTTTAAAGAAACTTCTTGAACTTCTTTTTTGAATATCCGTATGTATTTTTTTTAAAAACAAAAATCCGATCCCCTTTACAATGAAATGATTCAGCTTTTATAGCCTCTATTTACAAGTTTAGCTTATATCTTTTCGATTTCTTGCCTTGTTTGCTGCTATTTTCTTTCCTCTTTTGCAGGTACCAGCGAGGAAGGTAGACCACCGACGTTGATTTAGCCGTAGACCACGGCCTGATTCGCAGTCTACAATCTCGGCTTTGATGGTGGGTAATTGAAGCGACAGGACTCGAACAGACGCGTTGATTGCGGCGCCAAACGAGCCTGTTGCCGGCTATGATCTCGAGGAAACTTTGCGGCGCGAACCCTAGCTAGGGTTTCTCGGAAGCTGAAAATAGTTTGGACCTTTTGGGCCGTACCTGCTTGTGGGTTGGGTGTAAACGGGTTAATGGGTATTTTAAGTATTCTGGTTTAATTTAGGCTTAATGGGGTATTGGGTGTTGTACGGGTTATTGGGTAGTTTTAGCTGGGTTACGGGTTAGTGGCATTTGGGCTGCTTATTGTAACTAGACTGTTTAAAAACATTTATTTATTTATTTATTTTTGTTTTATTTGAGCCCGGTCAAATTTGGGCTATTACAAATTTAACATCAATTCATATTCAATTCATTTCAATTCACATCTTTTGCAAAATTACCATTTTACCCTTATACTTTCATTTAATTACTATTTCATCCATAAGCTCGGAAAATGAAATTCACATGATTTAATCCTTATTCGAAGCCTAGCTGATTTTCACATATGACTATATCAGCCTATGTATTTAATAAACTTTATAATTTTTCCATGAATTTTACATCTTTTCAATTATGTCCCTAAACCACAATTTCATCAAAATTCACTTTACAAAAGTTGTTTATTTATCAACCTTTCATTTTCTACCATAAAACTTCATAATTCATGCATATTCATCCATGGTAAAACCCTAGTACTTTGATAACTTTACAATTAATCCCTGAGATAGCTAAATTAAGCTATTACAATCTCGAAAATATAAAAATAACTAAAAACAGGACAATGATACATACCTATTTGAGCCAAATAAGTTTTATAGAGCTCAAGTTCTCATGGCTAGGGTTTCCATGTTTTTAATTTGGGAAAGATGACGATAAATGATGATATATTAGATTTTTATTATTTATCATCTTTAATTATTTCATCTTTCCAATTTCATCCTTTTCTTTATTTAATTTTCATGGATGAATCATCATACTTATCTACTAACTCCTATTAATGGTCTATTTGCCATATAAGGACCTCCAATGTTGAATTCCATAGCTATTTGATCCTTTTAGCTACTTAGAATTCAACTTTTGCATGTTATGCAATTTGGTCCTTTTATCAATTAAACATGTAATCGGTAAAATTTTCTTAACAAAATTTTTATAAGATATTTCAATCATAATGCAGAACATGAAATAATATTAAAATAATCTTATTTTTGGACTCAGATTTGTGGTCCTGAAACTACTGTTTCGATTTTACTAAAAACAGGTTGTTACAGCTTGATTCATTTACATAGATTAATTAAATTGGAGCACATTCCTTCATTTCACATTAATTATAAACATAAATGTGAAACTTGTGTTGAGATAAAATTAACAAGGTCTTCATTTCAAACTGTTGAAAGAAGCACAGAACCACTTAATCTAATACATAGCGATGTTTGTGACTTAAAGTTTGTGTAAACAAGAGGAGGGAATAAATATTTTATTACCTTCATTGACGGTAGCACAAAATATTGCTACGTGTATTTTCTAAAAAGCAAAGATGAAGCTATAGAGAAATTTATTCTTTATAAGCAAAAATTTGAAAACCAACTTAGTAAAAATGATTAAGATGGTGAAAAGTGATCATGGTGGTGAATATGTTGAACCATTCGGTGAATACTGTGCATAACATGGTATTAGTCATGAAGTAACACCACCATACTCTCTTCAATCAAATGGAGCAGTCAAGCGGAAAAATCAGACTTTAAAGGAAATGATGAACGCATTGCTAAGAAGCTCTAGGTTATCACAAAACATATAGGGAGAGCTATTCTATCAGCTAATTACCTTTTAAATAAGGTTCCCCACAAGAAAAGGGACAAGACACTATATGAGTTATGGAAAGGTAGAAAACCTTCCTACAACCACTTGAAAGTGTGGGGGTGTCTTGCAAAGTTAATGTTTCCATTACAAAGCAAATGAAAATAGGTCCTAAAATGATGGATTGTATTTTTATTGGCTTTGCAGATGATGGCAATGCATATAGGGTTCTTGTGTATGAATCAAAAAATCCTGACATTCACAAGAATACCATATTAGAATCAAATAATGTTTCATTCTTTGAAAATATCTTCCCTTGTAAAGCTAGAAAAGTTTATTCAAGTTCAACAAAATGAACTTCACAGACTATAGATGAAAATAGTCCTGACAAGGCTGAAACTGAGATAGAGCCAAGGAGGAGTAAACGAGCAAGGGTAGAAAATCCTTTTGAATTAGATTTTCTAACCTTTATGCTAGAGGTCGAACCTCAAATGTCTAATGATGCTATACGATCATTCGAAAGCACCTCATGGAAACTATTAAATGTGAAATTGATTCCATCATGTAAAATCACACATGGTAATTAGTGGATCTTCCTCTGGGTATTAAACTACTAAATTCTAAATGGATTTTCAAACAGAAAATGAAAGCAGATGGAACAATTGATAAGTAAAAGGCTAGATTGGTTATAAAAGGTTATAGACAAAAGGAAGGCCTTGACTACTTTGATACTTTTTCTCTAGTATCTAAAATAACTTCCATAAGGATGATACTTACAATTACCGCTTTGCAGAATCTAGAAGTACATCAAATGGATGTTAAAACAACTTTTCTAAATGGAGATCTTGATGAAGAAATCTACATGAAACAACCTGTAACCTGAGGGTTATATAGTTCCAGAACAAGAAAGGAAAGTTTGTAAATTGATGAAGAATTTATATAGACTTAAGCAAGCACCAAAACAATGGAATGAAACGTTTGATAATGTCATGATGACAAATGGCTTCAAGATTAATTAGTGTGATAAATATGTGTATGTCAAAACTACCGATGCTGGATATTTAATCCTATGTTTATATGTTAATGACATACTCATTGTTGGAAGTAACAATGAAATGGTAAAACGTACCAATGACCTGTTAAATTCAAGATTTTGAGATGAAAGATATGGGACTAGCTTATGTAATTTTGGGTATCCAAATTAAAAGGTCATCTAAAGGTCTCATATTGGCTCAGTCACACTATGTGGACAAGATTCTTGGGAAATTTAGTAAAGATGATTCTAGTATAGCCAGAACTCCAATAGAAACAAGCCAACATCTGTCCAAAAACAAAGGCGAAAGCATTAGCCAAGTGGAATATGCCAGGGTTATAGGCAGCCTAATGTATCTTATGAGTTACACTAGACCAGATATTACTTTCACCATGAGTGGTTTAAGCAGATTCACAAGCAATCTAGGGGAAAACCACTAAAAAGCAATTGTGAGAATACTGAGATATCTCAGATGTACTTGGGATTATGAATTACATTATACTAGAGATCTTATTGTTTTAGAAGGATTCTCCTATACCAGTTGGATATCTGATATTCAAGATACCAAAGGCATAAGTGGATATGTCTTTATATTGGGAGGATGAATTGTGTTATGTAAATCCTCAAGACAAACAATTATAACCAGATCGACAATGGAATTTGAGTTTGTAGCTCTAGACAAATCTGGAGAAGAGGCAGAATGACTTCAAAACTTCTTGGAGGATATTCCTAACTAGCCAAAACATATGCCCACAATAGGCATATATTGTGATAACCAATCAACAATTGGTAGAGCACATAATATAACATACAATGGTAAGTAGAGACGTATGCGTCGTCGACACAATACCGTTAGACAACTAATCTCAAACGGAGTTATCTCTATTGATTTTGTAAAATCAAAAGATAACATTGTGGATCCACTAACTAAAGGCTTGAACCGAGATGTAACATCCCAAAATATTCAAGATTTTAATTGCGAGATTTTATAGTAATTAGAATTAGGTATCTGTAGTTCTATATTTTGCAATTGAGTTTAAGGTCTAGAGTTTGAGTCGCATCATTAAAATTTTGTTGTTTTTGAGATCAACCCATAAGCACATGTTTCCCACTTAAGTTCGATTTAGTGTAAAAGTTTGATAAGAATGAGCTTGATGGTTCACTGGTTAACATCTATCTCTATTCTGTCTGGTTCCGAGCTCGAATCCCATCGTATGCGTTAGGAATACATTTTTGTCAAGTGTCGGGAATCTGTTTGGAAGTTAGGAATTAATTGACGATAATTTCCTTCTTTCTTTTATTTTTTTCTCTCTTTTTCCTTATTCTTTTTGGCTTTGCTGTTTCGGTAGTTTTTTTTTTTGGTTGATTGTGTGTTAATTGAAAGGGGTGAGAGAATACAAATTAATAGGAATTCTATTGTTAGTCACTGTTTTGGAGGTTGTCGGTAAGTATCAACGAGTAAATTCGCGATTGTTACTCCTTCTTCGTCTTATTCATTGTTAGGATGGAATACCGTTGTGAGTTCAGAATTTCTGCTTGGCTATGTTTTGCCTAACAAGCGAAGCTTTTAACACCAAAGAGTAGCAACAAGATAATCTCTATGATTGTTACTAAAGTTTTGATAAGTTTGGAATGTTTGAAGGTTTTATGTCGAAACTTTCGACGTAGGAATTAAGCGAGTAATCGAAAAGTCCTGTTGGTTAATTAGCTAAATTGTGTTATTGAAGATCACAAAAATGGTGACTGTTGACGCCATACGAGCATAGGGCAAGTCGTGCAAATGGCTGTATAACACACTATTTACTGAATTAAGGCTATACAGGAGTGTGATTAGGCGGTGTGTGGCCATTTTAGTGCAGGGTTCACACGGCCAGGGATACGGACGTGTGCCCAAGCGGTGTAACTCACTGTTTGAGGTGTAAGAACCACACGGCTAGGGACACGGATGTGTGCCCAAGCCGTGAAACTCACTGTTCATCGTATAACATCATATAGCCAAGGACACGGGCATGTGCCCAAGCCGTGTAATTCATTGCCCAAGCCGTGTAATTCATTGTTCATAGTATAAAACCATACAGCCAAGGACACAAGAGTGTGCCCAGGCCGTGTGACTCTCTTTTTATGCTTAAAATCAACACGGCCAAGGTACATGTGTGAAATATCCCGAATTAGGGCCTAACCGGAATAGTGGTTTCGTGACCACAAATCTGAGATAGAAATAATTATTTTATAATTATTTTGAGGTTTATGATATGATTGCATAATTGTGTGAAGATTTCGTGAAGAAATTTTTGGCATAACGAGTTTAATTTAAAGTTAGGGACTAAATCGAATAAGTTGCAAAACTTGCATTTTAGAAGTTTTTAGTATGAAATTGTTTTGCAATATTAATTAGGAGGTATTTTAAGTTCATGGAAAAAATTAGGACATGGAAGGAATTTTTGAAAGTTTAGTAAGGAGGGGCATTTTGGTCATTTGGATATTAAATGAAAAAAAATGGAAAAATAACACAAAATGGTCATCTTCTTCATATGGTTGCTGCCGAATTTTACTCTCACCATAGCTAGGGTTTCTTCAACTTTCAAGCTTCATAGTAAGTGATTCCAAGCCCCGTTTTTAATGATTTTTACGTTTTTGAGATTCCGGTAGCTCGATTTAGCTTATGCTAGCAATAATTTAACCTAGGGTTTATATTTGGAAAAATACCCATAGGTGAAATTTGTGTATTTTTATGTTTTATGATAGAATATGAGGTTTTAAATTATGTTAGACAACTTGTGCTACTCGGTTTTGAGTGAAAACGAGTAAAAGGACTTAATCGGCAAAAATACCTAATAGTCACAAGTACATGTTAGAGTGAGAATTTGATGTTACCATAGAAGAGAAAAGTGATCAGCATGTTATAAAACATAAGAATAAGGAATAAAGTTTAATCCCGAGCCTAGGGGAAAAAGTGTAAATATGCAAAAGTTTAGGGGTAAAATTGTAATTTTGCCAAAATTTGAATTAAGGATTAATTTGATAATGTGAGTATTAAATAAGCTAAATGTGTTATTTTAGATCAAGAAAGACGTGGAATCGACCCCAATCGAGGAAAAGAAAAGATTGTGGACTAAATTGCAAAATCTTTGTATTTTGGTACCAAGGTAAGTTCATGTGTAAATAATGTAGCATAAATGTTATTTTTAAGTTATTGATGTTAATTATATGATATGCTAATTTTTATCATGAAATATATGCTTTGTGGTTATTTTCGAATAAAATGTAAATTATGTGAGGTACTTGATAAATACAAATTGTTACCGAGTTTTGGTTTCGGTATTCTACGGAAGACGGTAAGGATATGTGTTCGAGGAAAATCCCGTTTAAACCTTAGGAATATATTAGGATACAAGTGACATGTCACTAGGATGGTTGAGCATCCAAACTCGTTGAGTTGAGTCCGAGTTCACTTATGGATGCGAATGTCCGAACTCGTTGAGTTGAGTCCGAGTTCGTGAGATGTAGCTAGGCATCCAAACTCATTGATTTGAGTCCGAGTTCACTTATGGATGCGAACGCTCGAGCTCGTTGAGTTGAGTCCGAGTTCACTTAGGGGCGGGTTACATGATTGCTTGATTACATTTGTGGCACTTATGTGCAAATTATCCATGTATCCAAATTATATTCCGATGTGTTCAACGGGTAAAGTTCTACTCAAATGGAGGAATACTCTAGATGAAAGAGACGTATTGGTAAGTATTATGAAATGGATACTTTGGACAGGTATGTACTTAACCCTCGGGTTGAGTATTGATACAACAACGATAAGGTAGTAAGATGATGAATGATGATTAGAAATGTGATATATGTTTTGGTGATACCGTGCTAATGTTGGTTAGTATGATTGTTTTGTTATGCTACTTATTATTTGCATATGAACTTACTAAGCATTTATGCTTACTCCCTCCTTCTTATTCATTGTAGTTTGGACAAGCCAGCTCAGGAATCGGGAAAGATCAAAGGCTCGATCACACTATCTGGAAGACTTTTTGGTAAATGGCTTGTAAAATTTAAGTATGGCATGTATAGCAATATACCTATTTTTTGTAAATGATCTTATGATATGGTGATGGGATGGTTGAGAAAATGCTTGATAATGATAAGTTATGAAAATGGTTAGTTTAAATTATGTTTGATGTCATGGAAGGTTAATAGGATACCTAGTTCATGAAAACTCATAAAAGGGATGAAATTTTCCATAAACAGAACATTGTAGTAACACTGACGTGAGTTTGAAAATTTACTAAAAATCATAGAAATCGAATTAGGTAATGAATTAAATATTAAATTGAAGCTTATTATGTCTAGTAACACCTCATACTCGACTCCAGCAACGGTCTCGGGCGTGGGGGCGTTACATTTAGTGGTATCAGAGCAGGTTTAGTCGGTTCTCGGACTACGTGTTGTATGTACGGATTTCGCTATACATGCCATATGTATAAATTGTGATAGTGTGACGACTTTTGACCTTTTTAAATGATTTTTTTATAGTAAATGGATCCCGATCCAGCTGTGGCAGATGAAGTAGAGAGTAATACGCCAGCTCCGGCTGAAGGAGCAACGTCGACTAAAAATCCACCTCCTACTGTTGGTCAGGGAGGAGGAGAAAGGGATTGGGAAGCCTTTCTCCAAATGATGAGTGCATGGTACACTGAGTTTGTTCGTACGAACCCAAATGTACGACCTCCCCCACCTCCCCCAATTCCTCAACCTGTACCCCCGATGCCTTAGGGTATGGATATGATAAAATTTCATAGAACTCCAGTTGACAGAATCCGCAAGCAAGGGGCTGAAGAATTTAAGGCAAATATTGATGATGATGCCTAGAAAGCAGAGTTCTAGCTTGAAAATTCTATCCGGGTATTTGATGAATTATCTTGTACACCTGAAGAATGTTTGAAATGTGCTATATCTTTGTTGAGGGATTCAGCCTATAATTGGTGGAAGACTTTGATTTCGGTGGTACCGAAAGAGAGAGTAACCTGGGAATTCTTTCAAGAAGAGTTTCAGAAGAAATATATTAGTGAAAGATTTATTGATCAGAAGCGTAAAGAATTTCTTGAGCTGAAGCAAGGTAATATGTGATTCTGAGAATATGAAAGAGAGTTTGTTCGATTAGTAAGTATGCCGAGAGAGTATGTTCCTACAGAGGCCAAGATGTGCCGACGATTTGAAGACGGGCTCAACGAAGACATCAAGGTATTTGTTGGAATTCTTGAATTAAAAGAAATGGTAGTACTGGTTGATCGAGCTTGTAAGGCTGAAGAACTACTTAAAGAGAAGAAAAAGGTAGAGGCTGAGACTAGAAATTGGAAGAAAAGACTAACGAGCAGTTCATTCTCACAGCAACCCGAAAAGCCAAGAAATATGAATCCTCGTTCCCAAGTTTTAGCTGGGCAATCATATGGGAATTATAAGGAGCAAAATGTGGGTCCTAAGTCTCAGACTACTTCAGCAGCCAGTGTAGGGAACTCGAGATTTGTTAAACTCGAATGCCAGCGGTGTGGTAGAAATCATTTTGGTCCGTGCAGAACAAATGAATGTTTTTGATGTGGTTCTCCGGATCATTTTATTAGAGACTGCCCAGAGAGAGCTGAAAAAGAAAAATTTTAGAATACAAAAACAAGTGGTGCGGATTCGAGAGGAAGATATCCAAGAAAAGTTGGGAGTGAAGCAAGCAGTAAGAATGTAGCCAGAGATGCAGTAGTTAGACCTGAAGGAAGGGCTTCGGCTAGAACTTATGCTATTAAAGCGCGTGAAGATGCTTCCTCACCTGATGTGATTACCGGTATATTTTCTCTTTATGATGTTAATGTTATTGCTTTGATTGATCCTGGTTCTATTCATTCATATCTGTGCATGAAATTGGTGTCTAGTATGAATATACCTGTTGAGAACACAGAATTTATGATTAGAGTGTCAAATCCGTTAGGCAAATGTGTGATTGTTGATAAAGTATGCAAGAAATGTCCTTTAATGATTCGAGATCATTACTTTCCGACCGACTTGATGTTGTTGCCGTTTGATGAGTTTGATGTTATTTTGGGTATGAATTGGTTGACATTGCATGATGCTATAATAAATTGCAAAGAAAAGATTATAGAATTAAAGTGTGAAAATGGTGAAACTCTGCGGGTTGAATCAGATAAATCAGAGGCATTGCCTAGTGTGATTTCTTCAATGTCGGCTCAAAGATATTTGAGAAAGGGTTATGAAGCTTATTTGGCGTATGTAATTAATACAAAAGAAGTTGAAAAGAAAGTTGAATCAGTGCCGGTTGTGTGTGAATTTACGGACGTATTTCCAGAAGAATTACCGGGTTTGCCTCCAGTCATGGAAGTAGAATTTGGTATTGATTTGATACCGGGAACAACTCTGATTTCGATTGCTCCATATAGAATGCCACCAACAGAGTTGAAAGAATTAAAGTCGCAATTGCAAGAGTTGACTGATAAAGGCTTTGTGAGACCGAGTTTTTCACCTTGGGGTACTCCCGTGTTATTTGTGAAAAAGAAGGATGGTTCTATGAGGTTGTGTGTTGATTATCGGCAGTTAAACAAGGTGACAATCAAAAACAAGTATCCGTTGCCAAGAATTGATGATTTGTTTGATCAGCTAAAAGGAGCGACATGGTTTTCAAAGATTGACTTGAGATCTGGGTATTACCAACTACGGGTAAAAGAGTCGGATGTGCCTAAAATTGCTTTTAGAACAAGGTACGGTCATTATGAATTTTTAGTTATGCCATTCGGGTTGACAAATGCTCCTGCTGTGTTTATGGATTTAATGAATCGCATATTTTGACCATACTTGGACAAATTTGTTGTGGTGTTTATAGATGATATTATAATTTATTTAAAAGATGAAATAGACCATGCTGAGCATTTGAGGATAGTTTTGCAAACTTTGAGAGATAAGCAGCTGTATGCTAAGTTTAGTAAAAGTGAATTTTGGCTCCGGGAAGTTGGATTTTTGGGTCATATTGTTTCAGGTCATGGTATACGGGTTGATCCTAGTAAAATTTCAGCCATTGTTGATTGGACACCACCGAAAAATGTAACCGAAGTTAGAAGTTTTTTGGGGATAGCTGGGTATTATCGGAGGTTTGTAAATGGATTTTCTATAATTGCTGCTCCTATAACTAGACTACCCCAAAAGAATGTTAAATTTGAATGGACGGAAGAATGTCAACAGAGTTTTGAAGAATTGAAAAAGTTATTAACAGAGGCACCAGTGTTAGTACAGCCCGAATCAGGTAAAGAATTTGTGGTGTATAGTGATGCTTCTCTAAATGGTTTGGGGTGTGTACTCATGCAAGAAGGAAAAGTGGTGGCTTATGCTTCGAGGCAGTTAAAACCTCATGAGAGGAATTATCCTACTCACAATTTGGAATTGGCTGCAGTGGTGTTTGCTTTGAAGATTTGGCGACATTATTTGTATGGTGAAAAGTGCTAGGGTATATATCGACCATAAAAGTCTTAAGTACTTGATGTCACAAAAGACTTGAATTTGAGGCAATGAAGATGGTGGAGTTATTGAAAGATTACGAGCTTGTTATTGATTATCATCGGGAAAAGTGAATGTGGTTGCCGATGCTTTAAGTAGAAAGTTGTTGTTTGCTTTGAGAGTTATGAACACTCAGTTGAAAATGTCAGATGATGGTTCGATTCTAGCAGAGTTAAGAGCAAAACCGATGTTTTTACAAGAGATTTCTGAAGCTCAGAAAGATGATCAAGAATTGCAAGCCAAGAGAAAGCGGTGTGAA
The DNA here is from genome assembly GCA_025698465.1 of Gossypium longicalyx. Classification (NCBI taxonomy): domain Eukaryota; kingdom Viridiplantae; phylum Streptophyta; class Magnoliopsida; order Malvales; family Malvaceae; genus Gossypium; species Gossypium longicalyx. Next base: position 85,939,500 of record CM047000.1, read on the forward strand.
GTTGATCTGAGTCGATTTTGAATTGGTTACGATGGGTGCTTAATGTTTAAAGATCGGATTTGTGTACCAGAAGAATGAGGAATTGATTCAAAAGATCCTACAGGAAGCACATAGTAGTTGTTTCTCGATTCATCCGGGTAGTACGAAAATGTATAATGACTTGAAGAAAATGTATTGGTGGAATAGAATGAAAAGGGATATATCGAGTTTGTGTCCAAATGCTTAATTTGTCAACGGTGAAATTTGAACACCAAGTGCCTTTGGGATTACTTCACCTATTATGGTTCTGAATGGAAATGGGATCGGATTACTATGGATTTTGTTTTAGGGTTGCCATTGACTCGGGAAAGAAAGATGCCATTTGGGTAATAGTTGTGATTAACTAAGTCGGCTCATTTTATCCCGGTACGTACGGATTATTCTCTTAACAAGTTGGCTGAACTATATGTTAGAGAAATTGTTAGACTACACGGAATACCATTGTCGATTATTTCAGATAGAGATCCAAGGTTTACCTCGCGGTTTTGGCAAAAGTTACAAGACGCGTTAGGTACGAAGTTAAATTTCAGTACTGCTTTTCACCCACAAACTGATGGGCAGTCAGAGAGAGTAATTCAGATTCTTGAAGATATGCTCAGATGTTGTGTATTGAAATTTCAAGGAAATTGGGAAAAATATTTACCGTTGGTAGAATTTGCTTACAATAATAGTTATCAGATAAGCTTGAAGATGGCACCTTATGAAGCATTGTATGGTCGTAAATGTCGGGCGCCATTGTATTGGACTGAACTCAAGGAAAATCAGATCTATAGAGTTGATCTAATAAAAGAAACCGAAGAAAAAGTGAAGGTAATTTGAAATTGTTTGAAAGCTGCTTCAGATAGACAGAAATCTTATGCAGATTTAAAACGAAAGGACATTGAATTTCAATTTGGTGATAAAGTATTTTTAAAGGTGTCTCCGTGGAAGAAAGTTCTTAGATTTGGACGGAAGGGCAAATTAAGTCCGCGTTTTATTGGGCCGTATGAAATAATTGAAAAAGTTGGACCGGTAGCATATCGGCTAGCATTACCACCTGAATTAGAGAAGATTCATGATGTGTTCCACGTATCTATGTTACGTCGGTATCATTCGGATCCTTCACATGTGGTTTCACCGACAGAAATTGAACTACAACCAAATATGACCTATGAAGAAGAACCGATTAAGATTTTAGCTCGAGAGGTCAAACAACTAAGGAATAAAAATATTGCACTTGTGAAGGTGTTGTGGCAAAAGCATGGAGTAGAAGAAGCTACATGGGAATCAAGAAGAAAATATGAGAAATCAATACCCACATCACATTTCTGGTAAGATTTTCGAGGACGAAAATCCTTAAAGGGGGAGAGTTGTAATATCCCGAATTAGGGACTAATCGGAATAGTGGTTTTGTGACCACAAATTCGAGATAGAAATAATTATTTTATAATTATTTTGAGGTTTATGATATGATTTCATAATTGTGTGAAGATTTCGTGAAGAAATTTTTGGCATAACGAGTTTAATTTAAAGTTAGGGACTAAATCGAATAAGTTGCAAAACTTGCATTCTAGAAGTTTTTAGTATGAAATTGTTTTGCAATATTAATTAGGAGGTCTTAAATAGCAATTTGACCAATTTTAAGTTCATGGACAAAATTTGGACATGGAAGGAATTTTTGAAAGTTTAGTAAGGAGGGGCATTTTGGTCATTTGGATATTAAATGAAATAAAATGGGAAAAATAACACAAAATGGTCATCTTCTTCATGTGGTTGCTGCCAAATTTTACTCTCACCATAGCTAGGGTTTCTTCAACTTTCAAGCTTCATAGTAAGTGATTCCAAGCCCCGTTTTTAATGATTTTTACGTTTTTGAGATCCCAGTAGCTCGATTTAGCTTATGCTAGCAATAATTTAACCTAGGGTTTATATTTGGAAAAATACCCATAGGTGAAATTTGTGTATTTTGATGTTTTATGATAGAATATGAGGTTTTAAATTATGTTAGACAACTTGTGCTACTCGGTTTTGAGTAAAAACGAGTAAAAGGACTTAATCGACAAAAATACCTAATAGTCACAAGTACATGTTAGAGTGAGAATTTGATGTTGCCATAGAAGAGAAAAGTGATCAGCATATTATAAAACATAAGAATAAGGAATAAAGTTTAATCCCGAGCCTAGGGGCAAAAGTGTAAATATGCAAAAGTTTAGGGGTAAAATTGTAATTTTGCCAAAATTTGAATTAAGGATTAATTTGATAATGTGAGTATTAAATAAGCTAAATGTGTTATTTTAGATCAAGAAAGACGTGGAATCGACCCCAATCGAGGAAAAGAAAAGATTGTGGACTAAATTGCAAAATCTTTGTATTTTGGTACCAAGGTAAGTTCATGTGTAAATAATGTAGCATAAATGTTATTTTTAAGTTATTGATGTTAATTATATGATATGCTGATTTTTATCATGAAATATATGCTTTGTGGTTATTTTCGAATAAAATGTAAATTATGTGAGCTACTTGATAAATACAAATTATTACCGAGTTTTGGTTTCGGTATTCTACGGAAGACGGCAAGGATATGTGTTCGAGGAAAATCCCGTTTGAACCTTAGGAATAGATTAGAATACAAGTGACATGTCACTAGGATGGTGGAGCATCCGAACTCGTTGAGTTGAGTCCGAGTTCACTTATGGATGCGAATGTCCGAACTCGTTGAGTTGAGTCCGAGTTCATGAGATGTAACTAGGCATCCGAACTCGTTGAGTTAAGTCCGAGTTCACTTATGGATGCGAACGTTCGAGCTCGTTGAGTTGAGTCCGAGTTCACTTAGGGGCGGGTTACATGATTGCTTGATTACATTTGTGGCACTTATGTGCAAATTATCCATGTATCCGAATTATATTCCGATGTGTTCAACGGGTAAAGTTCTACTCAAATGGAGGAATACTCTAGATGAAAGAGACGTATTGGTAAGTATTATGAAATGGATACTTTGGACAGATATGTACTTAACCCTCGGGTTGAGTATTGATACAACAACGATAAGGTAGTAAGATGATGAATGATGATTAGAAATGTGATATATGTTTTGGTGATACCATGCTAATGTTGGTTAGTATGATTGCTTTGTTATGTTACTTATTATTTGCATATGAACTTACTAAGCATTTATGCATACTCCCTCCTTCTTATTCATTGTAGTTTGGACAAGCCAGCTCAGGAATCGAGAAAGGTCAAAGGCTCGATCACACTATCTGAAAAACTTTTTGGTAAATGGCTTGTAAAATTTAAGTATGGCATGTATAGCAATATACCTATTTTGTGTAAATGATCTTATGATATGGTGATGGAATGGTTGAGAAAATGCTTGATAATGATAAGTTATGGAAATGGTTAGTTTAAATTATGTTTGATGTCATGGAAGGTTAATAGGATACCTAGTTCATGAAAACTCATAAAAGGAATGAAATTTGCCATAAACAGAACATTACAGTAACACTGACGTGAGTTTGAAAATTTACTAAAAATCATAGAAATCGAATTAGGTAATGGATTAAATATTAAATTGAAGCTTATTATGTCTAGTAACACTTCATACTCGACTCCGACAACGGTCTCGGGCGTGGGGGCATTACAATGTGCGTGTGCCCAGGCCGTGTGGCACTATGATTGGGTCTCAGAACTATTTTTAGGGCTAAGATGGTTACTTAATTTTGCTGTTAGTTTCTTTGATATACGAATGACTGAATTTACTTACATGACACTGATTTGTCGATCACATATTTGAATATGCATTATGATACTACTCTATTATCAAACTGCTTTATTAATTATGTAATGTATTGGTATGACTAAACATGTTATATGGACTACCGTATTCTGCATTAACACGTGGTGGGAGGTTGTGAAGAAAATGGGAGTCTATACTGAAATCATGGCTATGCCATAATAAATATCATTCTGATTCTGGCACTTGTTGCTTATTGAACTAGCAGCTAAACTACATTTCTGTGAAAGTGTCACTGAACACTATAAAGGTGTGCAGGGATAGATGGCCAATAAATGACCATAGTGGTGTGCTGGGATGGCTGAAGTTGGTGTGTAGCGGATGGAATAGGGACATTGCATTTGAATCTGATCTGAACTATTTCTGAACTGGAACAATACATATATGTATGAAAAATCTCTGCTCTGAACTTAGAATTAACACGTCTCCGTGTTAAACTGAATCTCTGAACTGGAAATTCTCTATAAGTTATCAATGTTGCATTACATTCTTTTTGATGCACTAAGTTCATAACTCACTCTATTACTGTTTGAATTTCAGGTGGTAATCAGACTTGCTTGGGTCAGTTTCGTGAAAGCTCGGTCCACTGTTAAACAATGTTCTTAGTATAACTACTAGTAGTAGGAGTATTTGTCTTATGATGTTATGAATTTAGGAGAACAGTGTGTTTAAATTACCGTTGTGTTGAATATTACTTGATTATTGGTTTACTTTGGTTACTTTATGGTTGCGTGATCTATGAAATGTATGATGTAACCCACGAAGCAGTAAGTATTTTTGTTCTGTTGTAAAGATTATGATACCTAACTGTTATTGGTAAACTGTTTGTTGTAAACTGGTAAAATTATCTTGCTGAATGTGTGAACTGATTTGTGTACTCTAAAATTCATTCAGCTAGATCATTATGAGTTCATATGGTAGTCGTGGACATTGTATGTGAGGGCGTCGAGGACACCAAGGAGGAGCTCGAGCAGAGTCATCCTCTATGGTTAGCATGCCTAATTTGGAAACCAGTGAGACAGTTGGTACTCTTACTGTAAAGACAAAGTCTTAGACTTCTACGGCTGGGGACGACGCACTGTCCCGGGCCATGATACGAGCACTTGAGAGGGTTACTGGTACCCATTCGGGATCAGAAAGCTAAGGGTCGATTACTAAACTACTCTGTTTAAATAAATCTGAATTGTTTAGGGGCGTCATATGAGTCCTCCTACTATTGCTGAGTATTGGCTCGAGGCTACAGAGCGTATCATGACAGACCTTGACTGCACTCCTATGCAAAAACTGAGGGGTGTTGTGTCTCTACTCCTAGACGAAGCTTACCAATAGTGGCTAACCATTGAGCAAGGTGCTCAGTCGGGACAAGTGGATTGGGATTATTTTAAGAATGCCTTTCAGGGTAAGTATGTGGGGGTGAACTATGTTGAAGCTCGTTGATGTGAGTTTATGAGCCTAGTTTAGAGTGATCGGCCTGTGGCTGAATATGAAGCTGAGTTTTTACGAATGAGTAGATATGTATGAACTTTAGTATCATCTGATGATGACAAGTATGTACAATTTAAGGAGGGTTTGAGATAGCAAAGATAGTAGAGTAAGTGAAGCGCATTGAGTGTGAGCGTTGTGACCGCGAGAAGGACCAACATAAGGTTAAGAGGGATTCAGGTCCCTCTAGTTCTGTTCAGTGCCCTAAAAAGTGGGTGAGGTTTGATAGGCCCCCGAGGGTTAAGACATCAGCTATAGTGACTGTAATTCAACAGTGTAGTGACTGCGGGAAGCACCATCCAAGCGAGTGCTAGAGGAAATTGGGAGCGTGTCTCTGTTGTGGTTCGATGGAGCACCAAGTTAGGGATTGCCCTCGTCGATCTGATTCAGTGCCAGTTGTGGCACAGACTCCAGCTCTGGGTTCTGTTCGACCTTTGAGAAAGGCACAGCAGCCATTCTATGGTCGTGGTACTGGTAGGGGTGGTAACGGATTTAGGAGAGGTCAAAGAGCATCGACTAGAGGTGCGGGTTAGGCTGAGGCTCGTCAGCTGGCACAGGTTTATGAAGCGAGATGCCGTGAGGAGAGATATGATGCTTATGTCATTGCAAGTACCTTCTTTATTCATTCTGCCCCGTATTATTCTCTCATTGATATAGGCTCAACACATTCATACATTGCTAGTGTTGTTTCTGCAAATCTGGGTTTAACTGCTGAGAATACTACTATAGAGTTTGTCATAATTAGTCCGTTAGGTCGGTCAATTTGGGTTGATAGAGTTTACAGGCGAGTACATATAGAACTTCAGGGTTTAGTATTTCCGGCTGACCTAATAGAATTACCCTTTAATGAGTTTAACTTAATTTTGGGAATAGATTGGCTTGCTAGAGTTTAGAGTTGACCTGTTACCGAGTACTGCTCCAGTGTCTATTGCACCCTATCACATGGCGCTTAAAGAGCTGATCGAACTAAAAGCATAACTTCAGGAACTCCTCAATAGAGGATTTATTCGACCGAGTGTGTCCCCGTAGGGAGCACCAGTATTGTTTCTTAAGAAGAAAGATGAGACAATGAGAATGTGCATTGACTATAGACAGTTGAACAAGTTGATGATCAATAATAAGTATCTGTTACCAAGGATTGATGACTTGTTTGATCAATTTCGTGGAATGTCCATCTTTTCTAAAATCGATCTACTATCTGGTTACCATCAGCTCAAGGTTAAAGAGACTGATGTGTACAAAACTACCTTTAGGACTCATTATGGACACTACGATTTTTTAGTAATGCCTTCCAGTTTAACGAATGCCCCAGCGACATTTATGGATTTGATGAATCATGTGTTTCAACCGTACTTGGATCAGTTTGCAGTGGTTTTCATTGATGATATCTTAACTTACTCTAAAATCGAGACTGAACATGATGATCATATCCGCATTGTACTTCGGGTACTCTGAGAAAAGCAGTTGTATGCCAAGTTCAGTAAATGTGAGTTTTGGTTGCAAGAAGTCACTTTTCTAGGGCATGTGGTGATAGTGGAAGGGATCCGAGTCAATCCTAAGAAAATTGAAGCTATTGTTGAATGGAAACAGCTGAAAAATGTATCTAAGCTTCGTAGCTTCTCGGGTTTAGCCGGTTACTATCGGAGGTTCGTCGAAGGGTTTTCTCTGATTGCGTCACCTTTGATGAAACTATTACATAAGAATGCCCCGTTTGTGTGGTCTAAGGTACAACAGTCCAGTTTTGATAAGCTTAAGTCTATTCTGACACAGGCTCTAGTTCTAGTTCAACCGGAATCGAGTTGAGACTTCGTGGTATACAGTGATGCTTCGCATGTTAGGTTGAAATGTATGCTTATGCAAAAAGGTAAAGTGGTTGCTTATGCGTTACGGCAGCTGAAGACACATGAGGGTAATTACCCTACCCATGATCTTGAGCTAGCTACAGTCGTGTTTGCTTTGAAAATCTACAGGCACTATCTGTATGGCGAAAGGTGTATTATTTATACTGATCACAAGAGCCTCAAATATTTGTTAACCCAAAAAGAGTTGAACCTTCGTCATCACCGATAGGTCGAGTTACTTAAAGATTATGATTGCACGATAGAATATCATCCAGGTAAGGCTAATGTGGCAGTTGATGCCTTTAGCTATAGAGCAATGGTGGATCTGAGAGCAATGTTAGCTCGTTTGAGTTTGGTTGAGGACGGAGGGTTGTTAGCTAAACTCCAGGTGAAACCTGTTTGGATAGAACAAATTCAAGCTAAACAACAAAATGACGAATCCTTAGTACAGCGATTGCAACATGTTGGCTCAGACGAGAATTCTGATTTTAGTTTGAATACTGATAATGTGATATGCTCCAAAGGTCGGATTTGTGTACCCAATGATAAATAATTAAGGCACTCAATTCTACAGGTGGCATACAATAGCCCCTATGCTATACATCTTGGTAGGAACAAGATGTACCGGGATCTCCAAGAACTTTACTAGTGGCCCAGACTAAAACAGGAGGTAGCCACTTTTGTGTCCCACTATTTGATGTGTCAAAAGGTTAAGGCCGAACATCAGTTTCCATCTGGACTACTTCAGCCGGTTAAGATTCCGCAGTGGAAATTGGAGAAGGTAACAATGGATTTCGTTACAGGGTTGCCTTTAACTCCTGCTAAAAAGGATTCAGTTTGGGTCATAGTTGATCGGTTGACCAAATCGGCTCATTTCATTCCTATCTGAATGGATTATTCCTTACAAAAGTTAGCTAAACTGTACATCGCTGAGATTGTGATGTTACACAAAATTCTTGTCTCGATCATTTCCGAAAGAGATCCGCGATTTATGTCTCAATTCTGGAAGAAAATTCATGAGGCTTTGGGTACTCGACTTAATTTTAATACTACGTATCACCCTCAGACCGAAGAACAGTTGGAATAGGTCATTCAGATCCTAGAAGATATGCTTTGGGGTTGTGTGATAGACTTCAGGGGTAGTTGGGAGGATTATCTACCATTAGCGGAGTTTGCTTACAACAATAGCTTTTAGTCCAATATTCAGATGGCACCTTACGAAGCTTTATATAGTCATAAGTACCGTACTCCATTATGTTGGACAGAGTTGAGCAAACGTTGTATACTAGGTCTTGAGCTGGTTTTTGAAATCGAGAGCACTGTGAAAGTAATTTAGTATCAATTGAAAGTCACATCTGATCGACAAAAGTCATATGCAGATTTAAAAAGGAAGGATATTGAGTTTTCGGTAGGTGATCAAGTGTTTCTAAAGGTATCACCTTGAAAAAGGGTCCTCCGATTTGGATGCAAGGGCAAGTTAAGCCCGAGATTTATAGGGCCTCACCGTATCTTAAGGTGAGTTGGACCCGTTGCATACTAGTTAGAGTTACCGTCGAAAAAAGATCAGATTCATGATGTATTTCATGTCTTAATGTTGAGACGATACTGATCGGATTCGTCACATATAGTTACTATTGGCGAGGTCGAGTTACAACCGGACTTGACATTCGAGGAAGAACCTGTTCAAATCTTGGAATGTGACATTAAGAAACTGAGGAAGAAAACTATTCCTCTAGTGAAAATTCTATGGCGGAATCATAGTACTAAGGAAACCATGTGGGAACCGGAGGAATCAATACGACGACTATATCTGTATCTACTTGACTCAGGTAATTTCGAGGCTGAAATTTCTTTTAAGAGAAGAGAGTTGTAATGCCCCAAAATTTTCAAGACTTTAATTGTGAGATTTTACAGTAAGTAGAATTAGGTATCTCTGGCTCTGTGTTTTGCAATTGAGTTTAAGGTCTGGAGTTTGAGTCGCATCATTAAAATTTTGTTGTTTTTGAGATCAACCCATAAGCACACGTTTCCTACTTAAGTTCAATTCAGTGTGAAATTTTGACAAGAATGAGCCTGCTGGTTCACTGGTTAAGCATCTGTCTGTATTCTGTCTAGTTCTGAGTTCGAATCCCATCGTATGCATTAAGAATACATTTTTGTCAAGTGTTGGGAATCCGTTTGGAAGTTAGGAATTAATTGATGATAGTTTCCTTCTTTCTTTTATTTTTTCTCTCTTTTTCCTTATTCTTTTTGGCTTTGCTATTTCGATAGTTTTCTTTTTTTAGGTTGATTCTGTTTTAATCGAAATGGGTGAGAGAGTACAGATTAATAGGAATTTTATTGTTAGTCACTCTTTTGAGGGTCATCGGTAAGTATCTGCAAGCAAATTCGCGATTGTTACTCTTTCTTTGCCTTATTCATTGTTAGGATGGAATATCATTGTGAGTTCGAAATTTTTGCTTAATGGTTGTGTTTTGCCTAACAGGCGAAGCTTTTAACACCAAAGAGTAGCAACAAAACAGTCTCTGTGATTGTTATAGAAGTTTCAGTAAGTTTAAAATGTTTGAAGGTTTTATGTTGAAACTTTCAACGTAGGAATTAAGCAAGTAATCGGGAAGTCCAGTTGGTTAATTGGCTAAATTGTGTTATTGAATACTTGTTTTAGGTTTCGAGGATTCATAGAATTGTTGTTTCTTTGAAATTTGTTCAGGTGCATGTCGGAAACTCTACTTTTCAAGTTTTGGATCACCAAAAATGGTGACTTTGATGCCACACGGGTGTAGGGCAGGCTGTGCGAACGGTCGTGTAACTCACTGTTTACTGAATTAAGGCCACACGAGCATGTGATTAGGCCGTGTGTAGCCATTTTAGTGCAGGGTTCACACGGCCTGGGACACAAGCGTGTGCCCAGGCTGTGTAACTCACTGTTTGAGGTGTAAGAACCACACGGCCAGGGACACAGGCGTGTGCCTAGGCCGTGTAACTCACTATTTATCGTATAAAATCATATGACTAGGGACATGGGCGTGTTCCCCAGCCGTGTAACTCACTGTTCATCGTATAAAACCACACGGCCAGGGATACGGGCGCGTGTCGAGGCCATGTGACTCACTGTTTGTGCTTAAAATCCACACAGCCAAGGCACATAGGCATGTGCCTAGGCTGTGTGGCACTATGATTGGATTTGAGAACTGTTTTGGGGGCTAAAATGGTTACTTAAATTTGGTGTTTGTTTCTTCGATATACGTATAACTGAATTTGCTTACATGACACTGATCTGTCGATCACATATTTGAATGTGTACTGTGATACTACTCTGTTATCGAACTGCTTTATTAATTATGTAATGTATTGGCATGACTGAACATGTTATATGGATTATCGTATTCTGTATTAACATGTGGTGAGAGGTTGTGAAAAAGATGAGAGTCTATACTGAAATCATGGCTATGCCACAATAAATATTATTTTGATTCTAGCACTTGTTGCTTATTGAAATAGCAACTAAGCAACGTTTCTGTGAAAGTGTCACTGAACATTATAAAGTGTGCAGGGATAGATAGGCATTAAATGTCCATAGTGGTGTGCTGGGATGGCTAAAGTTGGTGTGTAACAGATGGAATAGGGACATTGCATTCGAATATGATCTGAATTATTTCTGAACTGGAACAATACATATATATATATGAAAAATCTCTACTCTGAACTCAGAATGAACTCGTCTCCGTGTTGAACCGAATCTTTGAACTAGAAATTCTCTATAAGTTACCAATGTTGCATTACATTCATTTCGATGATCTAAGTTCATAACTCACTCTGTTACTGTTTGAATTTCAAGTGGTAATCAAACTTGATTAGGTCAGTTTCGTGGAAGCTCGATCTACTGTTAAACGATGTTATTAGTATAACTACTACTAGTAGAAGTATTTGTCTTATGATGTTATGAAATTAGGAGAACTGTGTGTTTAAACTACCGTTGTGTTGAATACTACTTGACTATTGGTTTACTTTGGTTGCTTTATGCTTGTGTGATCTTTGAAATGCATGATGTAACCCACGAACTTGGTCTGGACGTCTAGGCCGGGTTTAGGGTGTTACACGAGATTAGGTTGATAAAACATCAAAAAGAATGAGACTAAAGCCCATGAAAATTTAAATGTGCTATGTGAAGGAAAACCATACCTAGTTGACTAGAGATCCCAAGATCTAGGTTCAAAGGGACAACCTAATTGTATAGAACTTGTGAGGTCACTATGGGGTTACTTATCCCAAGTTCGTTCCTATGATGTAAATAGTGACTAAAAATGGGATAGGTTAAACAATACTTTTAATGACCATTGTGTGTTTTAGTGAGCCGAACAACATAAGTAACCTATGTGAGAGTAAAGTGGGGCTACTTCAAGGAGACAATTGGGGCATAGTTCTCTCAAACTCTTATAGAACTAGGAGATGTTCACGGCTATATAAAAATACCTTTGAGAACTAAAACATTGCCAGGGAGGTAGTTGTACGAGGTATATCATCATTTACCCAAAAGGCATAACAGTTCAAGGACATCACCTCTACTGGTCAGCTAGTAAAGTAAATATATTTTCGCAAGGGAAGATTCAAGGGTGGATACCTACCTATCCTATGAAACTATCGATCGTAGATTTTATCACCACATCGAGTTAATGTTTTACGATAAAACTATCAATTTTCATTCATGTGGGGGATTGTTGGAAAAATTACATTTTATGAGAAATTCGAGGCATATTCTTAATAGGTAAAGGTGGAGAGTTGCATATAATTATGGTTTCATATTCTACTCTATGAGACCTTTACAACGGTATATCATATGCTTAAAATGGTTGAGTGATGAATGAGAAATTGATGCTCAAAGTAAGCTACTTGAAAATATTGTTGAGGAAAAGTAAATGCTTAGATCCCACATTGGTTAAATACCAAGTGTGGGATGTGTTTATATATATGTGAACTCTCTTGAAAGGTAATTGAATGACTAAGCTTGTAACCTTGCCTCGCGTAGGGGCGAGTACAGGTCCAAACCCGATGGGGTTGGGGCACACCCGCACGACATGGGCGACGCGAAATGTCTGGACCGATCAGGCCCAAATGGGCCTGCAGATATTTTAGCCCAACATGAATTTATTTTTCCTATATGTCTGCTTATACATGGACAGTATTTGATTCCAATCAATTTGATTTAATTTTTAAATCAAATTGAGTTTTTGGCTTATTAATGGCAGATTTTGTGGTTATTTCCAAATTTTCCACCATCCTACATGTCTATAAAAGGCTGTGTTTTCTGTAGGATTAAACCTACATTCGATAATTTCTTATACCGAAATTTTGTTGATTTCAAAATTCTTCTTTTGTCTCTCCGTATTTTTAAAACATTCCGGTGATAGAAAAAGGCAAAGTTCGTCTGTTGATCGTTGTAGATGTGCTACTACTTTGATCACTATTGTTGTTGTATACTGGGAGACATTTGACTAACGTTTCTCCAAGTACTGTAGGAGCGGCTAAATTTGTCTTAAGGAAACTGTGTATCACAGGCCTCAACGTTTCGTAAAATTCCTATTCTTCCTTCTGATTTAAACTTTTATTTGATTTTAATTTTGATTGTTTCTTGTATTTGATAAATTAAATATAAATTATTTTATTTTATTTTATATGTGTTTATTTATATTTAATTTAATTTATTCGCTAACGCATTTTGTTTAACAAGATATTCTTAAACTCAAACTTTCAACGGCTTAACTTTTTCTAGAAATCAAAATTTATTGAATTTCTCATATTTGAATTGGTTTAGGTCACACAGGCTTAGTCAGATTCAAATGATTTTGATGATTTATAAACTATAGTATTTTTATTTCAAACTTAATAAACTCGTTATATCCTCTAAAGCAATCTTTTCCACTAATATGAGTTTTTGTATTAATAAAAAAAATTAGTTTATTGTTGTAGATTTATGTATTTGGTTATCTATATTTTTTTCTATAAATTAATATATATCCATGATGGATTGATTTAAATTTTTATTTAATTTTACAATTTTTTTTTTGTTTCTTATCAATTTTAATTATTTTATAGTTAATATAGCATTGAAAAGATAAATTTTAATTTTATTTAAAGTTTATAAAATATAAAATGAAAAAAAAGTGCATGAGGGGGCACGAAGGTAGGGGTGAGTATTTGATCGAGTCGAGTCGAATCGAGTAAAAAAATTTTGAGTTAGTCGAGTTAATGAATCCTATTTTAGCAATCGAACTCAATTTAAATTTTTTTCGAATCGGATCGAATCGAGTCAAAAAATTTCGATTCGAGTCGAGTTAACGAATCATATTATTTAAACTCAATGTTCTGTTTACATGAACCGATTATTTAACTAGTAAACGAAGTACAAAATTATTTAACTATATAGACAATATAATGGTTTTTCCTTTTAACTTAATGAGTAAACATTTATCAAAACAACATAGTTTTGCCTTTTAACTTAATGGTTTTGGCTTTTAACTTTAAAAAAAGGTAAATGTTTATCAAAACATCATAGTTTTGCATTTTCTTATTCGAATTTTTAGATAAATCGAATTGTGTAATTCATATTCGAGTTAAACCGAAAAACTTAATTTTTTATTCGAGTTGATCCAAATAACTTGATTAACTCAAATAACTCGAACTATTTAATTCAAAATTTAAAAAATTTATCAAATTTTTCGAATCAAATCAAATTTTTCTCACCCCTCCACAAAGGTGCAAGAGCTTTCGGTAGGGGATTTGCGTTTGACTTAAATAGGGTTTATTTTACGAGATTTGATTAAGAGATCAATAATTTTGTGTTGGGATAAAACTATAAAATTTTGAATGATAATTTAAATTATTAATTTTTAAGAAAGGTTAAGAATGTAATTTCTCATCAATAAAAAATTAAAAGGGCTCAAATTAAATTATCATATTATATATAATGTAGTTTATTAATGTAGTGTTATAAATTTAATATCAAATTCGTTAGTAAAATTATTTAAAAATTATTTTTTAATAAAATAAAGAATATTAAGATAATATTGTTTTTTTTTCTTTTCTATTGTCATTATATAAAATATTTAAATAAAACAACTAAAAACTAACGCTGTATTTGTTTTCAAAAAATATAAGATGTTTTTGTTTTCATTTTGATAGAAAATAAAAAACACTAAAGAAAACTTGTTTGATTAAAAAAATTTTAAAAGTATAAATGAAAGTACGTGAAAAATTATAAAACAATAAAACCTTTCAAGGAAAAAAGTTGGTTAATTTTATTGTTTTGACTAAAATTATTTTGTAAAATTGAAAAAAATTGAAAACAACGATTTTTAATTTTGATAATTTGACACTTGGTTCGGATCTATAAAATGGCAATTTTTTTCTCAAAATTAATTGTACTAAATATTCTCAAACTATAATTCTCATTTAAATTAGTTGTTAAACTTGAAAACATTCTAGCTATATCCTTAAACTATCGATGTTATATAAATAAGGTCATTTTGTTACTAAAATTATTAATTTATCCATTAAATGAGAAATTTTAGAAAAAAAAAAAACAAGTGTTGTGAAAAAAAATCTTGTTTTTGAGGTTTCTAAAGTTTTTATAAAAACTATCATTTACTTTTTTTTCGGTTTTACTTTATTTTTTTAATTTAAAAATTGTACGACAACATTTTACTTTACTTAAAAATTTTTATTTTAAATTATGTCACATAATATTTTATGTGTAATTTAATGATTAAACTAATAGTTTTAAAGATGAAGTTAGAACATGTTGAAGATCAATTTAAAACTAGGGTCATAATTTAGAGATGTATGCTATAATTAACTTTTTTTTTTCCAAACAATTTTCATTTTTAAACTCTTTTTCCAACAATTTTCAAATATCAAACTTTTTTCACTTGTTAAATCCATATTAATGTAGATTTGCTTCTACTGTAGTCCTCGCTATTCTATTATGAGAAAAAAAGTTACAAACATATTTTTATTTATAAAATGCATTTTTATTAAAAAATGAAGAAAAATGAATTTTTTTGTCTAAAAGTAAAAATGGAAAATATTTTCAATAGTCAAACAAAACTTAAATGCTTAAAGATTGAACCCAAAGATAATGAACATTTATTCATAAATACTTTATCACTCTATCTATAATTAATTTTCTTATAAATAGAATTTTAATATTAAATTTTTATTTCACCTACATTCCAAGTGTGATAAAATCTAGTTAATTATAAAGAAAATACTTAAAAACAATATTAAAAGATAATATTTTTCATTTAAAAAAATGATTTAATATATCATATTTGAATTTGGACACATTATAATAATTTGTACCGTGATTATGTTTATAATATTGATAAAATAAAATAAAAACCCTAATTGATAAAGCTTGAGTTCTCTCAGCCACTTGTTTATCTTTCGCATCTAGAAGTTGTTATTTCTCTTTATTGTTAGAACAAAGTAGAGCTTGCCTAACTTGTTTTATATTAGCCGATGGCTAGTATTTGGTAGAACGAATGGACTCAACATGTTGGACATTCTTTAACATCTTATGAGCGGTAAAATAATACATCATGTGATGAATTATTATCAAGATTTGTGAAACTTGTTTCTCTCAATTGTCTCTATGACATGGTTGAAATAGAGCCATATCCATTTTATCAACTTAAACTAAGATTATTTTTTGTTTTTCTAATGAAATTTATTTCTTTAGTATAAAGATTGTAATAGTCTTTGAATTTGTTCTCTGTGAAAGTCTCTTTAAACCGTTCCTCATTGGATTCCTGCTATGTAGAACAAATGTTATGTTTCATTTTTGTAGGTAATTTTTTACAACATTCTGAACAGAAAAAAGTCCATGATCATCTATGACTATTTAGATGTCCTATAAGGCTCGAGATGTAATAACAAGTTTTTTTTTTTTAAGTCTTGGGATATGATTTTATTTGTATTTTTTTTCTTGTAAGATAGTATTTTCATAATGATTATTGTTGGTGTGTATTAAAGTTTATGCAGAGCTTACAAAGTTGCATCTCTGGTGAATTGAGTTTTATCTCTTCATCCCCAACAATTAGTTTGGACTTGTCCCCCTTTGGGGGAGTATAGCTAGAGTGCTTTACCTACGGTTATATGTCATTTGCATTCATTAATAATGAAAGTGCTTTTCTATGATTTCTGGTAAAGTGTTGCTTGACATGCATCCAAGATTTCCTGAGTAATGTAATTTGAAACTGTTGGAAATTTGGATTTCTTACAGTAGTTGTTTTAATTCTAGATATTGCAAAAAATTATTAGTGGGAATTGTTCAAAGTACTCTACAATCCCACTAGGACACTTCCTTATAACGTGGATTTCTTTTTTGGATTTTTACATTAAAAGACAAGGGTGAAGCCAGAACAATTTTTTAGAGGTAGAATGAAATTTTAATTTTTTATAGTTTATATCTTTATAATTTGTAAATGATTAAATTAAATTTTTATAATTTTAGGGGGGCTAAAGTGAAATTTTACCTTTACTAATTTAAAATTTTTAAAAAAATTTAAAGATCTAAATAGTAATTTTACATTTTAAGGAGGCCGAGGCCCATGTCAACCCCCTAGCTTTCCCCTGTTAAAAGATATATTACTCATTTAAGCACTTTAATACATTTGGTTTTTTACGTTTTTACCAAAAAAAAAATTAATTAAATGGTAAATTCATCATTTCACCATTGTTTTTCTTATGCTGTCCCTTAAGCCAAATACATGAATATTGTTAAAATGTTTATTTCATTATATCCCACCAAACCACTGTTTTATACATTCTATTTCATTTTCATAAAATCATTCCATTAAAACTCTATTTTATTCTAGCAAACTAATCGTACCCATATTTTACCTTTTAAAATTATTTCAAATATAAATATTCATTAAAATCTAATAGAATATGGATTTAAATAAAAAGAAAAGAATATCTTTATTTTTCGTTATTATGCCAAAAGTCAATATTCCATCTCATGTATCAAAAAGAAAGAGAGTCAATATTCCATCTAATAATGAAGGAAAAAAAAACACAATGAATAGTTTCATTACGACATTTTATTATCTTAATACCCAACAATTAAAGCTTCATGGGGAACGTGGTTGTAGGAACTAAACTATCGTATTTGGGGGTCGTTTTATAGTTACATCTTTATTAATTGAGAATGTACCCTTAAGTCGTGAAAAATAATGGTTGATTAAATTATATAAAAGAGCAGAAGAATATATAAATTCAATGGCCAAGAAAGAAGGTTGGTTGCAACATTTGCTTAAAATGGAGATGGAGTGTTAGACATGTAAAGTGCAATTAAGTTGAAGTAATTGTAGCAAGCAAGTTTAAAGATCAATATCACTACAACTTTTCGCCCTCTACCCTATACCTAACAAAATGATAGGTGGATTTCATTAAATTAAATTAGTTCAATCAACGCTATCGATCACTTTCATCCACTTGTTATTTAAATAAAAATTATGATATCATCCATAAGTGATTACAAATTATGATAGTTTATATTATGGTCAAATTAAGTTTAAAATTAAGTACCCCTAATTAAGTTATTTATTTTTGTTGGGAAAAAATATACAATCCATAAAATTTTTATTTAACACTTTAAAAATTTTTAGTATGTCATCCGACACTGTTCTAAGATCAAATACAATGAAATTTTGAGGATATAGAAAATTGAGTCCAATAAAAAAAATTCATGAAAGGAAAATTGCTATTTGAGATGGAAATCATGAAATTATTGTGAATGTGGAAATGTGGTAGAAAATATCAAATTTTAAATTCTAAAAAATTTAAAGAATAAAGTGCAAACTTGATCAAAAAGAAAAAAATATGAATTATTATTGATTATTTGATATGAGAATGAATTGGTATATGTATTGGTGTTATAAAAATCACTTTTGAGATCAAATCGGAAAGATCTAGAAGCATAGAGACTAAACTGTAATTTTTTAAGTTTTATCGAGAAAAGGGAAATGTGTAATTTTCACCACCCATAGACTTGTATTAAATAAAAAATATGAATTATGAGCTTGGAAGGGGTTAAGTGTCTAATTTTATGAAGAAAATATGTTCTAAGGCAAAAAGGTAAGTTTGTCATATAATAGTATTTTAGTCATTTATTAAAAATTATAGGGTAAACTACAAAAAGTCACTTTTGTTTGCTTTAGATTACATTTTAGTCACTTCTGTTTAAAATATTACATTTAGTCACTTACGTTATCGTTTTGTTACAAAGTGGTCACTCTACCATTAAGCTTCATTACCTCCCTAATAGCGATCCTATGTGGCAGTCCAAATTAAATTTATTTAATTAAAAACTTATTTTCGTCCTAGTAATTAGACATCCAAGTTGGCATTTAAAACCCATTTGGACTGCCACATAGGACTGTCGTTAGGGAGGTAATGGAATTTAACGGTAGAGTGACCGTTTCGTAATAAAACAAGAACATAAGTGACTAAAACATAATATTTCAAACACAAGTGACTAAAATGTAGTCTAAGACAAAAAAATAAAAGAAGACTATTTTTGTAGTTTACCCAAAATTATATAGTGAAAATATTATTTTCATGATATGTATGATGCATGAAATAATTTTGGACCATTGGATCTTGAATTAAGAAGGTGGGCTACAATTATTAAACTATGGATTTGGACCTTTAGCCCACTTGAGTGATTTTAAACATGGAAGAAAATAGGAGAAACTAACCCTCTTCTTCGCCATTCAATCGACCACCCTCTTTCCATAGGTGCTTTTTTCGTTGTCATCATCTTTCTTACTTTTCTTCAAATCTCACCAAAAAATATCAACACCTACCTTGATTTTTTGTTAAAATTACTAGGAAAATCACCTCCCAAACTCATTTTCACCATCAATCTCTCAAATTTCAACCTAAGGTGTGGATAAGTTTAGTGAGAGAAGTTGAAGCTTGAGAGACAAAGCTTCAATAAGATTAGTAATGGTGTTTACCACCTCCCTTATCTTGAGATTTGTGTTTGGTTGTTATGAAAAATCTTGGAAACCTTATATGTTAATTATTTTATTTTATTTTATTTTTATGTATAGGAAAATGAGGAAATGACGAGAATGAAATTTAAAGCTTGTAGGAAGATTAATTCAAGTGTTGGAAGCTTGATTATGAGTATTTCTGCATGCAAGAGGTAAGTACCCTTGGATACTCCTACTTTTTCAATGTTAACATGTTTAGGAAACTTGATAAATTTGTGTAATAAATATGAAAATGATTGTATAATGAATGTGTCTAAGTTTCATGACTCAATGTGTTGAAAACAAGTGGTTTGAAAAATTGTGGCTTGATAAGCCCTGGTCATAAAGTGAAGTATTAATCATTAATGTGCTATGGAAACTTGGCTACTATGGAATAGTTATAAACGTGACTTAGTACATGGGGTTAAGCATGAAATGAGTTGTCAATGAGAAATTAGTTTAAATAGTGTAATAAAGTGTAAAATGACCTTGTATAGTTCAAATATGATTAGTAGTATATATACGAGAAAAATGATAACTTAGTAAGTTGTGATAGTTGGGCATAACTTGGTGGAATCCATAAACATGGCATAATGTGGTCAAATGTGAATCAATGCTAAAATGAGCTAAAAATGCAATCTCCTAACAAGAGGGAATGAAAAAATAATAAAATTTGTAATGTTTCTATTTATGCATAGGAAAAACATTTTTGAAAGCACTAAGTTCTTGAACATCCTATTAAGTAAATATGCAATCTTCAATTGAAATTGCCCAATGAGTACTTAAAAATGGTATGTGATATGATGTGGAATTGAATATGTAAGATATTGCATGGAAGTTTATAAGCTCCAGTTACATGAACATAATATGTGTTGTATATCATGAAAACATGGTATACATGGTTATATGTGCTTACGTGAATACTTGAATGCTTAAAGTGCCTTAATAAGTAAAATGCCCTAGTAAGCTTAATAGAATAGTTAGGATATAATGGGCATGCCAATAGGGACTAGATTGCATGCCTTAGAACGATGATATGAAATGATACCTTTTTGGCACAACATTTAGGTGCACTCCTGAGCCTTCTATATGTATACGTATGGTGTTAATGTTGGATACACATTTAGTGAAATATATGAGAAGCTTGGGTGGGAGTCTGAGTATCCGAGTAATGTTTTACTAGATTTTACTAAGGTTGAAATGGATTAAAATCTTGATAATAAAACTTGCCTATAATTATAAATGTGATATGTGAACTAAAGTGATACGAGATAAGGGCTTTGTAACACTATAAATATCCCTAATTAATCATACAATTGATTTAGGGTATATTAGCCACATTTTGGGCACAAAATATTGATTCAAATATTTTTAGAGCCATAAGTTCATATTGAGATCCATTTTAAAATTTTTGGACATGATCAAGCAAGATGTCTATATAAGGGGTAAAATAGTAATTTTGCCTTAAAAGGGTATTTTAGACATTTTTCACAGAATATGTTAGAATACTTGAATCTATAAGTATAAGAGGTGATTAGATGAATTTTGGACTGTTAGATCATCTTTTGTCATAGATTGTAAAAGTCTCTAATCATTCATTACATTCATCCATACCCATTATTTTGCATCAAAACATAATATACAAACAATCACATAAACTTTCATCACATTACAACAATTCAACATAGCACCAAAAACTTACCAATCATAAGACAAGTATCATTTGTTACCTTAATCAACTTAGTACTTAGTAAGCTATGTATTGAACTCAAAGTCATGAAAGCACAAACTGGAATAAAGTGACTCGTCTATGGCCTTTGTCTTTGTCTTATCAAGCGACATCCCGACATGTCTTTAGCTACGTATGAAAAATTCAATTATAGAAATGATATCATTTTCATACAAAACTCATAGAAATACTTCAATGATTCATAAAATTTGATTTATTCATTTTAGTCCCTCTAAACCTTAATATTTGAAAACTTTGTATCTTTCGATTTTATCAATCGAATCTAATCCAACTTTGTATCTAATCACTAGGGACTTCAAGCTTCCAATTCATGACATAATTTTTCGATAGCTTCCATTTTATTCTATTTGGCCCATAATGTCGTAAAGTTAACTAACAAACTTAGCTTAAATTCTAACTTAATCCCACACTTCCCCACTATTTTCTAACATGGTCCTAACATAATCTAAGCTTACCATTCAACAATTCTCAACATTCAAGGTTAATCTCTTCAAGAATTAATTAATGGCAACCTAAGATAAACTTGATAATTTGAAAATCTGACAAATAGGTTGACTTAATCAAACTCATATAATCATAAATTATTTCTAAGTATAAATTCTATTTTTGGTAAGAATTTTTTTTTGGTTCTGTGTTTGATTCAAAATTGTTTGAGCCTACACTCGGAGCAATTCCTGGTATGAGAATAGTGGAGAGGGTCATTCGGTTAAAAATTGAGAACGTCAAGGATCCGTTTCGCTAAAAGCACATGTAATTTTCAGGAAAATTTTATTGCTATAAATATCACAAAACAATTCAGTTTTTAAAATTTTATTTTTCTATTGTGCAAGAAAACCATTTTAGAATCAGATTTTTTCTAACAATTGGTGTTAGAGCCAAGTTGTGCTATGTTTACGGTACAAAATGATAACACAAGTTTCACTCTTCTTCATGTTTGGTTAATTTTTTGATAATATGTGACATTTTTATAATTAGTAACATATTTTGTGTTATGTATGTGAATGTATTTTTACTATTTTATTATTTATATGATAAAGTAAATTTGCCAAAGTTGTGTTTTTTAGAAATTAAAATGGTTGTAATTATTATTTTAATATTTTTTGGGATATGTAATTAGATCATGGACTATCATCTCCAAGTAGGAAGTATTTTATTTTATTTATTTTTAGAATAATTTATTTGAGCTGAAAACAAACATAATAATATGTAACCGAATTTTTTAACAAATTCGAAGAACCAAGACGCATCTAAGACTGGTTTAGACGATGAAAACTCGACCCAACCAACAAGAAAAAATACCGATGGTGGTCCAACATTGAATGTTGTCGATGGTCCAACGAAGGTGGTCAACAGTGGTCTAGTGGTGTCATGACATTGGCTGACAACAGTGGAAGACAACTACTCGATGATGGTGATGTCAGCTGATGCGACAACGGAAGTTCATGGTGGCCATAACAGCTGCAAGAAATCCCTTCGATGTTTTTCAAGGCATATCAGTTTTTGGGGAAACCCCCCAAAAATCAAGATATTTGGCTTTCAACCAGAATACCCAAAGTATAATTTGGGGTAACCATTTTAATTGTAGTCTTTTAATATTTTCTAGGATGGAATCATGGAAACTTTGACTGGTGATGGTCGTGAAACTAACTAAAAATTCGACTGAGGCAAGCGCACCTATCGAATAGTAGTATAGTTATGGTGAGACCGGAAATATCGTATCCACAAGGACTAAAAGTACTAGTAATTACTATTTTTTTATTATCTAGCCTAAGAATTAAAGGGTATTTTTAAACTAAAACTAATTATCTAATTAACTAAGAATACGACAGAGATTAAAGTGGGAAAATACTTTAGGAAAAACCGATGGAGAAGACAATACCCAAGAAAGAATCCACCTAGACTTCACTTATTACCTTTGAATTAGACGATTTATTCACTTGACTTAATCCGTAGAAATCCCTGATTTATGTTAATATGTCTCTCAAGACTAAAAACAACTGACTCTAGGTTGATTAATCGAAATTTCTTTCTAATTAAAACCCTTATTGTCGCATTAACTGGATCTATGGATTCCCTTATTAGATTTGACTCTAATCCGGTAGATTTATGTCGTCCTATCTCTAGGATTGCATGCAACTCCGCTTAATTATGAATGATCAACTCTTAAACAGGGACTTTTCCTCCACTGAATAAGCACATAAAAAACCTGAATTAACATCCTGGAATATTAAAACAAAGGTTAAACTCGCAATTAAGAATAAGACCAAGTATTTATCATATAAATCAAAGAGTAATAAGATTCATCTTAGGTTTCATCTCCCTTAGGTATTTAGGGAGTTTAGTTCATAATTATGGAAAACATCTCAAAAATTAGAAAACAACAAAACATAAAGAAACCCAAAGAACTTCTAGGAAATTGGATGGAACTCTTCAGTCTTGATGTAGATCCTCCTCCTGAGCTGATTCCGATGGCTATCCTTTAGTATCTTCTGCCTTCTACTTTGTGTCCCCTCTAATCCTCTTCTAGGGTGTTTTTATAGGCTTTAGAATGCTTCCAAACCCTCAAAAGTGGCTTTTTTCAAGTAGAATTAGACTTTGGCTTGACAGGGACACGGTCGTGTGCCATGCCCGTGTGCAAGTGCTCAGGCCGTGTGCAATTCTGACATGGTTTATTGTCGACACGGCCATGACACACAAGCGTGTGGTATACCCGTCTGTCACACACGGGCGTGTGGATCACCCGTGTGGAAGTGCCTAGGCCGTGTGCCATGCTGAATTAGGCCTATTTTGTCTGTTTTTGGCCCGTTTCTTGATCTTTTTGCTCTCCTAAGCTCACATAAGTGTAAAACATGAATTTAAAGGATTAGGAGCATCGAACTCAATAAAACCAAGGAAAAATCATCCATAAATATGCCAAGCATAGGGTAAAAATATGTATATATTACGGTTTATCAACTGGTTAGAGTCATTTAATTTTACACTTTTTTGTGATAGCATGATGATATTTAAATTGACTGCAAAGTATGTTCATGTATATGTATGATAAGCATGCCATATATTTTAGGAAAAGAATGTCACATGTACTTGTCATGCATTTATTAATCATTCATGATTGAAACCAGACATAAGAACCTTACTTATTTTTAAAAGATTGAATGGGAGAAGATTCCTGAACAAGACCTATGGCCTCCATTGATGTTCTCTTTTGATGGCATGAAATGGACCTGGCCTAAGGTAGACATTATGTGAATTTCACTGAGGAGATTTCCTAAAAGAAAGAAAAATTATCTTGTAATCGTATGATAGTTGGTCGACCACATTGTAGGTATTATAATGCGATATAACAAGAAGTTTTTATTTAAATAAGACAATTAGTCATAGCATGTCACTCGGTGAGATTGTCTCAAGCTGACTCATTTGTGGTACATGATTTGATAGGTGTTGAGTTGATGGTTACACACTCAAGATTATTCTAGTTAAGTAATCTCCCAAGAAAATATGCTTAAGATAGAATGGTGGCCAAACGCGAAATGATTATTAGTACGTGTGAATGCCTAAAGAATTAGGTTTAGGTATTAATTAGATGGAATTCCATGTTATTACTAGTTGGTTAAGATTTCCCCAAGGTGACTTACTTCAATGGGTGTAGGAATTATCTCTTATAACAACCAAATTTTCAATGGTACCGAAAAAAGGCAGTTTTGAAACCCTATTTTCGTAAATCGAGTCCGTAAATATTAAATATGAATATTTACAAGGTTAGTATAAAAGTATATTGATGTTTGGTCCATCAATTTTCTTAATCAAATAGTTAATTTAGGTGTAGGGACTAAATTGTAAAAGTCCAATCACTATATATTTTTAATTGGACAAAGACTTAGGGACTTAAATTGCAATTAGCCAAGGATCCAAAATGGTAATTAAACCATTTTATAATATGAATTAGTGAATGATTATAAAAGACTCTACTAATGTAACACCCAATACTCAGCCTGATCGTCGGGTCCGAACTATAGGATGCTACATTCCAATAAAACTTAACTTAGACTTTCAATATTATTATTCACAACTAAAAGAATGAAGATAAAGGATATATCTGATACTACTACTAAAAAATTTTAAATTTTACAAGCATCTATATCGATGCTAAAACCATGATTCAATATACAATAGTTTCACCAAGTAAACTTTAACATGTTAAAATAATCACTTAGTATTAAAACAATTGGTATTCTGACCGTTTAATTTCATTTGCAAAAAAGACCTTGAGATTCCACCTTTGGGTCACCCCACTGTATGCATATTACAACTAAGTAATAAAAATTTTTCCGATGCACTATAATCTCAGGCCTGGTCCTTTCTCAAACTCTCCAAATCCCCTATTTACCTGCAATGCATAATAAAACCAGTAAGTTCTAAAGAACTTAATGAGTCTTCATACCCAACTAACACAATGCTAATACAATTAAACTTTTTGGCTTGGATTTCACGATTGTCTTGCCCATATTAGGACAGCACGCCACCTTCTTTGTCACAGTGGATGATTCTTTGGCGATTTTCCCTTACTAATTCCATTTTTATTTATTGCCATCATGGCCCTTATGCATCTATCTCCTTGAGAGGGAGTCCTCGCGGATTCTTACTTGCATACAATAAAAGATACTCCTTAAATAATTCCCATGACACACCTTACACTAATGATTACAGATATTCACAAAAGACTATTCTTGGTGAATAGTCCCTATTGTGGGATATTGATAGTGTTTTTCTTATCGAAATCAAACTCATATTATGATCCTCCTAGATTCATAAGCGAAACACCCTTTTGGCTTAATATAGAAAGTCTGCTCATCCCTATCAAATGGACAGATCGGGCGATACATCATCCCACCCCATTTGCACAATCAAGTAGTCCACTCCTGGTGGTTATCTCTTTGAAATAGATAACTTGTAAGCGGATTCTTAATAGTGAATCTTCTATTTATGGAATCATACATATGAGAAAGTCATGCAGACTACCGCATATTTCACATATAGTTTCTTCAATTCGAAAGTATAGGAGAATATTATATCGTCCCCAAAAGAAATTGGCAAACTGTCATATATATATATATGATATGACTCCCTCACAATTTGTCTGTACAATGAGCTCGAGCTTAAGATGTGCTACTAGCACGCAGCCTCATTCTTGGTGGGATTTTAAAGTTAAATTTGAATCCTCAAATTCTCGTACGACTTTCACCAAAGCTAATTCATAACTAATATGGGTGCAAATATACAAGAATAAGCTAATGGATCATCATAGCTTATATCCACCTCACCTTATGTGCTAGCACAAGTACCATGGCCTTCTCATAATAATAGATCACCCATTTTTTAGACTAATATCAGTAGACATATTGTTGAATCATATTCACAAGATAGTTCTGGCAAGCTTTCCTTACAACAATAGTCCTGACGGACTTTTCCCGTATTAGATAGTCCTCATGGACATCCGCAAAAGATAATCCTTATGGACCTCCCACATTAGATAGTCATGACAGACTTTCCACATAAGATAGTCCTGACAGACTTTCAATATTAGATAGTCTTAATGGGCTTCTCACATATCCGGTAATGTCATGGCCATAGACTTCCATTCGTCCTACTAAGGGCTCTTATACATCCTACACAAGGGGCTCTCAATCGTCCCATAAAGGGCTCTCATACTGGTGCGAATCGTTCTTCGTATCATTTCAAATCTCCTTTACTAGCTTAGTCCAACCGAACCTTCCTCAAAGCCATATACATAAAATGCGTAAGCAACCTATGCATGACCATCCAAACCTCGACAAAGCCATATAAATAGAATGCATATCTTATACACATTCCACCAATAAAGGCTACGAATCATACGACATATAACATGCCAATTCAATTGACATATCATAATCATACTTACTATCTGCCAATCATATCAATTTAATATGCAATAACGCATTACACCAAATAAATGTTTACTCAACATAGTTAGCTTACAACCATTTGTATATTTTCATGCCACATTGCTTACAATCACCATGCATCATATCTTCGTCATAACATAATCATAGTTCAACCATTGAATAATTCATCATTTACATAACTGACCTGGCATCAAATGTAGTAGTTATTTTGGTATATTTTTGCACTTTAGGAGCTTGTTTTCTAGGCATTTTAATATTAATTGTTGCATTTTCAATAGTTAGTAACTTAGTAGTAAAAGTTAATAAAATATGTATTTTTGACATATTTTTTAGTATTGATGACCTATTAGGCTGACACTGGCCTTAGGTAGGTTTAATTTGTGTACTTAAGCATGCAGGAGGCTTAATTTTAGGCCCAATTGATGTAAAAAACTTGGGACGAGTATTGCACAAGCTTCTCGAGTCATGAAAGCATGACAAAAACATCCAAAGCCATAAAATGACTACTATGGCATGACACAAAAAATCTATGGCGTAACATGCACCCTATGTTGAGCCATAGCAGCCCTTGGGTTGAGTCATAGCATCCTATGTTGAGCCATAGCCTAAAGGTAGGTCACAAGCCATGATGACATCAACAATCGTACTTTGGCAGATTCTCGTAGATTTTATTTATTACTTGCACCCAAAGTATCGGGGGCATATCGGGCATAAAGTGCATATATTTTAGCCTATAAATAAAAGTCTTCTGTACACAAATTAAGGCATCCATCCATCAAACATAATTTTTCCCATTTAGATTTCTTTGTATTTTCTTTTTATGTTCGTTTAGTCAGAACTTTTTTATTGCAATGTGAAGATACTTACGAGCGGAGATTGCTTCAGATTCGCACTTCAATATATTTATTCATGAGCATTATCTTATCTTATCTCTTCTATTCTTTTATTTACATTTCGTTGATTTGGCCAATTAATCATTGTATGCATATTAGGATAGATTATTGTGCTTTACTCATATCTTGCATGATTCGAGTATTAAACTAATTTATCTTTTAAATGATTATTTATCTGAAATTGGTTATTTATTCAAGAGTAATTAGTATATTGAAGTGATGCCCTTGATAGAATATCTAGAGAAGTTAAACCGGAAGGGTATCCAGTCGTGTATAACATGTTCCAAGTGGGGAGACCGAAAGGGTATCCGTATGCTTAGGAAGAGACTAGAAGGGTGACTTAGGACGTAATACTTTGTGAAGATGAGACCAGAAGGGTGACTTAGTTAAGGGTGATAAATAACTCAATTGAGGATAAGTAATTATTTAATTAGATAATTAGGGAATTAATCAATCATAGGCTAGAGGCTCACATTGTCAACACTAGGAATAGAAAATTCCATTAGGTTAATTTAAGTTTATTTAATTTAATTAGTTTAATTAATACGTTAATTCGGATTAACACTAATAATTCGTGGCTCGATTAGATTAGTAATTATATTTTGTAATTAATTTAATAATAGTTTCTCCAATCTACAATCCCTTGGGTAAGACCCTCGAAATACTTATCGATGTTTCATTGTAAACTTTACTATATTACAATTTGACTTACACGCTTGTAGATACTGCGCTTAAATATTCGTATTTTTTGTTTGCATGATTTTAAAAATAAATGATAACATGTTTATAGGTGGTCATAACAACTGAAGTAAACAAATTATACTCTTGAAAATGTACAAAAACATCCATTTACTAGTTGAGTTTTGGAACCTGCTTGTAAATTAATGCCAACCCATTTGATAATTCTTTTTCTCTTGCAATACGAGCCTCCTTAGTCAATACAACATAATAACCATTTCAGAATCTCCAAACATCATGAGATTCATACTTTACTTACATGCAGAAACCATTTAAGCAACTATTCGTAACTTCAACCCAGAACAAAATAGATTCGACAGTTAACTAACATTTTTACTTTCTTTCTTTTCCTTGAATCCATGCATGCAGAAAGATTAGGAAACTTACCATCTTGATAATTCATCCATTATTTTTGTACAATCTTTAGCTTCTTTACACCATGCAGACCTCTCCTTAATATTCCTTTCTTGTAACTTCCTTCATAAGGATGATGAAGAAAGAACAGAGAAAAAAAGAATCATCCTAGAGGTTAACATATCTCTCTTAAATGATACTCCTCTTCTTTCACCAATCTTAATTCTATTAACCGAGTCTACAAATCCATAATCATCTTGTCTCCCACTATCATCTTTCTAGTTCATAACCAACCAGACTATGGTTGAAATCCAAATTTTCCTTAACCAACCTGCTACTTGTTCTTATTTGCAAAAAGAACCCACCAGATTAGAGAACCTTTCAATTTATTATGCCAAACTCTTTTGTTACTTAGAATATTACAAATCCGGGTATGACAACTCTCCCCTTAAAGAAAATTTTCCCCCAAAATTTCTTATAATTGAGAAAAGAAAACTTGCGGTAGGACGACATGTATTAACTTCATACAAGATACTTAAGAAAATCTTTGTACCTCGATACCTGGTGGATTAATCATATTACAATGCAACTAGAGAACCATAATCCTTGTGTAGAACGCTCTACTGAATAATCACATGAGTAATTACATTACAATTATATTTACATGAATGGTCACTTTGGCGAATAATCTAACTAAAGAATCATGAGATAAAATTTTGTGGAGCACAAGAATAGATATCCATAACGGATAATGGCTCTTCAACATCCATTCTTGACGGATGCATAATGGGCGAAGCCTACTTGGTGAATACTTATCTATGTGGAAAGAATTAGTGAATATTCCCACTTTTTGAATACCAAAGTTTAAAGAAAAACCTTCGTGAATAACCAACAGTTATCAAGCATATATTGGGGAATGTGAAAATTTTATTACCATTTTAAACTTGAAACTTCCAGGAGACGAGTACTTTATATAATTAATTGCAAAGAAAGTAAATCATTACTTAATCAAATTGTTTTTCCCCAAATTTTTTCGTCCCTTGAATTCTTTCTAGGCCCTAATTTCTCTTCTTCTTCTTTCTCTTTCCTTCATTTGTTCACATCAGAGCATTTCTACTTTTTTTACTATAGCACAACCCATCCTAAAGGTAATAGGTAATCCTCCATTTTTCGACTAGAGTTAGGATAGGTATAGTGGACAGAGTCAGTGGTCATAGTGGCCAAAATATGAGAGGCCGGGGTAGAAGATCTACTGTATAAGGTGGAAATGAGCCACAAAATCATAGAACTGATACGCCAGTTGAATATACATTTTATAGGTGTACGATCACCCAAGAGGAGACTGTTAAACACCTAGCAGCCAGAAGAATCAAGTTTCCCAACTTTGCCTACAATTTTGAGATTGTTGATGGGGAATGTCGTTTGAGTGATTCAAATTATGGGTTTATCCTCTCACAATAATTGTTACAGGTATACTTGTTAGAGGCAGGCTTCCACATTCCTCTACATCATTTATTTTGTACGATGTTGAACAACTACAGAATTGTGCCAGAATAGCTTGTTGGCCTTTCTTTGTGGACACTGGTGGCGTTCTTCATCAACTACTACCAGCATTGTGAGTCACCCTTCATTGGCATATTCTAACATATTTAACAATTAAAGCCCATCACCCAAGGTGTCTTAGTTGGAATGGTCCATTTCTGTACACACAAGGGCCATGAGCCCATTATTCAGAATTGGATTTCAAATATTCACTTGAACTGTCAAATATTCATATAGGTAAGGAGGAAAATTAATGGTAGACTTTGCTTTCCTACTAGGTGGTCCACCCTCATGAATATACTTGTCTCTAGCAGCAAGTATTTGATTCTGACATCTCTATGGCATAATGCGATCAATTAAAGTTGAACCATACACTAAAACTGGAGAAACTGCTGGTAGTTAAGAACATCTTTCGATACTATTTAGAAAGACAATGCCCCAATGGTTTTAGAGAAACATACTTGATGGTGGGGGTAGATCCCCAAAGAGTAAAATATACCAGCGAAGCGTGGCTTTATAGAGCCATTGATGAATTAGCCTTATCGATGATGAGGAGAAGAAGGGAACCTACTAACTTTTTTTATTCTACCTACAATATACATTCCTGCCATTGATCTACTCTATTCAAGGGTGATAAAGGTGAGTCTTCTAGTAGAGCTTTGGTTCTTAATAAGGCTAACACTGTTGTTACTACTGTTGTAGGCCCTACTTCTTCCAATCCGTAAAACTCTGTGCAACACGAAATGGGTGTTGAAGAATTAATATACTGTTCACGAAAGGAAGAATTTGCTTTCCCAAGACTAAGGGTCAACAATAGTGGCCACAAGAGGCTGCGGGAGGAGGAACGGTCTCTAAGTGTCGAAGGTAGCAATGATGAATAGTTAGTTTGTTGCAGGCCTAAGAAGGCTCCAATGATAACCGAGAGAAGGGCTACTTCTCTTCAAGTTCTTGAGTCTCCATCTAAGTTAGCCATTCACATGGATCCTCCCGTTCCTATAACTACGCCATCTCCTGTGGAGCTTACTCTTGGTACAACTCGTTCCTTCCCGCAGAGGTCCCATTTCAGCTTTTTGCAAATCACTACCTCATTTAGCGAGGTACAAACCTTCTTCTATTAGAGATGTAGTAACCCATTTCTGCCCGGGCCCATAATTAAATAAAACCAAAAAAATGAATGTTTATTTATTTAAACAAGTCCATATCCCAAAAATTAAAATCCAGCAGACCAAATATCTAAACTCTATGACCAATTACAACCCAATACTATAGCCCACTAACCTACTAACCCGTTAGCCCAACTGAATACTCAAACTACCCATTACACCTGTTTATAGCACAGTAAACATACAATTACCCTATACCCGTTTACACCCTCAGCCTAAGCCTACCCTTGACCAAATTCAGTGAAGCCCAGAAAGGCCCAAAGCCTAAAATCGGATTAGGAAATCCTAGGGTTTCCAGAAGCACTAGCGCCGCAATTAGCCCAAGAGTCGTGCCTCTTCAAATCCCATCGTTTCAGCCACCCTTCATCGGTGCTGTGATTCCAGGCCCCGTGTTATGCCGTAATTGTCACACAAATCAATGTCGATAGTCTATTCTCCTCGATCACCTGCAAAAATGGAAAGAAAATGGCAGAAACGAAACAAATATGGCAGGGAATATTTTTAAACATGTAAAAATGCTATGTACAGTGGCTATAAAGGCCTGAATTAGATGATGTAAAAAGGAGATTATTTTTTTTGGAAGATATACAAAAGATATAAAAAAGAAATCAAAGAGTTAACTGAGGAACAGAGGTGATACTTTTAATTTTCTTTTCATTGTTTATTCTCTTCTTTGATGCAGTATATAGTAAAAACACATAAAAAAAAGTAAAGAAGTTACCCTCTCGTTTCACCGCGAAAAAATGGAACTTTGAAAGCCCTAACCGCCGGGCGCAGTGGCTCAGATGGTGGCGCGTGAAGCACGTGTGGCCGAAGGTGGTGGAGCTCCGGGACGAGCCAGGACGGCCACTGGCCAGAGCTCTAAGAGAATTTTAAAGTTTTTTTTCTTTTTTTCCAGTCGAGTGTTTTAAAATGAAGGTTTAAATTTTTACTTTTATAACATCAAGAAAAGCAGCGCGTTTTAGCTTAATTCGATAAGCAAGCAAAAAGCGGCACCGTATTATCTGAGAGGATCGCGTGTTGACCCGATTACCCGGGGAGGATTCGCGTGTTTTCGTAAAGTGGGTTAATTGCCCAATTGGTCCTCTCGCAATTTTAATCTTCATAATTTCATTTTATTTATTTTTTTAATTTAGCCATAGTATTTTAATTGTGATTCAATTTGGTCCTCACAATGGCTTTAAAACAGTATTTGGGAAACGGTGTCGTTTTGGGATTAGGGCTAAAATTGCCCAGTGAGTCCTTTGAATTTAACGCGCATTTCAATCAGGCCTAGAATTTTTATTATTTTGCAAATAAACCCCCAGATTTCTTAATTAAATTCAATTTTAATCCTTTTTATTTTATATTATTTTTTAAAAAAATATTAGTTATATAAAATAGTATATATTATTCATTAAATTATTATTATACATTTTTATATTATTATTATTATATGTAGAATACTTATTATATTATTATTATTATTTTATATATTCCTTATCATATTATATTTCATTATATTCTATTTATATATATTTGTTACATATTATATTTTACTATATATCATAATATTTTATATATTATATTATATACATTATATTATATAATTTTATATTATATAATTTATATTTTTATTTGTAAATTATGTAATACACTATATATTATACTATATTTCCTTACATTACCTTTATTTTATTATAAAGTATACATCATTTTATTATTTATTAATTATATACATTTTTAAAAATTTTATAAATAAATGAAATATTAATACTTAATACATTTTTTATATATAGTTATTATACCCTATAATATAACTTATATGTATGTATCTTTTTTTTAAAAAGAGGGGGTTCTCTTTTATCGTTCTTATATTATTCAATGTATTTCTAAATATCTTGTTTTTTTATTGGATTTATATTTTATACATTTTAATTAATTTATTTATTTTTTAGTTTTTTCTAATTTTGATATAGTAGGTTAGACTTTTACATATCATTTGTTTCGTATATTTGCATGAAATTAATTATTTATGGTGATTTGCATAAGATATTATCATATATGTCTATCGCGATTTTATATTTGTTGTATTCATTACGCACTACATTATGTTTTGTATGTAACAATAATGCATGAACATTTAAGTTATTTATGATGATATATGCCTAAAGTGGTAATACATATTGTGTAATTTATGCCATCATTATTATTTTCTATATTATATTTGCATGAAATGATAAAGCTTATATGTTGTAATTAGGTTTATTCAATTTCTTGTAATATGTAAAACATATCATTACTTTTAAAACCAAAATTTTATCTCATTTAATTTAAAAGGGGATTTTTTTTTAAATAAGGCAATGTTTTGATATATAGGAATTCGGGAAGTAGTGCCCTAACATGCTGGGTTGCGATTTCTCGTTTGTCTAAATATCTAAAATATCCTTCTAAACGAATTTTTTTTACAAATCACAAGATGATTTCAGTTACAAAAGTTTAAAGATATCGTATTCAATCATGCTGGATGTGATGTTTGTACTTTTTTGAAGCGAATGAATCTTGATACTTTTAATTTAAAATATTACGGTTTTAAGGAAATCTCATTTCTAAATTCTTTCAAATTTTTGACATTGAGACAGAAAACTATTCAATTTGGTACCAATTTTGGGCGTTGCGAGGTGCTAATCCTTCCTAAATGCGTAATCGACTCCGAACTGTTTTCTTAATTTTCGTAGACCAAAACGTTTTATCAGGTGATCCAATCACACCTAAAAAAGGTTGGTGGCGACTCCCATTTTCATTTTTCAAAAGTCGATCCCCGTTTTTTGAACATTTCTTTAAAAAATGGTTTCAACAGCTTGGCGACTCCGCTGGGGACTTATAAGAGAGTCAAACTAAGAAATTGATTTTTTGTGTCTTAATGTCCAAAGTTTGGAAAATTTTAAAATATTGATCAAGTTTACATGTGTTGGTTGCATATGTTGTTACTTTAATTTCGCACATTGCATTTGCATGACCGTTGGTCGCACCTTTAAGTGGGAGTGAGAAGCTAAGCTTTCGTGAGGTTTTCACCTCCGCATGAGTTAGTGGATTGCTTCCGGGATACTATTCCTATGTCTTCGTGAGATTTTCATCTCCGCATGGCCATAGGGAAATGTGTCCCCCTGAACTGAACTTGGTCTATATGAGCCTATAATGGGTGAGGACCGAGGAATCTGCTGGTTCAGGTACCCTCACTTTAGAACTGAAACTCATATAGTGAACCTTTAAGTGCTTACCCTAGGGAAATAGCGATAATCTTTAGAAAATTACCCCGTAAGTATTTGTTTATCATTTTCTTATATATATGATACTGACCTATTTTAATTTTGCTGTCATTGCATATCATTTGGCATTTAAAGGTGTCGATTCAAGGCTCGATTTCTAGATTAGAAAGTTTTATAATGAGGAACGAATACCTTAATAAAGTGGAGGACAATGCTTACATGCATGCACAGTCGAGAGAAAACCCAGTTAAAGAAAGGAGATAGTGTCACCGAAGGGTATACATCAGAGTTATAGGACTTCACCCGTGTTAATTCGACGCAGAATGAGTTGCAGGAGTTGAGAGATATTTGGGCCCAATGGGATGACGAGGCTAAGTAGCTCTTTTATCAGAATTATGGAGACCTTCCTTATTTGCTAGACATCAAGGTAGATAGGCACTTGTTTCGAGCTATGGTACAGTTCTGGAACCCTGCTTATAGTTGCTTTACATTTGGTGATGTTGATCTTGTACCTACTTTAGAGGAGTATACGACTTTACTGCGTTGCCCGAGGATTCAGGGTTACAAGGCTTATGTTAAGCCTACTAGCCTTCCAGCTTTTACAAAGAAATTGGTAATGATTACTGGGATGAGTGAGCAGTGGGCTGTAGCTCGAGTGCAGCAAAAGGGTGATAGTAAGTGTGTTCCATAGACTGTTTTGAGGGATTTGATATTGACGCATCCAGACGCGAAGAAAAGGGTCGATGTCCTGGCTTTGAGTATTTATGGCATGGTGATCTTCCCAAAGGCGTTGGGGCACATAGATGAGCCAGCTGCAGATTTATTCGATTGACTAGGTAAGAACACACATGTGCCCGCAATCCTAGCTGAGACGATAAGATCCTTGAACGTACGTCGAAGAGCTGGTGAAGGAAGGTTCATTGGATGTGTACAGTTGCTGCTGCTTTGGTTTCATAGCCACTTTTGGAAGCTTGATAAGGTTCCTTGCCGAGTACTCTTTGAGGGTTATTCTCCCTTAAAGGAAGCAGTGGACATGCCTAGGAGAGATGACATTTCAGAGGAGAGATGGATAGACATTCTTTAGAATCTTCGAGA
Source organism: Gossypium longicalyx (assembly GCA_025698465.1). Classification (NCBI taxonomy): domain Eukaryota; kingdom Viridiplantae; phylum Streptophyta; class Magnoliopsida; order Malvales; family Malvaceae; genus Gossypium; species Gossypium longicalyx. The sequence continues at coordinate 85,975,397 of CM047000.1, forward strand.
GGAGGATGTTATGTGGAAGGCTCCTTAGTTGGTTCCTAGTGAAGTCCTTTACCGATGTGGCAGTTTTGATTGGGTCCCTTTGCCAGGAATTTAGGGAGTTATAGGATATACACCATTGCTTGTTCTAAGGCAATATCGAGTGAGGCAGTTCATACCGGTTACACAGGGTCTAACTCAGAGTGATTTCTCTTATAAAGGAGATCACTACAAGAAGAGGATGCAAGAAATTTCTGAGGCTTAGAAGAAGCTTTTCTGTATGAAGATCTTGACTGAAGGATCGACGTCAACCCCTGAATATAAAGGATGGTTTAGTAGGAGAATCAACGATAATGTCCCTAGGCCATCTTGGGAGCAGCTCGATCATTAGAGGAGAGCTTATGAGTGATTCCATCAGAGGTGGAAGTTATGAAGCAAGAGTTTGAAAGAAAGAATTTAGAGCTTGAAAAGAGGGTGGAGAAGCTCGAAGAGGAAAAAATGTGTTTGAGTCTCGATGTTGATGTTCAAAAGATGAAAGTCGAGAATGTGAAAAAGGAAAAGAGAAAGATCGAGGAAGATCGAGATGATTTAAAGACGCACTACAAGAAGGCTCAAGTAACCTTGAAAAGGGTCAGATTAGGCAGAGCACTGGTATCATGAGATTCAAGAGGAAAGAGCCAAAGTCGAGTATTGGGAGAAAAGGTTCCAAGAGATACAGTTGCGTAATCAGGACATAGAAAGGAAAATCAAGAGTTAAAGGTTAAGGTGACAGAGCTTGGATGATCTCTTCATCATTCTAGAAGCTGTAATTCCGCAGCCGAGTTAAAAACAAGTCTAAATAAGATCGAGGAAATGAAGCACAATATTGGAGGGTTAGAAGCAGCATTACAGGACTATGAGCTACGGATTGAGCAGCTCGAGGCAAGAGAGGAACAGTGGAAGGGAGAACTTCACCATCTTCGAGATCAAGTGAGAGGTAGAGATCATGTCATGGAGCAGGCCCTAGTTGATTCGAGAGGTTCTTTGAACACTTGCGAGATTTGGCGATACAAGCTAGAACGCTGAGTACAATGTATGAGTCCTCGTCAGACAAAGGACGAGAGTTAGCATTATTATTGGATAGGGTTAAGACTCTAGGCCTACGGGCGAAAGTATATTTGTAATCCATTTTATCAAAATATTTTTGTTCCTTAAATAACGTTTTCTAAAATGAAACTGAACTAGAATCGACATCTTTTTGCATTCATGCATTTGCATTTCATCATATCATATGCATTCAAGTTTATAGAAAGACCCTAATTAGTTAAAATTATTAGGGAGAAAGAGAGTAAGAGAAAGAAAATCTAGAAGCAACACATCCTTACGGTACACGCGCTAAGTCGAAGAATATGGACCAAAGATCCGAACAGCTACAAAAGGACATACAGGACCAATTGCAGGAGCAATTGGCCAAGATGCAAAATGACATGAGGGAGCAAATGCTAGAGGCTCAAAAGAATATGATGACTGAGATGGCTCAGTTGCTAAGGGCCACTGATAAAGGAAAAGCCCCTATGGCAATCACTGGTGAGGAGGAAGAGGATCATCTTCCAGGCTTTACTCTATCCCGCGGGCTTACACAAACCGAGGCACCTCCTAAAGGACCATCTGTCAATATAAGGCCTCAACATGGGCGGTTGATTTGGGATTCATATGAATTACCCAACTGGTTCGGGATTCAATTTGGGTGATAACCCTACCAATCCTCTTATTCGACTTAGATATAGTGAAACGAGAAGATTTGAGAGCCGAAGCTGCAAAACAGTTGGAGGAACGTTACCGATGGTTGGAGGAGAAATTTAAAGCTTTAGAGAGTGCTGATGAGCATCATGGAGTTGATGCCAAAGATCTAAGCTTAGTCCCAGATTTGGTGCTTCCTCACAAATTCAAGATGCCAGAGTTCGAGAGGTACAATGGTACTACTTGCCCAAAGGCCCACATCATGATGTTCTGTAGAAGGATGACGGGTACGTAAACAATGATCAGCTGTTGATCCATTGTTTCCAAGACAGTTTAGTGGGAGCGGCAGCCAGGTGGTACAATCAGTTGAGCCGGGCTAGAATAAATTCATGGAGGGATCTTGCGCATGCCTTCATGTAGCAGTACAATCATGTGACTGACATGACTCTAGATAGGATCACGTTGCAAAACATGGAGAAAAAGCCTAATGAAAATTTTAGGCAATATGCACAGCGATGGAGAGAGGTGGCAATGCAAGTTTAACCACCGTTGTTGGAGAAGGAGACTACCATGTTGTTCATCAACACTCTAAAAGCTCCATTCATCACTCACATGATTGGAAGTACTACTAAAAGTTTTGCGGATATAGTCATAGCAGGAGAGATGATTGAGAATGCCATAAGAGGTGGTAAAATCGAAGGTGAAACGACCAAAAGATCAGCCCTAAGGAGAAAAGATAATGAAGTGAATAACACAAGCACTTTCAATACAAGGGCAATCATAGTTGGTCAACCAAAAACAACTGCGATCGAACAACAGAGTTCTCAAAGGAAGGAGTCGAATGCAAGGTAGAATTCTGAAAGAATATAATTCACACCTATCCCTGTGACGTATCGTGAGCTTTACCAAAGCTTATACGATGCGCATGCTATTGCTCTTTTCCACTTGAAACCACTACAGCCTCCATATCCTAAATGGTATGATGCAAACGCCAGATGCGAGTACCACACTGGAATATCGGGGTATTCGATTGAAAATTGTACCGGATTCAAGAAGGCCGTGGAAAGGTTGACCAAGATAGGGGTTGTGAAATTTGATAGTACCCCAAATACTGAAAACCCTTTGCCAAATCATGGCGATCAAGGAGTGAATGCCATTGGCGAAGTTAGTGAGAGAAGAATGAAAGAAAACGTTGCTAAGGTGAGGATGCTTATGAAGGCGATTTGGGAGGAGATGATGAAGAGAGGGATGATAACCTCTAAGGTTGAAAGAGAAAGAATGAGGAACTACTGTGAGTTCCATGGAAAGGAGGGTCATGAGACCCAAAACTGTGAAGAATTCAAGGCCTTGGTACAAGGCTTTATAGACAATAAAGAACTACAAAGTTTTGAAGGTAGCTCTAGTGAAAAACAAGTATGTGCGCTGAAGGATGAACAGCAAAGAATCAGTCGACCAAGGATTATTATTTCCTTGCAGGGGAATAATGAAGTAGGGGCACAAACGGTGCCTAAGGTCATAATCTATAAACCCGTGTCATTTCTTTATAAGGATAACAAGAGGGTACCATGGAGTTATAACTGTCAAGTGTCAATGCCGGAGAAGGAGGATATAGCCAGTACGCCTAAGGATGTACAAGTTGAAGGTTCCTATACACGGAGTGGGAAGCGGTATGATATGGTGGGCGTCAGAGATGAGCCCACAAAAGAAAAGAGTGTTAGTACGGTGAAGGAGAAAGGAGCTGAAATGCCTGTCAATGAGCCAGTAAAGGAAGAGGAGGCTAAGGAATTTCTAAAGTTCCTTAAGCATAGCGAGTATAGCATGGTCGAGCAGTTGCGTAAGAAGCCGGCTTGCATATCAGTATTGGCTCTACTTTTGAGTTCTGAGACGCATAAGGAGGCATTGATGAAGGTGCTTAACGAAACATATGTCACTCACGACATATCTGTTAACAAGCTGGACCGGTTGGTGAATAACATAAGTGCTAATAATTTCATCTACTTTAATGATGATGAAATTCCACCAGGGAGCAGGAGGTTAACCAAGGCCTTGCACATTACTACTCGATGCAGGGGGTACACACTTCCGAGTGTGCTTGTCGACAATGGATCAGCCTTAAATGTTCTACCGTTTTCCATATTGCATAGATTACCCATTGACGATTCTCATATGAAGACATGTCAGAATGTGGTAAGAGCCTTTGACGGCACAGAAAGGAAGGTGATGGGAAGGATTCACATCCCTTTGAAAATCGGGCTGAATATATACGAAGTAGATTTCTTGGTGATGGACATCAAACCTTCCTACAATTGCTTATTGGGCAGGCCATGGATACATTCAACAGGAGCGGTACTCTCATCATTACACCAGAAACTGAAGTTAGTGACGGATGGATGGTTAGTAACTATCAATGCGGAGGAGGATATTATAGCCGCAGTTACTAGCAAGGCCCCTTATGTCGAGACAAACGAAGAATCTATTGAGTGTTCCTTTCGCTCTTTAGAATTCGTAAATGCAACCTTCATTTCAGAAGGGAGTGAGCTACTGGTGCCCAAGATAGCAAGAGCTACGAGGATGGCTCTACAAATGATGGCGGGAAAGGGAGCCTTACCAGGAAAAGGATTAGGGAAATACCTACAAGAAGGGACTCAAATCCCAGAACTTAAAGAGAAAAGGGATCGCTTTGGTCTAGGTTTCAAACCAGATTATAAGCAAAGGAGGAAGGAAATTGAGAAGCGCCAAGAGGGAAGAAGGGCACGCCTTAATAGAAGAGAAGTGGAGTGGGAACCGATAACATTCCCTCCAATATCCCAAACCTTCATATTGAGAGGGTTACTCATTGAAGGAAGTCATCAAGTTAATGCTATACAAGAGGAAGGATCAAAGCAAGGAAACCTTAAAGGCATTCGCCCTTACGAATCGGGAAGCTCTCTGAACAATTGGACTGCGAAGGAATTTCCTGTAGTCTTTAGGAATTTTTCAGAGTAATTCTCGAAACATTATTATTATTCTAGAGCCTAGGAGTAATAGAATTACATTTGTGAAATAGGCTTATGATCATTTATTATCTTTTTAATAAAACATAACTTTTATCAATTCAACGAGTATTATTTCATTTTTATCAACCAATATTCCGTTAAAATTTTGACAATTCTTATTCTTTCATTCATAGTACATAAATAATCATTCTTAAATTCATTCATTCTTTGTATATTCTTTATACTTCACAGATATCTAGATATCAATGACATGAGCACTGATATTACAAATCCTGATTTCTCTCGTGAGCAAGACATGTGTTTGGAGAAATCTCAGGATTTTGAAGATGTCCATGACTGTGATGTGTTTTTAGATCTTTTGAGGATGGTAAAACAGGAGGAGAAACAAATCATGCCTCATGAGAAAGAGGCAATAGAAAATATAGCCCTAGAGGAGGGGAAAGAAGTGAAAATTGGCACGCATATTGCCGAAGACACAAGGCAAGGACTGATTGAGTTGCTACGTGAGTTCAAGGATATCTTTGCATGGTCCTATCAAGATATGCCAGGTTTAAGTGCTGATATTGTGGTGAATCATCTTCCGATAAGACAGGAATGTAAGCCAGTACAACAGAAGTTGCGAAGAATGAGGCCAGATATCTTACTGAAAATAAAGGACGAAGTCAAGAAGCAGTTCGATGCAGGATTCTTACAAGAGGTGAAGTACTCTGAATGGGTAGCTAACATTGTACCAGTTCCTAAGAAGGATGGGAAGGTACGAATGTGCGTTGATTACAGAGATCTGAACAAAGCTAGCCCAAAAGATAATTTCCCTCTACCACACATAGACACTTTGGTAGACAATACAGCGGGATATTCGTTGTTCTCCTTTATGAATGGTTTCTCGGGGTATAATCAGATAAAGATGCATCCTGAAGACATGGACAAAACCACCTTCATAACATTGTGGGGTACCTTCTGTTACAAGGTAATGCCTTTTGGGTTGAAGAACGCAGGGGCAACATACCAGAGGGCTATGGTAACCTTGTTTCACGATATGATGCACAAAGAAATTGAGGTGTATGTCGATGACATGATCGCCAAGTCTCGAACGGAGGAGGAACATATTGAAGTTTTAAAGAAACTGCTATTGAGATTAAGGAAGTTTCAGTTAAAACTTAATCCGGCAAAATGCACCTTTGGAGCTAGTTCAGGGAAATTACTAGGCTTTGTGGTCAGTGAAAAAGGAATAGAAGTTGACTCAAACAAAGTTAAAGCCATACGAGATTTGCCTCCGCCACGTACTCAGAAGAAAGTTCGAGGATTTTTAGGAAGACTAAATTACATTGCTCGGTTTATTTCACAACTAACTGAGAAGTGTGATCCCATCTTTCGCCTCCTTAGAAAGCACAATCAAGGTACTTGGGATGAGGAATGCCAGAATGCTTTTGAAAAGGTCAAACAGTATTTGTTGAATGCTCTGGTGTTATCTCCGCCCAGTCTAGATAGACCACTAATATTGTACTTATCAGTATTCAGCAATTCCATGGGATGTGTGCTTGGCCAACATGATGAGTCAGGAAGAAAGGAGAAGGCGATATATTATCTCAGTAAGAAATTCACCGAATGTGAAATGAGATACTCGCCTATCGAAAAATTGTGTTGTGCTTTGATTTGGACAACTCGGAGGTTAAGACAGTACATGCTATATCATACTACTTGGCTTATTTCAAAACTTGATCCTTTGAAATATATAATGGAGTCAACAGTGTTGAATGGAAGAATGGCGAGATGGCAAATATTGCTCTCAGAATTTGACATAGTCTATGTGAGTCAGAAGGCTATAAAAGGAAGTGCGATAGCAGAACTTTTGGCTAGTAGAGCTCTAGAAGACTACGAGCCGTTGAATTTTGATTTCCCAAATGAGGAGTTGATGTGTATAGTAGTTATAGAGGATCATTCTTGGAGGTTGAGCTTTGATGGGGCATCCAATGCAGTGGGAAATGGAATTGGGGCAGTCTTGGTATCCCCAAATGGTGATTATTATCCATTCACGTGCAAGTTGGATTTTGTTTGCACAAACAATATGGCCGAGTATGAAGCATGCATCATGGGACTCCGAGCGGCTATAGAGCGAAGAATAAGAACCTTGGATGTTTATGGAGACTCTGTGTTGGTAATTTACCAGCTTAAAGGTGAATGGGAGATAAGGGATCCTAAATTGATCAATTATCGAAAGGTAGTTTTGGGGTTACTTGAGGAGTTCGATGACATCACTTTCAATTATATCCCGCAAGACGAAAACCAAATGGCAGATGCTCTAGCAACCTTGGCTTCAATGATTAAAGTGAATAAAGAGGAAGAGATGAGACCCATTCAAATGAGTATCTTTAAGGCTCCAGCTCACTGTTGTAACATTAAGGAAGAAAAAAAGGATGATAACCCTTGGTATCAGGATATATTGCGATATATGAGAGATCGTAAATACCCAGAACAGGCAACTGAAAATGATAAACGAACTTTAAGGAGATTAGCCTGCGATTACGTTTTGGATGAGGACATCTTGTACAAAAGAAGAAAGGACCAAGTACTGTTGAGATGTGTTGACGCCGTGGAAGCTAAGTTAATCTTGGAAGAAGTTCACGAGGTTGTTTGTGGGACGCACGCTAATGGTTTCATGATGGCTAGACAGATCATGAGGTTTGGATATTATTGGTCTACCATGGAAGGAGATTGTATCAACTACGCCAAGAAATGCCATAAATGTCAGATTTATGGAGACAAGATTCATGTACCACCTTCACCTCTACATGTTATGACTTCTCCATGGCCTTTTTCCATGTAGGGCATGGATGTCATCGGGCCAATATCACCAACAGCTTCAAATAGGCATCGTTTTATTTTTGTGGTCATTGATTACTTCACGAAGTGGGTAGAAGCTGATTCTTATGCGAATGTTACTAAGTCAGCTGTGAGTCGATTCTTGAAGAAAAAGATTATTTATCGGTATGGGATGCCTGAAAGGATCATATCAGACAATGCATTGAACTTGAACAATAGAACGATAGCAGAAGTTTGTAGTCAGTTCAAGATTAAGCATCATAACTCTTCTCCGTATCGTCCAAAAATGAATGGGGCAGTAGAAGCAGCCAACAAAAACATCAAGAATATAGTGGGAAAAATGACTGAAACCTACAGAGATTGGCATGAGAAATTACCGTTTGCTCTCTTAGCTTATCGAACGTCCGTCAGAACTTCTATAGGGGCAACTCCTTTCTCATTAGTTTATGGGATGGAAGCAGTGTTACCTATTGAAGTAGAGATACCGTCTCTCCGGGTCTTGTCAGAAATAAAGTTGGATGAGGCTGAATGGATACAATCGCGATATGATCAGTTAAAATTGATTGAGGAAAAGAGGCTAAGGGCCATTCGTCATGGTCAGATGTATCAGAAGCAAATGATGTAGGCTTATGACAAGAAAGTGCGACCAAGAAAATTCCACGATGGGGATCTTGTGCTGAAAAAGGTCCTCCCTATTCAGAAGGACTTTAGAGGAAAATGGATGCCAAATTGGGAAGGGCCGTATGTCGTAAAGAAGGCTTTCTCTGGGGGTGCATTGATCTTAACAGAAATGGATGGGAAGAGTTTGTCCAATCCAGTGAATTCAGACTCAGTCAAAAAGTATTTTGTCTAAGGAAGAGAAGAATTCAGGGTGAAAACCCGCAAAGGGCGCCTTGAGTTTTCGAACAAAAAAAAAAAGAAAGAATGGAGAGGCCAAGGTGAAAACCCGCAAAGGGCACCTTGTGACCAAAGAAGTTTTGAGTTGAAAACCCGAAAGGGCAGCTCAAATTTTAAAGAGCACACGATAATCTTGCTATTCAACAAAGAGCGAAGCGCGTTGCATATCGGGGCATCAACAAAGTACTTTGGATCTTTTAAACACATGTTAAACTCAAGAAAGTCTTTATGGAGCTGGTGTATAGACGTTCAAGCGGCGATATCTAGGGCATCTAATTTTTGTCTTGTTTGCTATCTTTAAATTCTCTTTCTTCTCAAAGATAGGCTATCAGATTAACCTCCTTTGTATTTTTTACAAATTCATTATTCTCAAGATTAAATTCATCTTCCATTATTCTTAAAATATGTTGCATTAAAATAATGATAGATGAACTAAATAATTTTCACAAATGAAGTTTTGCTCACTACTTTGGAAATTTCTAGATAATACAGGAAACTAAAACAGAACAATTGTTCGAGGAATTCACGTAAGTGAGGTTTGAAAGAACTCGAGGAAATTCTTTCTTTAGTCCAAAATGATGATTAGACAAATCAAACGATTCGATCCTAAGAGAGGATCATCTTACAAACATTTTTGGTGGGTCATAGCATTTGAAGAATGGTACAAACCCACAGGCTGAGTAGGAATGATACTTCGAGAGAAATAAGGATAAACTTCGACGAAAGAATGAGTAGTGACGTCTAGAATAGGGGTCATATTCATAAACATTTTGCATTATAACAGGTTTAATTAGGAGCATTTGACTCATTTTGATCATAAGCATCCTAATCATTAGGCATGAACTCATACACATTATACAGGTTATGTCCTTCAAGGGACAATGAAGATTGATGCGCCTTAACACCCTAAGCAGTAGGGAAACAGGCTAAAGCATAGCAGATTTGGCATCTCTGTATTGTCAGAGAGTAGATCGAAGATAGCAGATTTGGCATCTTTGTATTATCAGAGAACAGATCGAAGACATAGCAGATCTGACCTTCATTGGAGCAGATCCAAGATGATTTGGCGTCTCTGTATTAGACGGAGAGCAGATCGAAGACAGCAGATCTGACCTTCATTGAAGCAGATCCAAGATGATTTGGCATCTCTGTATTAGACGGGGAGCAGATCAAAGACATAACAGATTGGACCTTTATTGAAGCAGATCCAAGATGATTTGGCATCTCTGTATTAAATGGGGAGCAGATCAAAAATATAGCAGATCTAACCTTTAGATGTTTTCACATCGAAGTAGATCCAAGATGATTTGGCATCCTTGCATTTACAAGGAGCAGATCGAAGACATAGCAGATTTGGCTTTCACGTGTTTACGCTGAAGCAGATCTAAGATGATGGCATCTCTGTACTGTCAGAGAACAAATCGAAGAAACAGATCTGGCATCTCCATATTCGACGGAGAGCAAATCGAAGACATAACAGATCTGACCTACATTGAAGCAGATCCAAGATGATTTGGCGTCTCTGTATTAGACGGGGAGCAGATCGAAAATACAACAGATTGGACCTTCATTGAAGCAGATCCAAGATGATTTGGCATCTCTGTATTAGACGGGGAGCAGATCGAAGACATAACAGATTTGACCTTCATGTGTTTACATCGAAGCAGATCCAAGATGACAGATTTGGCATCTTTGTATTAGACAGGGAGCAGATCAAAGACATAACCTGTGTTTACATCGAAGCAGATCCAAGATAACAGATTTGGCATCTCTGTATTAGACAGGGAGCATATCGAAGATAACAGATTTGGCGACTCTGTATTAGACGGGGAGCAAATCAAAGATAGCAGATATCACTTTCCTGAGTTGCAGTGAAACAGATTGAAGCCGTCAAGAGGCCATTTAAAGAAGATCAAGGATCAAGAACTCAAGACTCGACGAGCCCGGGAAAAATTGGTCCTTTTATAGTCTTTGCTCTATTCCTATTACACAGCAATAAGCAAAGAGGGGCAGCTGTAGTAACCCATTTCTGCCCGGGCCCATAATTAAATAAAACCAAAAAAATGAATGTTTATTTATTTAAACAAGTCCATAGCCCAAAAATTAAAATCCAGCAGCCCAAATATCTAAACCCTATGACCGGTTACAACCCAATACTATAGCCTACTAACCTACTAACCCGTTAGCCCAACTGAATACTCAAACTACCCATTACACCTGTTTACAGCACAGTAAACCTATAATTACCCTATACCCGTTTACACCCTCAGCCTAAGCCTACCCTTGACCCAATTCAGTGAAGCCCAAAAAGGCCCAAAGCCTAAAATCGGATTAGGAAATCCTAGGGTTTCCAGAAGCACTAGCGCCGCAATCAGCCCAAGAGTCGTGCCTCTTCAAATCCTGTCGTTTCAACCACCCTTCATCAGTGTCATGATTCCAGGCCCTGTGTTATGCCGTAATTGACGAACAAATCAACGTCGATAGTCTATTCTCCTCGATCACCTACAAAAATGGAAAGAAAACGACAGAAATGAAACAAATATGGCAGGGAATATTTTTAAACATGTAAAAATGCTATGTACAGTGGCTATAAAAGCCTGAATCAGATGATGTAAAAAGGAGATTATTTTTTTTGGAAGATATACAAAAGATATAAAAAAGAAATCAAAGAGTTAACTGAGGAACAGAGGTGATACTTTTAATTTTGTTTTCATTGTTTATTCTCTTCTTTGATGCAACATATAGTAAAAATACATAAAAAAATAGTAAAGAAGTTACCCTCTCGTTTCACCGTGGAAAAACGGAACTTTGAAATTCCTAACCGCCGGGCGTGGTGGCTCAGATGGTGGCGCGTGAAGCGCGTGTGGCAGAAGGTGGTGGAGCTCCGGGACGAGCCAGGACGGCCACTGGCCAGAGCTCTGAGAGAATTTTAAAGTTTTTTTTCTTTTTTTCAGTCGAATGTTTTAAAATGAAGGTTTAAATTTTTACTTTTATAACATCAGTAAAACGACGTCGTTTTAGCTTAATTCGATAAGCACTAAAACGGTACCGTATTGTACAGAGGATCCGCATGTTGACCCGATTACCCAGGGAGGATCCGCGTGTTTTCGTAAAGTGGGTTAATTGCCCAATTGGTCCTCTCGCAATTTTAATCTTCACAATTTCATTTTATTTATTTTTTTAATTTAGCCCTAGTATTTTAATTGTGATTCAATTTGGTCCTCACAGTGGCTTTAAAATAGTATTTGGGAAACGGTGTCGTTTTGGGATTAGGGCTAAATTGCCCAATGAGTCATCTGAATTTAACGCGCATTTCAATCAGGCCCAGAATTTTTATTATTTTGCAAATAAACCCCCAGTTTTTTAATTAAATTCAATTTTAATCCTTTTTATTTTATATTATTTTTCTTAAAAAAATATTAGTTATATAAAATAGTATATATTATTCATTAAATTATTATTATACATTTTTATATTATTATTATTATATGTAGAATACTTATTATATTATTATTATTATTTTATATATCCCTTATCATATTGTATTTCATTATATTCTATTTATATATATTTGTTACATATTATATTTTACTATATATCATAATATTTTATATATTATATTATATACATTATATTATATAATTTATATTTTTATTTGTAAATTATGTTATACACTATATATTATACTATATTTCCTTACATTACCTTTATTTTATTATAAAGTATACATTATTTTATTATTTATTAATTATATACATTTTTAAAAATTTTATAAATAAATGAAATATTAATACTTAATACATTTTTTATATATAGTTATTATACCCTATAATATAACTTATATGTATGTATTTTTTTTTAAAAAGAGGGTTCTCTTTTATCGTTCTTATATTATTCAATGTATTTCTAAATATCTTGTTTTTTATTGGATTTATATTTTATACATTTTTTATTTATTTATTGATTAGTTTTTTTCTTATTTTGATATAGTAGGTTAAACTTTTACATATCATTTGTTTCGTATATTTGCATGAAATTAATTATTTATGGTGATTTGCATAAGATATTATCATATATGTATATTGCGATTTTATATTTGTTGTATTCATTACGTACTACATTATGTTTTGTATGTAACAATAATGCATGAACATTTAAGTTATTTATGATGATATATGCCTAAAGTGGTAATACATATTGTGTAATTTATGCCATCATTATTATTTTCTATACTATATTTGCATGAAATGATAAAGCTTATATATTGTAATTAGATTTATTCAATTTCTTGTAATATGTAAAACATATCATTACTTTTAAAACCAAAATTATATCTCATTTAATTTAAAAGGGGATTTTTTTATTTTTATTTTTAAAAATAAGGCAATGTTTTGATATATAGGAATTCGGGAAGTAGTGCCCTAACATGCTGGGTTGTGATTTCTCGTTTGTCTAAATATCTAAAATATCCTTCTAAACGAATTTTTTTTTACAAATCACAAGATGATTTCAGTTACAAAAGTTTAAAGATATCGTATTCAATCATGCTGGATGTGATGTTTGTACTCTTTTGAAGCGAATGAATCTTGATATTTTTAATTTAAAATATTACGGTTTTGAGGAAATCTCATTTCTAAATTCTTTCAAATTTTTGACATTAAGACAGAAAACTATTCAATTTGGTACCAATTTTGGGCGTTGTGAGGGTGCTAATCCTTCCTCATACGTAACCGACTCCCGAACCTATTTTCTTAATTTTCGTAGACCAAAATATTTTATAAGGTGATCCAATCACACCTAAAAAAGGTTGGTGGCGACTCCCGTTTTCGTTTTTCAAAAGTCGATCCCCGTTTTTCGAACATTCCTTTAAAAATGGTTTTGACAGGAGAGACCACTTCCAAGCAGGTCAATATCTTTCCTCCCCCAATGAAGTTAGATAAAAATAGGAGAGCGACCTGTCTCCAAAGTTAAGAGAAAACATTTACCCTTCTTCTTTTATCCAGAAACCTACGTTGAAAGAGTTAGTGGACTCTTTCCAATTAGTGGTGGTGAAATGTGGGCTTCCTGGCTGTTGTCACACCTGTTCACTTGAGAGCTCTAACTTAAAGAAAAGTCAAGGAGCCAAATGTATAGGAACAAAAAATTATGGACTCGAATGAGATATTTAGAGACAATAGTAGTTGGTTGGAAATGATTGGATTCCAATCCTAGCTTAGTCAGATTGTAATTGGCTAGTTCCTTAGTGGGGAAAAAATACTTATTATTTAGTGGTGGTAATGGCCTGTGGAGACTGTGCCGATGGAGTATATATATGTGTGGGTTGAAATAGAATTCCTGTCAATTCTACTTCCCTAAATCTTTCTCTTTAAGCATCATCTTTAATTGCTCCGAAGAAGAAGATGATGTAGCTAAAGGAAGCTCTTTATGTTACAGCCATCGTATGATTTGGAGTTTAGAAGTAGAAAGATTAGGAACTGTTGCCAGTAAAAAGGAGGCTCTGAAGTTTGGGCAAGCTAAGCTACTAAGGATAATGAAGTAATGTGAGTTTCTATACTCGTTCTCTAGAATGTTGTGTGTTTAGCATGAGTATATGTTAATTTTAGAACGAATTCCATGATAAAGCATGACCTCTGTTGCATGAGAATGCTTGTCTGCTTAAGGTTGAGTAAGTTATGAGTATCCTCCAGCATATTGTTATGAAATGATGTTATAAATTTCTTATAATGTTTGTTTATTTATGGTGGAACATGGAAAGAGATTATTGAAGGGTTTAGATAAAGTTAGGGTTTGGAAAGGGAAATCCTGTTAAATACCACCAAACGGTGTTGTTGTGTGCACTCGTGATGTGTGAAACTCCGGGCCTTGCGAAGGGGACACTATGGTGTTCGAGCATCAATGTATAGGATGGTGAATGGAAGAATGGGCGGAGGAATAGGGAAAAAGGAAATTGGAATTCTGTTAAGATTCCACCATTCAGGATTTTTGGGAGCAAACCATGATTTGCGAAGCTTCGAGCCTTGCTAGAGGGACACTTTGGTGTTTAATATGTCGTAAACTAACTAAAAATTTGATTAAGGCAAGTGCACTTATCAATTAAAAGTATAGCTACGGTGAACAAAGATATTGTTCCCATGAAGACTAAAAGTACGAGTAATTATCGCCTTTCTATTATTTAACCGATAAATTTGAATGATTGATTGAAAACTAAAATTAACTAAATTAATTAACTAATGAACACAACAAAGAACAAATCAAGAAAATAAACGATTAACAAACAAGAAGCGAAACAATACCCAAGAAAGAATTCAACTAGATTTCATCTGTCATTATCAATCTAAATTATGTAATTTCTTTACTTAGTAATTTGATCCGTACAAATCCTTAAATTATGTTAATGTCACTTTCGAGAGTAAGAACAACTGACTCTAGGATGTTTAATTGAATTTTTTCTAATTAAAAACTCAATTATCACGTTAACTCGATCTATCGATTCACAATTAAATTCGACTCTATTCCAATAGATCTATGTCGTCCTATTTCTAGGATTGCATGCAACTCCTCTCAATTATGCAAGACCTACTCTTAAACAAGGTCTATTCCTCCTCTAATTTAAGCACATTAAACATGGATCAATAATCTAGAAATATCAAACCAAGAACAAAGCACACATAATTTAGAAAAAGAAACTAATAATTTATAGCGTAAAATAAAAAATAAAAGACAGAATTCATGATAGGGCTCATTTCCCCTAGGTATTTAGAAAATTAGTTCATGCTTGACAATAGAAACATACAAGATACAGTATACCCACAAGAAACAAACAAATTCATGATAGCTTCCTAAGAAATCAAATGCAAATCTTCAATTTTGATGGAAATCTGCTTCAGAATCGACTTCAATGGTGTTTTTCGAGTTGTTTTCTTAAATATTTTATGACAATTGACTCTTATCTTCTTATTTTTGACATAAATACATTTTAAAATTCCCAAAAAAAACCTAAAAAAATGATTTCCCATGGCTTATGGTGCAAATTCACGAAATTGAAATGGCATACCACATAGTTGTGTGACAAGCCGTGTGGAATGGGTCAACCCATGTGGCTCCTATATCTAGCTTCGATTTTCTTGTTTTCCCTTGTTTTTCACTCATTTTGCTCCCAAATGCTCTATTAAGTATAAAAACATGAATTTAAAGGATTAGGAGCATAAAATTGACAATTAACATCAACTAATCACCCAAAAATGCAGTAAGAATGAGATTAAAACTTGTTACCTTTAGCACTTATCAGTGTTTGAGATTCAAGGTGAAATGTGAAAAAGGTTATTCGAGATGACATCGTGACAATGATATTTAGATTCCATAGAGCACCATCGCAATGGCAGTCAGCAGGCTCTATTGGGTGATATCGCGACGACGATAAGGTCCTTCTGGGCGACACCTCAAAAGAGGTCTAAAGTGTAGGACCATAGTTCACCTATGGCAACTAGGGTAGTCCGCCAGGACAGTAAACACAAGGTAGTCCGTTGGGACAATAAACATGAGGTAGTCCATCGAGACAGTAAACACCGGGAATGTTCACCAGGACAAAAGACATGGGAACGTCCACCAGGACAAAAGATAGGGGAACGTCTTCCAGGACATTTAATATGGGGAAAAAGAGTGAAAGACCATAGCTTGATTATGGAATCATAAATAGTTAGCCAATAAGGTGAACTTAAGAATCATAAGGCGTAAGATCTTAGCTAAGTGATGGATTTGTAAATATCGCAGAATGGGGATGAACTCTAAAGCTGGCAGAACAAGGTAAACCTCCTTGCGAGGTTTTACCATTTAAATTATGAAGTACACATGAACACGAGATTGCAAATTTTAGACAAGTAATCCTATAACAGAGGATGTACTAAATGAAAGAGCGGCATTTAAAGGTCCGCAGATAAAGGGAAACTAGAAGGGACTAAGTCCACCGAGGTCATACTGATGTTGATTCATTTAACTAACTAAAATCATGACAAAGGCAAGCACACCTATCGAGTAGTAGTATAGTTATGGTGAGTTAGGGATATCGTATCCACAAGGACTAAAAGCACTAGTAATTACCTTTTTTCTATTATTTAGCCTATAAATTGAAGGGTTGTTTTTAACCTAAAATTAAACTAATTACTAAGGACTCGGCAGAGAATGAATTGGGAAAATATTCCAAGAAAACCAATGATAAAGATAATACTCAGGAAAGAATCCACCTAAACTTCACTTATTATTCTGAATCTGAGTTAAATGATTTGTTCACTTACCTTCATCCGTAGAAATCCCTAAATTATATTAATATCACTTTCGAGAGTAAAAATAACTGACTCTAGGTTGATTAATTGAAATCTCTTTCTAATTAAAACCCCTATTGTCGTATTAACTCGATCTATGGATTCCCCTATTAGATTTTACTCTAATCCGGTAGATTTATCTCATCCTATTTTTAGGATTGTATGCAACTCCACTCAATTATGCCAGATTTACTCTGTATGCAACTCCACTCAATTATGCCAGATCTACTCTTAAACAGGGACTTTTGCTCCACTGAAATAAGCACATCAATCATGAATTAATATCCTAAAAATATTAACACATGAAGCAAGTACACATAATTGAGATCAAGAACAAATATTTATCATGTAACTCAAGAAATCAAATAATAATATTCATCATAGGTTTCATCTTCCCTAGGTATCTAGGGAATTTAGTTTATAATTTGGGGAGAAAACATCTCAAAATTAGGAAAACAACAAGACATAAAGAACCCAAAAACTTCTAGAGAAATTGAATAGAGATCTTCAACCTTGAAAGAGATCCTGCTTCTGAGTTGATTCTGACAGCACTCTTTGAGTAATTTCTTCCTTCTACTCTGCGTGCTCCCTTAGGTCCTCTTCTAATATGTATTTATAGACTTTAGAATGCTCAGAATCCCTAAAAATTGGCTTTTTTCGCGTATTTGGGAAATAAGGAGTGAAATCGACATGGGCTGGCACATGGGCATGTGGCCAGCCCGTGTGGGAATGGCCAGGCCGTGTAGATCTTGAAAGTAGTTCGTTTTGTCTGATTTTGGCTCGTTTTCTACTCATTTTGCTCCCCTATGCTCTTCTAACATGAAATTAAAAGGATTAGAAGCATCAAATTCACAAATTTATTCGATAAATCATCCAAAAAACATGCCAAGCATGGGATTAAAATATGTTTCTTTTATGGCTTATCAAATATCCCCACACTTAAGCGTTTGCTTGTCCTCAAGCAAAACCCTCAACTCACATTAAAATTAAACTTTCTCAATTCATAATTCTCATCAATAATGTTTATCATAATTCATAAGTAATCATACATTCATAATTCAACTAAAAGAGCACTAAAGATTCAAACAATCCAAGCCATACATTTTTAAAGCATGAAAATATAGGTGTTTCCCCTTATCTAAGTAATTACTTTTAATTCAAAACCGACAAGAATTGACATCCACACTAAATATTCACTCAAATCATTCAAAGTGTTGAAGGTTCAAAAAAAAAATAAGCACTCAATAGTCAAACATAAAAAGTCATAACCATAGGCTTGCATGAAAATCAAATATGCACCACTATAAAATGAGATGATACACCAATCAAAAGGTTTTTAAAGGGTTGTAATGGGGATTGGTTTAAAGGTGTGGATAAAGGCTGAAAAAGAGGGTTAGAATCGAGATTAAATTAATAAATTACCTAATTAGAAAAATAAACTATTGCTGAATACTTACATCAATCGAAATTATCAAATAATAACACGAACTTCTTCTAAAAATGTGAAATTAACTGTTTAAGCTCATAGAACTAGTAATAATCAAAATTAATATGTATTTATATATTTTTTTCTTTTTTTATCTTTTTTTTTATATCAATGGATAATAAGAGAAATTTCAACAACTGAAAAAAAAAAGAACATAGTTAGGCAACTAACCAAATCAAATCTCGACAAAAAGGGAGTCAATAAAACGGGAACAATTCTCAATGAATCAAAAATGAGTTATGGGTTAATATTAATGGGTAAATCAAGAATTGGTTTGTTAGGCTCAAAAGGGTTCACTAAGGGTTAATTATGAAGGTAGGTTTTTTGGGATAAGTGGGTTAAAACCTAGGTGCCTTTATCATCTCAGTATATCAAATCAAAGGTGTGGTCTCGACATGTATAATCGAAGCAAATTCTAGAATAACCAATCAGTATTAACACACTCATAACCAATAATAAAGTGAGCAAGAAAAATGTATGCTCTAAAGGCTCAAAATCTCATACAAATTATGGTTTTTGATATCAATCTTGCAAATCTCAAACTTTAAGGTAATACCTCAATTTAGGGAAACAACCTAGCAAATTTTTTTATTCTGAAAATAGACTTATCATGCTTGATTCTCTAATGTCTTAAAGTTTAAACAATCAATGCACAATTACCTATGAATTTAATCTAAACATATCAATAAAAATCACAAATCGATAAAAATTCATTCTAATAGTAAAATGAGAAAGTTTCTTTAACACAAGACATAATTTAGGGATTTTCTAATAATCATATAAATAACCTTCCCACACTTAAGATGTACATTGTCCTCAATGTACAAAAATAGATAACCACAGTAGAAATAAAATATCATAAGAGAGGGAGAGAATTGAAACTCCCTTGAATATTGGAGGAAATGCCCATAATAGTGAAAAGTAGAATTGTAGATAAATGTAGATGTAGGGAATGATTCTAAACAATTGATAAGAAAATAAACACAACACTGAAGAAGATTAAAGGGTTACTCGATTAGAAACAACCATAATAAATAAAATATAGTTCAAAATATAAAAGCGAAAAAGTCTAGAAAAATACAAATAAACAGAAAAATAAAAATAAAAATAAAAACTGATAAGAAAAATAAAATAAAATAAAAATAAATGGACTCAAAAGTCATCATCATCAGACGCATCAGCATTGTGAGTCGTCGGCGCTGGAGGAGAAATATGGAAATATTGACAAATCTGCTGCAATGTCGCATCAATATTGTTGAACCTCTGAACACAGTATGATGAAAACTAGTGAACTCCTCAGAAGCTAGCAGCAGAAGGAATAGGTCGGTGACTCGAAGGTGGAGGCTGTGGTGGGTCCTCGTGATAGGGAGGAACATTATCAGTGAAGTCCTCAGGTTCATTTTGAGCGTCAGAATGAAACAATTTGTACTGAGGAGGACCTACTCCATGGCATTGCTCGATCATCCTCATGTATATCATGCTCGAGATGCCTTGAGGGGATATCTAGCTAACTAGTGTGAGTGTGGAGGACTGCTCCAGTGTGTCAAGGAGACCAAAGTGTTGAGCGAGACGAGTCACATAAGGGCCTAGACAGATGGTGCCCTTCCTATGGTGGTCAGTCTGATGGCATAAAGATAGAGCGATGAAATACGCCAAATCAAATATATGTCTATGTGCCATGCTCCATAGAAAGTAAGCATCGTGAGTGCTAATGACTCTGGTGCTCTCTCTCCGACCTGTCAAGGTGTGAGCTAAAAGAGCATTATCGTAAGGTCGGAGAGGGAGAAGTCGCCTTCGAGTGACTCGGATCATATGGTGTCTGGCTAGATGTAAAGTCGGTCCAACAATGTGATGACGAGTGGTGGATATGCCGATGTCTAAGGAAGTCACTAGCGCTCATAAATTCCTCCGTATAGAGTTCCATAGAAGCATCGAACTCTAGGACACTCATCTGTCACACTAAACCACCAAGGCGGAAAGTGATGGTGCTTGGCTCGTCATGAACTGTCATGACCTGCTGTACTAGAAATGTCGAGCAAAACTCTAATGTCAGCTCCATGTAGGTGGGCTCGATGATGGCAAAGAATCTATCCTACAAAGCTGTGGCGATAATGGCGCACACGTCATCAACGAGTCAGACCTGATCCAACACGGCCCAATCAATGTAGCGACCTGGACCAAGTGGTCGTGCTCGAAAGAGCTGATATAAATTCTCCTGGGGGCCTGCCGAGAATTAGAGATAGCGGTGACGTGCCTCGATAGAAGCGCTCAAGGAGGATGTCCTACCGAAACCTTTCTACTTTTCCGAAGCGGGGACAGCGACCTTAGATTTGCCATGAGTGTTTGTCATTGTGTGCCTAAAAAATAAAAATAAAAGAATTTATCAACAAATAAACAAATCAAGCATCACCAAAGGTTAAGAATGTCAAATCTAAATAGTCCTAAATAGCAAATTTCTCCTAAATAAAGAATCAAAATATTCTAAAAGCAAGAGTAATGAAAAGTAGAAATAAATAAATAATCCTAATACTACGAATAGAGAATACACCACTCAGTCTAAGAATGTCAAAAACAGTGAGCAAGGACATTGAAATAAGAAACTAAGAATGCATCAGGAAAATGGCTAAAAACATAAACTAAAATAGCGGTAGTAATACAAATAAATGATTTACTAAAGAGAAAGTAAAATAAGTAGCAACTATATTCATAAAAAAAAGGTAAATAACTGCTAATAATAAAAAAATAATAAATAATATAAAAAAATAATATAGTAATAATAATACATAAGAAATAAATAATTAATTAAATAAAGAACATAGAAGGGAAAATGGGGAAAACCGACTGAGAAGAAGGTGGTGGCCGGAGCTAGGGGCGCGGCGGTAGGGTGGTTCGTGTGTGTGGACTGATGAGAGTGTGGGAAAGGGAAATGAGGAGGATGGAAGGGGTGAGTTGGAGGAGGATGGAAGGGGTGAGTTGAAGGAGGAGAGGGGCGGTCGGGGTTAGTGCGCGAGCGATTGGGTCTAGGTCGACTAGGGTGTGAGGGGATGTTCGGTTAGGGTGGCTTTGTGGTGGTGGTTGCTGTGCGACGGGGTGAGGATAAAGGAAAGTAAGGGGGTGCGAGGGGGGAAAGACGGAGGTGTAGTGGTTGTACGACTTGGGGAAGATGGGGAAGAAAAGGGAAAAAAGGAATGAGAGAAAGGTATGTGAGGTTAAGGATGGGCGTTGGAACGAAGGTGAAGGGGAAGAAGTAGAAGAGGGGAGTTTAGCGTGGTGGCTAGTCGAGGAATGGTGGCCGGAGTAGAGGAAGGTTGGGCTTGACGGCGGCTAGGGTTCTTGGGAATTTAGGAGGAAAAAGACAAAATAAAGAAATAAGATAAAAGAAGTTAGGGTTTTATGGGGTGACGTGGTCGTGTTTAGGCTTGTGTTGGGCTACACGACCATGTCACACGCCCGTGTGGTCTCCTGTTCTTCCCATGTGCGATTAATGAAACAGCCTAGTTTTCACACAGCCTTGGACACGCCCGTGTGTCCAAGCCATATGGTTCACACGGCCGTGTTGCATGGTTGTGTGCAATTTCCTTCGCTTCTCTCACACCTGTGTAACCTCCCACACACCTGTGTGGCACGACCGTGTGCCTTGCCCATGTAACTCTCTGACTTGTTTCAAATTTGAAAAATTAAGCTCCAGGTTTCACACGGCCTAGGATACGCTCGTGTGGACTATTTTAGCCTGCGTCTCTGTTGATTTTTGGAAAAACTAAATCCCAAGCTCCATACGCCCAAGGACAGGCCTGTGTGTCCAGGCCGTGTAGGTCACACAACTGTGTGGGTCACACGGTCGTGTAACTCATTGTCAATTTTTTTCAAAATTTAAAACTAAGTCAAAAAGATCCACACGGCCTAGGACACGCCTGTGTGTCCAGGCTGTGTAGGTTTTAAAAACCTTTTTTTATTAATTAACTTTAAAAATATCATGAGATACAATTAGTAAATTAGGAATGTTAACGCTCGGTTTGCCTCCTGAGAAGTACTTATTTAAAGTCTAAGCTCGACTTACCTCGTATTTGCATAGTCATGGCGGTTTGCGGAGTCGAAACTCCTCTTTCTTGCTGACAAGTCTTTTATTCAAATAAGGTTTAATTCGAGTAATGTTTACCTTAAAAGTGCCGAAATGAGAATGAGTTACCTCGGCTGTACCATATGGGAAGATAATAAGTATCATAAAAGGAGTCGTTTCATTTACGTTAAGCTCTAAAGTGGTTATTCGAGGGTCAGTTTCATCTAATAACACCTGATCTCCAACCTTAAATTGGTTTGTCCTATCCTTAAGCTCATCATGGAATCACTTTGGTTCATCGTGTACTCTCCATTTCTCTTTGACTTGTGTTCTCCATTCATCTAGTTCATCAATTTGTAGTCTTCTTTCTTCATGATTTGTTCTCTTTTTGTCATATAAACTAGATCGTGGTTCTATCACGTTTTTCCAAGGTGTTTTCTACAAAGAATGTTGAGCCACAAGGTTATTAACATTAACAGAACTCGTATAATCATCTCGATCACTAGATATCCTAACAGAATCACAAGCTTGGAGTTTAATTGTGTCATTACCTGTATGAAGTATTAACTCACCTGTACCAACATATATGATAGTTCTAGTAGTTGCTAAAAAGGGTTGTCCTAAAATTAAAGGTACGTCACTATCCTCATCCATGTCTAGAACAACAAAGTCAACTGATAATATAAATTTATCAATTTTAACAAGTACGTCTTCAACAATACCCCTAGGAAATCTAATAGTTCTATCTGCCAATTTAATGCTCATCCTAGTTTGTTTGGGGTTCCCAAGACCTAGTTGTTTAAACATTTTATATGTCATGACAGTGATACTTGCCCATAAATTAGCTAAAGTATTATTAACATTTAAACTACCAATTAAACAAGGAATAGTAAAACTCTCCAGATCTTTTAACTTGCTGGGTAGTTTATTCTACAAAATGGCTGAGCAAACTGCATTTAGCTCCATGTGCAGCGAATCATCTAACTTTCGCTTATTTGCTAAAAGCTCTTTTAAAAAATTTAACGAAATTCAGCATCTGTAAAAGAGCTTCAATAAATGGTAAGTTAATATGTAGCTTTTTCAAAAGTTTAAGAAATTTACCAATTTTTTCATTTGTGTGGTCTTTCCTAGTCGCATTTGGATATGGCACACGAGGTTTATACTCCTTTCTTACTGGTTTTTGTTTGTTGTGGCTTACTTCAACCTTACCATTGTTTACCACATTTTCTTGTCTCGGTTCAAATTCAGATTCAGCTAACCCTTCTTCATTTCAAATAGTAATCGCATGAAGTTACTCTCTTGGGTTAGTTTCAGTGTTGTTTGGCAAGCTACCTTGTGGTTGTTCTGAAATCATCTTTGCCAATTGACCGATTTGATTCTCAAGCCCTTGAATTGATGCTTGTTGATTTTTGAGTGTTGTTTCAGTGTTTTGGAAGTAGATTTCTGACACTGAAATAAATTTCATCAACATCTCCTTAATGTTCAACTTGTTCTCTTACTGGTAGGGTTGTTGTTGAAAGCCTGGAGGGGGTTGTGGTCTTTGACTTCCTTGACCACCCCAAGAGAAATTGGGATGGTTCCTCCAACCTAAATTACAAGTGTTACTATAGGGATTATTCTGATGTCTAGAATTTTTACCCATATAGTTGACTTGTTCGCTTTCTATGCTAGGGTTGTAAGATAGACATTCTGAATTGTTCATCCTTCCTCTATTTGTATTGCACTGCATCACCGAATGTACCTGCATAGAACCATATAAACCATCAATCTTTTTATTTAAAAGTTCTACCTGATTCGATAACATGGTGACTGCATCAACACTAAAGACACCAGCTACTTTCATTGGCTTTGTCCTCATGACTTACCACTAATAATTATTTAGTGAAATCTCCTCTATAAACTCATAAGCCGCTTCAGGTATTTTATTATTCAAAGTACCACCAGCGACTGCATCTATCAGTTGCCTAGTTGAGGGGTTCAAACCGTTGTAGAAAGTCTAAACCTGTAGCCATAGAGGTAACCCATGGTGAGGGAACCATCTTAATAAATCCTTATTCCTCTCCCATGCATCGTAAAGGGTTTCTAAATCCATTTGCACAAAGGAAAAGATATCATTCCTCAGCTTCGTTGTCCTAGCCAGTAGAAAGTACTTTAACAAAAATTTCTCGGTCATTTGCTCTCATGTAGTGATAGAACCTCGTGGTAAAGAATTCAACCACTGTTTAGCCTTATTCCTCAACGAGAAGGGAAACAACCGAAGGCGAATGGCATCGTCAGAAATGTCATTTATCTTAAAAGTGTCACAGAATTCTAGGAAATTAGCTGAATGAGTATTTGGGTCTTCGTCCTGCAAACCATCAAACTGAACATACTGTTGAATCATTTGAATAGTGTTAGGTTTTAGTTTAAAATTATTTACAGCAATAGCAGGTCTAACAATACTCGATTCAGCCCCAGTTAAATTGGGCTTGGCATAATCGTACATAGTACGAGGAGCAGGATTTGCTGCAACTATAGAAGGCAGTTGATTATTCTGATTTTCAGCAATCTCCTCAGTAATAACAATAACTTCCTCTTGCTCTTCTACTGTACTCTGTCGACTTTGCCTCGCTTCTCTACGGTTTCTGCGAGCTGTACTTTCGATCTCACTGTCAAATACGAGAGGTCCTGACGGGTTTCTTCTAGTCATATACTAAAGGAACCTGCCAGAAGCAAACAAAAAGAAAAATTAGTAAACAGAATTAAACTAAAAACAAAAATAGAATACAATTAAAATAAAAATAAAAATGGCTAAAGTAATAAAAATTAAGTGTTCCTAATATTTTAGTCCCCGGCAACGGCACCAAAAACTTGATGTTGATTCACTTAACTAACTAAAATCACGACAAAGGCACCTATCGAGTAGTAGGATGGTTATGGTGAGTTGGTGATATCGTATCCATGAGGACTAAAAGTACTAGTAATTACCTTTTTTTCTATTATTTAGCCTATAAATTGAAGGGTTGTTTTTAACCTAAAATTAAACTAATTACTAAGGACTCGACAGAGAATGAATTAGGAAATATTCAAAGAAAACAATGATAAAGACAATACCCAGGAAAGAATCCATCTAGATTTCACTTATGATTCTGAATCTGAGTTAAATGATTTATTCACTTGCCTTCATCCGTAGAAATCCCTAAATTATATTAATATCTCTTTTGAGAGTAAAAATAACTGACTCTAGGTTGATTAATTGAAATCTCTTTCTAATTAAAACCCCTATTGTCGCATTAACTCGATCTATGGATTCCCCTATTAGATTTGACTCTAATCCGAAAGATTTATGTTGTCTTATTTCTAGGATTGCATGCAACTCCACTCAATTATGCCAGATCTACTCTTCAACAGGGACTTTTGCTCTACTGAAATAAGCACATCAATCATGAATTAACATCCTGAAAACATTAACACATGAAGTAAGTACACATAATTGAGATCAAGAACAAATATTTATCATGTAACTCAAAAAAATCAAATAATAATATTCATCATAGGTTTCATCTTCCCTAGGTATCTAGGGAATTTAGTTCATAATTTGGGGAGAAAACATCTCAAAATTAAGAAAACAACAAGAACATCTCAAAATTAGGAAAACAACAAGACATAAAGAACCCAAAAACTTCTAGAGAAATTGAATGGAGATCTTCAATCTTGAAGGAGATCCTGCTTTTGAGTTGATTCTGACGGTATTCTTCGAGTAATTTCTTCCTTCTACTCTACGTGTTCCCTTAGGCCCTCTTCTAGTGTGTATTTATAGACTTTAGAATGCTCAGAATCCCTAAAAATTGGCTTTTTCCACATGCTTGGGAAACAGGAAGCGAAATCGACACAAGCTGGCACATGGGCATGTGGCCAGCCCGTGTGCCTCAGACGGGCATGTGCTCAGCCGGTGCAGGAATGGCCAGGCCTTATGGATCCTGAAAAAAGCTCATTTTGTCCAATCTTGGCCCGTATTTTGCTCTTTTTGCTCCCCTATGCTCTCCTAAGTATAAAAACATGAAATTAAAGGATTAGGAGCATTAAATTCACTAAATTATATGATAAATAATCCAAAAAAACATGCCAAGCATGGCTTATCACATACTCGGGCTAAATCCCTCGGGCTGGCTAAAGATTGAGTTCGACAAGGACTAACATAGGGCAAGTAGTCTGCCAAGATATAGGGAGGATAAGAATATGAAATTCTAGGGAAGTCAATGTCAAATAGCCAATGACTGACATTGGGTCTCCCATCTAAGATTGCGAGGGAACAAAAAATTTGGTTGAAGTGTGTTCAAGTCCGTGTTCCTAGAGAATACATATCTTGAACAAAATTCGTGTATACTACAAATAGAGGAGAAGTTAGTTAGTAGTGGACTTTAAGGGAAAAAGGGGAAGACAAAGACCACATTACTATAGTCTGCTAGTAGTGCGCAACGAAATGTGCAAGTATACACAATCATTATCAAGTAATAAGTATGTAAGAAAATAGTATCGCCTCATCAGGGACTGTGTTTAAATCAATAATAATAAAATTAATATTCACAAGTTGGTTAACAAAACACAATATTTTTAAGATGATGAATGTTAAAATTAAATTAATCAACTATATACAAATTAATTAACCTAAATGCAGAGAAATGAAATAAAATGCAATAAAATGGTTTAGCAGCAATTCTCAAGTTTTAACAACAATAACATGAATAAGCTAGAACAATTACAACACTTGACTTAATTCATTCTTTTTATTGTTTAACAAAGTTCCGAAAAAATTCCATCGCAACTCGATCATTCATTAACTTGAAATCTCATATAAGTTCTTTCAAAGTCTTATACTTAGGAAAACATGCATTTTTCTATGTCAATATTTAAAGATTACTTAGAATTTATGTGAAGTAATAGGGAGTGAGTCAGTTTGAAACAATTTAATCACTCAAACCTAAAGTTATGCAAGGTAATAGTATTCTTTTGGAATCATTACGAACCTTTAATTTATTCTGGGTCGGATATAAATTAAGCATGTACCTTCCAATTATTGTGTCCATTAATCACCATCTGGGTCAGATTAAGCAACTGATTGTAATGTATTCAAACCTATTTTGGTGCATGAATAACATGAATCATTTTAATTTGAAGCATGAACAATTGAGGCACAGAAAAATAAAAACATGAATTTAATAAATTTAATCAAATCATTTCAATTATTCTAGTTGAAACAATTTAAGTCATCATCATTAATGGAAAAACAATCAAACAACTTGCAAACATAATTAAAAACTAAGAACAAATTAAAGATAAACGAAGAAGAAACTCTTGATGAATTCACTGATTCCCTGAAGACTATTTGTAGTGGCTTCCTCAAATTTTCGTGGTTTTTCCTTTGCAAATTGTTCCTCAAGGTGGCTGACCAAAAGCGTTTTTCTCTCATAGAAATGCTAGCTAAAAGAAAATGGAAAGATGGAGAGCTTTAGGCGTGGAAGAGAGGAGAGAATAATGAGAGAATTATTAAGTATTGAGGGATGAGATGAAAGGTGAATGAAAGGCCCATTTGTACTTGAGGGAAAGCTTGGGTGTTTGCTAAAACTATCATGCACATCCCTTGAGAATCTCTTAAGCATGGTTGGCCATGATTTGTTGGGTGAGGGGTTGATGGTTGCTTGATTTATGACTGATTCTTCCTTGATTCAAGGAATGGGGTTGGACGGCAATCAAGGCAACTTGTTGGGGCCATTATGTGATTTTTGACACATGCAGGGGCCCTTAAATAGTAGTTCCAAAAGTCTTTTTGGGCTGCTCTTCATGTCTCTGCTGAATTTGGGCTTTTCTTCCCCCTATTGGATGGTATGTCAACCCAATTAAAAAGCAGATTAATTCTTTTCAGCAACCATCTTCCAAGTTGGGTCAAGGCAATTTTTATGAGCCCAATTCATCAGCTTGTTATCCACATTGTTTAATAATTAGCTCACTTGCATGTGTTTCCTAACTAGCTCCCAAAATTGAGTAATTTAGTGGTCCATACTGCAGTATTTTAAATAGGAAATTAACATGTAGCATAATAAAGTAATTTATGTAAAATTAATACCTAATAAAGTGCGCCATGTCTCAATATGAACTAACATTACACAATTAGTTATTTAAATGCTAGAGATATGCATAAATTCTAAGTAAAAAAGTGATAAACAAACCTATACAATTTAGACTTATCAGCTAGTGACTAGGGACTGGAAAAATTATTTCAAACCTATAATCCTTTAGTTTTGAACTTTGTTATGTGAACGTTATGCATAATCTCACTAAGTTTTATTGAACTTACAAATGATCTGTTTTATTGCATGATAAAGTTGTCACCTGGAAAATCGAGTGGATGGTTGAGCCAGACATAGCCAACTTAAGGAAAAAAGGGGCAATAGTCATAACATGCGTATAAAGGGGCACTCTTAAAGACCGCGACTCGGGTTTAGTCAATTCATAAAATTTTCAAGTCTTATAGTCAAATTTTGAATTAAATTTGTAAGGCCGCAACTTTAAAAGATGTGTAAGCTAGTATAGGTTAATTTGTATAAATAATAGTCATAATTTAAATAATATTTAAATTCATAAATTTTAACCAGTTATTCAAGTCTTGTGTTATTTGGGACTTGAAGACCGGGTCAGGCCTAAGGTGTTATAGCTGGGCATTTTCTAAAGCTTGTAGAGAGAATAAGGCTAAGCAGATTGAGCTCGAAAATTCCATGAGTTCTCTTAATAAATCACTTGCTTAGTTTTGCCACATTCATGAAGGCACAGTCCACCAAAATTAGGAGCTTTTTTATTCCGTCTCTATTTGGGAGGCTAAGTACAATTCCTTGGAGAAGGAGATAAATGACAAGTTCTGCCAACTAGAGGCTAATAAGAAGGCTCTAGACGGACAACACCTCTCATACTTGGAGCAGCTCTAAAAAGAAAACCACGAGGCTCTAAAGAACTATAAGGTGGAGACTAAAGCTAGCATTAAAAGCTATTTGCCTAAACTAAGATCAAATTTGATACTGCACGCCTAAGTCACTGCAGGTCCGTTTAATGTTAGTTTGGTAAATTTCCATTGCACATACAAACTCACAAATTTGGATCTTGTTTTCGATGTTTTCAGTCCCTCGGGTGAAGAGTGGGAAAATTTTAGAAGGAATGGAGAGAATCAGGTAAGCTCTTCTACTCTCAGGATCTATGGTTAACTAGCCCCACTCCTAAAAAAGGAATTAGCCCTAAGGAAGAGGGTCCAGAAGATCCCGCCACTACAACTCCACCAGATGAAGAAAAGGATTAAAATTTTCTCTTTTATTAATGAA
Source organism: Gossypium longicalyx (assembly GCA_025698465.1). Taxonomy (NCBI): domain Eukaryota; kingdom Viridiplantae; phylum Streptophyta; class Magnoliopsida; order Malvales; family Malvaceae; genus Gossypium; species Gossypium longicalyx. The sequence continues at coordinate 86,005,012 of CM047000.1, forward strand.
AGTTTTATATTCTTCTCTAGCCTTCATGACTACTTACTCTTCTTGCTTACTTTTTCTTTTCCTTACAATCTTTTGAATATTCATTCTCAACTCCTTGGTTTGCTGATTCTCCTTCGCATTTTACACTCATCACCTTAATATGCCTATAGAAATTCAACTCCCCAACACACAACATAACAGTCACACCCAGTTTCCTTTAAACTTGTAAATTAGGACATCGAGGGGTTAAATTGAAAGAGAAAGTAAGCTGGAGGTCTCTTCTGAAAAATGAAGAAAAGATAGTAATTAAAATTGGATAAGGTTCAGATCCAAATCTGGTTCAATTGGATTAGAACCAGTCGATCTCTTAGTGGGAGGCACAATGACTGTGAATGGGTGGATTTTACACGGTTGAAGACTCATTTTGTATTCTAACCAATACTCAGACCAATACATAGCCCTAGTCGAATCATCTTCTATCTTTCCAAAAAAATTTTAAGCTTTACATTTTCTAATTTTATCAATCAGGGACTGCGTGAGCTTTTAGTATTCTGAGGACAAAAAGGAGTCATCGGAGGCACAATAAGGGGCGGATGTTGCGGAGACGTAGGGTTGGATCCCATAAACTCGGAAAACCATTAGCTCATCATACCGCAGAAGGTATTTTTTGTCTCATTTACGGAAAATTACAGAATTGAAACACTATGACTTGCTCCCTAATTGGAAGCTAAAATGTTACTATCAACTTCATCAATGACGGAACGATTTGATTCGGCTGACATCTTTATATCTATAAGAAAACAAGATCATATCAGATCAAATAGCATCACACTATCACAAGTTAGTATGGCATGTATTTTCTAGACTCAGTACACGCTACGTTCAGTCTTAGAATCGACTAAATTGTAGCTATGATGCCACTAAGAGTAGCAACCCTCACCAGGTTCGATCATCGGACTTGAGTTATAGGATGCTACAACAGTTAATGGAGCAATTCATATACAGTTCCAACTTTAAACATTTAATTAAACAATCAAAACAATTCATAATTCATGCATAATATCATTTACAAACCAATTCAAATCGAACTTACGAAAGCTTATAAGTTAACCCATGTATAAATAAGGACCATACTGAAAACTTTTCAAAAAGTAAGGTAATTTTTGAAGTTAGGGTCATATGGTTGTGTGTCCAAGCCGTGCTACAAATGGTAACCGTGTAGAATTGGAGTCACATGACCATGTGGCTAGGCTTTGTAACAAACTAAGACCGTGTGAAAATTAAAAGACTACATCAATAGTACCGATAGGGGCGTGTGGCCAGCCCGTGTGACATTCGAAGATCGTATAATACATAAATCTCCTAACTACCATAGAGCACACAGTCGTGTCACTTGTCTGTGTGTGACACACAACTGTGTGTTAGCCAGTGTATGCAAAATGAACCTTTTCATACAAGTCACCAAAACCAATCTTAAATAGGGTAACCAAATGCATCTATCAACTTTTAAAATCTATACAAAACATACCAAATCATATCATATAAATAGACCTAATCATTTAACCAATATGCCTCAATGCCACCATCACAATTCAAGGATTTCAAATCACTACAAATCATTCAACTAAACTTGTACCATTCATGCTATTCATGTTATGCACCAAACATACCATTTCACATACTAGGTCGACCAAACCAACTTCATGCTTGGTTCACTTCCATGAACCAACAAGTGAACATATCTATAATGAAATTCCTATAAACATATCATCAACCATTCAAAACAACATTAAACTTATAAGCCATTCTTATTGCCTAGCAAAGGTATACACTTTGACATATTAAACCCATTTACAATTTATATACACATTCAAGACAAGTATCATTTAAAGACCATTTCACCAACTTTCAATATCAACACTTAACTATATAAAAACCAATTTACATGCCACATAATTGGATCTAAAACGATTCAAAAATCTACTAAAACTGAAGTTGGATAATGTGAGCTCCGAGTTGATCCAATCTTTACATTCCGCAAAAGACAACTACAAGACAGGAAACATAATCAGGTAAGAATTATATATGCTTAGTAAGCTCATAAGTGTTAACACATTAACTTACCTCATTTCATAAGTAAATCTATCAAAATAGCAAGTTTAACTAAGTTTCTTGTCACAACATATCACAACTGTAAGGTGAGTATTTCATATTTAGTCATATAATCCGTAAATTTGCTCATACCATTCAATTCAGTATCATTTCATCAAAACTATCAAACAGAAACATGATTTTTGCTCAATTAAGCATAAGAACACGTATAGTTGTATGAACACATTCATTTCCAATTATTATACGGAATCAAAAAATATATTTCCTTTTAAATAGTTAGCCCGATGAACTAAATGAATAGATACGAATACGCAAAAAACTACACCACACAGTAGGCACCGAAGTGCTTTAATAGTAGGCACCGAAGTACTGAACAGGAGGGAACATAGTGAAAATTTTGTACAACCGCAACTAACCCTATTGGCATGCCAATTGTATCCTATCCTATGCTTATCTGGGCTCAATACACATATTATAACAATTCTTTACATTTCAGTCCTTCTCGCCTTTTTGTACCATTTTGAATACATTTCAAAATCAATTTATATAACAAAAATTCATAATTTAAGCATAATCAATACATTTATAGACATAACTACACCATATGAACTTACTAGGAGCAAATAACAATAACAGAAGTGTTAGGGACTAGTCTGTAATTTTCCCTTTTCCTCGATTATCTTTCTATCGGTTCACTTCTTGATCTATAGAGTAATTCATTTCAAATTATAATTGCCAATTACCTTAAATCATCTTATTCAGTTTACATGTCAACTTAATTTTTTTTCATAATTTTCCTAAATTTTCTCATTTTTTTCAATTTAATCCCTAAAACCAAAACTATCATATCTTTCCCATTTAAGCTTCGTTTTTCAATCCGTTTTCAATTTCATCCTTATTTAACCATATAGAAACAGTAATTACATAATTTTCATGTCATATCAATAATATTTTTATTTTAGTCCCTAAACTCAAAACTAACCAAATTCACTTACAAATTAGTCCTTAATCATTTCTAAGCTTACAACCAAACCATTTAATGTCAAAAACCTCAAAATTCATCAATGAAAGAATTTTAAAACTTTGATAGTTTTACAAAATATTCCATGGACTAGCTAAGATTAAGCTACAACGATATCAAAAACATAAAATTTACTAAAAAAAGGCCCTGAAAGTACTTACATGCATGGTTGGAAGCTTGGCCAACATTCTCTAAGCTTAAAAATGGAGTTTTGGTGAAGAAAGGGGGAAAAGGAAAAGGAAATGGCCATATGCTTTATTTTATGCTTTAACAAATTTTAATTATAAACTAATATTATAATTAACATAAATTTTCCATTTAAAACCATATATTAACCATCCACTATAATATATTATGGCATAATTGTCATTTAAATCCAGTCCATTATATCATTGACCCCATTTAGCTAATATAAATTAAATATGATTGACTTTTATAATTTTTCCAATTTAGTCCTTATACCTTAATTACTAACTAATCAATAAAATTATCAGACCAAAAATCACCATAATACTATAAATGACACTTAAATATTAATAAATAATATTTAATCACTCGATCATCAGAAAATGGGGTGTTGAAACACACTATTTTCTGTACCACTGAAAACGAGTTGTTACAAAAAGTTTATTGCTATAAATATCACAAACTAGCTCGATTTTCAAAATTTTATTTTTTGTTGTTCAAAAAAAATGTTTTCAAACCAGATTTTTCTAGCAAAACATATAATCAAAAATATTTTGCATTTTATTCATTTTGGTCCCTTTATTTGAAATGCTCATATTTTTTAATATTTAACATCATATCAAAATTTGATTTCATATTGACATTGTACTTTTAATCTATAGCATAATTTTTTAACAACTTTCAATTTATTCATTTTAGTTTCTAGTGTCACAAAACTAAATATCAAGCCTAGTTAAATTTCAAATCTATTCCAACAGTTTTCTCTACTTTTCAACTTGGTCCTAATATGCTCAAAACTCATACTTCAATTTCTCTTCAAAATCAAACTCAATTTCATCAAATACCCATTAATAACAATTTGATAAACATTTAAAAATTGAAAATTCCAAGGCATGGGTATGCTTAATCAAAGATTTTATGATCATGAAAACATAAAAAATTCAAAGAATGGACTTAAGTACCTTAAGGATTTTGGACCAATTTGTAAAGAAAGAAAAAGAGAAAATTCTTTCTTTTTCTTCCTATTTGGAGGACGCAAGCTTGAAAAGAATGAATACTCTCTCCACTACTTGTTATTTATACTAAGATTAATGTTTTAATTAACTTAATTAATCATGATTAGTTTCCTAATTTAAGACATATACTTGTTTATTAATTCTAATTATGGAACTAAATGGATATCATCATCATTTTCCACTATCACACAAGAAACAATGGTTTCATAACCATTTAGGTCCCTTGGTTGATTACTAATTAGGTCCTCAAGCGTTTTCGAAATTAAAATTCAATAGTGATTGAACTTTTACAATTTAGTCCCTGAACTTTAATTAATGATTTTCTCGATTTAATTTCTCAATAATTTACTAATATATTTTCATACTAACTTTGTAAATCCTTCTATTCATATTTTCACTAACTCTGTTTATGGAATTGGGTTCCGAAATTGCATTTTCCAACACCAGAAAAATCGGATTGTTACAGAATGGATTTAACCCATAGAGACAAAGTCATTGGATGAGAACTTAATAAGTAGATTCTGTAATGGTATATAAAAGGGAGAGCTCAATCATGATACTTTAATGGAATGACTCGATGACTAAATAATGTTGTAATTAATAGACGATGAGTTAGAATTTAATTCTATTATTTGAGCCCTAATTATATATGTCTAATCGATCACTCTGCTAGCTTAATATAACATTGATGGTTTGCATTTGAATCAATGAGATGAGTAAATGAAAATGATGAATTAGAGAAATAGATCGCATGTATCACTATTCGTAGTGAATTTGTTTTCTCACTATGAGCAAGAGATGACTTAGAGATTGAAGTAATATTTTCAAATTAGTATTTGATTGATTGTGACTAAATAATTAAATATCAAAGTGAAAATTAAATTAATCAATCATTGCAGTCTTGTTGAGCAAGGAAATTAAATTTAATTTACTCATTGATTCTAACATGATAAAGTGGTCATGACTTTAACAGAATTAAAATTGGGTTGAAAAAATAAATATATTATAAAATTAATTAAATTTATTTTAATTAAATAATTAATTAATTTTTTGAGAGTAGAAAAATGATTATTAGGTAGGTTAAATTATATGAGATAATTAAATATCTAAATAACATATATAATTGTACCCAACTCACAATTGAGTCCAAGAGACCTGATTAATACATGATGGGCGAAAAACCCTAGTCTCCATAGAGGAGGGTGTTGCCCCTTATTTAGTCCTAGTAAGAATGCATATTTTAAATTAAAATATTATTATTTTTTGCTCCTTCTTGTTCAACTAATACTCTTGTGATTTTCTCAATAAATAAAGACCGATGGCAAGGTAAAAAAAATAAACAATATTTAGTGTTGGTACTCTTATCAAAATTCAGTGACATTTATTCTTCCAAATATATTCTAATTTTGAGAGTCTTTTTTTCTATTTCTAGACTATGAGAATTTCTTATATTCCCACCAAGTATCAATAGAAACATCGGTTTGTGAATTAGAGCACACACTCTAAGCAAGCTAGGGTTTGAGAATAGAAAAGAATATCGTGTTGGTCAAAAGTCGGGAAACATCTTATATTGCCTATTCCAAAGCACGGGTACAAATTTGATAAAGAGTTTATTGCTATAAATAACACCATATTTCAGGTTTTAGTAAAAAAAAACATAATTTTTTGTTGTGCAACAAATTGGTTTTATAAACTAAAGTTTTCCAACAGAAACACTAGGAAGCACATAAGTGTTGATCCTTCAAGCATACAAAAAGCACCAAAGTGCTAAGCGCGAAGGTATCATGGACTACATGTGAATGCAAGGCCCAAAGACAAAAGAGAGTGCACAAAATAGGTGTAAGGCTCAAAAGCATCATAACTTCAACCATAACAAAACTTCATATTTAATCCATATCCAATCATATCCTACTTATTTCACTAAGTTTACTAGGACACATTATGTACATAAATATCTTAAATCAATTATGGCAAAAAACATATTCCTCATTCATACAGAAATGAATACAAAGCTTATAGATTTCACATAGTTTCGAGTATATCAGACAAACTTTTGTCTAATTTCACATATTGGCACAATGAATGCCTTCACAAATACGTTCAATTCCAATTTATCAATTTAGGTCTTATAGCCATGTTCATTGTTCAGATTATTATTTTCAAGCATAAAAGGTATTATGTTTATTTGTTTGTTAACATTTTCATAGTGATTTCTAAGAAGGGTTGTTTTGACCTCACATATAATTGAACCTTCATTTTATAAGTTTTACACCATTATCATGTACCAAAAATTCTCTTATTAAACAAGATAGCTTGTAAATACATGTTACTTGTCAATATTACCAACCCACACACACGTACTAATCAAATCACTTTTATATGCCATTCCATGACAACCAAATTTTTCATATCACATTATTAGTTGGTTTGCCACATTATAACTAAGGCTCATTAGGCTTAAACCTTTCACAAGTCAATGTTTCAAACACACTTGTCCATGGAGATTTCCATGCAACTATTACATAAACATTTTCAGATTCATTACAAAATTTAACTAATTTCCTAAACATATTAGTGTAGGAAAGTAAAAGCAATCCTTATTTGAATCCATCCTTTTACTAGCTTGAAGATTCATTTCTCATCTTTTCTCATTCACCTATCCACAAACATATAACCAAATATTATTCAAAGTTTTCTTGTAACAACCCATAACAAATATCAAGTTAAGGAAGATGGAAAACTTTATTACTAACCTTATTGAAGCTTTCTATCTCTAGCTTCAAGTTCCTCTCTCAAGAACCATAAAAAGACCTTGCTAAAATAATGGTTTTGAAGGTTATTTTCTAGTTGATCTATGCAAGAACTCAATATGGGTGTTGATATTTTTTTTAAGAGATTTAGAGAAAATAACAAGACAATGAAAAGGGAAAGCTTCCCCTTGGTGAAAGAGAGGGGACGGCTAGTGGGTGGAGGAAGAGGATGAATTTTCATCCATTTTTTTCCCATTTTAAAATACCAAAATAACCTAAAGTCAAAGTTGGTCAAAATTCATTTAAAATTTGTGTGATCCACAATTCTTCTCACAAAAATAATCACATCCAATTGTCCTTAATAATTCTCAATATTAAAAATCTTATCAAAATAATATTTCCAATATTGAATTCTTGAGAAATGAACAAATGCCCTTTTGTAGCAAAATAATAATTTTATGTCTTTTTGCACAATTCCTTTACAACAAATAGATATTTGTCAACCCAAATATCATAATTCATATTTAATCTTTAATATCAATCCATGGGTAAGGAAAATTACATATTTTCCCTTTTCTAGATAAAAATGGAAAATTTGTAATTTAATCTCTATACTTTCAAATCTTTCCAATTTGATCTCGAAAGTGACTTTCATTACATCAATCCATATTCTAACTTATTCTTATGTCAATTAATCGATAATAACTTGAATTCCTCATCCTAGTTAAAATGTATACTTTAGTCATCAAACTTTTCAAAATTTGTAATTTAATTCTTTTGTCACTTTTCCACATCTACAATACTTTTCATCAATTTTCATCGCTCATGTCAATTTCTCTTTTTTTTTTTAAACATTCTTTATTTGACTCAATTTCCAAATTTCTCAAAAATTCACCTTTTTTTTTTATTCGCAAACATTACATGTCTTATAAAAAATTTGGAGGGTTACAAAGTAAAAAAATTAATAATAGGATAAAAATGGTTGTCCAGCTATGGCCACGTTACTGTTTTGATCATCCAACTTTAAAAATTTTCAATTTAGGCACTAATATTTTGTTCTTGTTTTGGTTACCTGCCATTAAATTGATAATGGAAAGCCTTTTTCTAATTAATGTAATAACACATTTAGTCCTCAATACTTATTTGTTCTATTCATTTGATCCTAATTTAAAATAATTCAATAAATTTAACCCTTCACGTTTACTAATTCTATCAATTTTAACCTCAAACTTCCTAACCAAAGCTTTTAGCTTTTAAAAAAGAGGCATCCCACATCTATTAATTGCTTTATTTATGGTTGAAATTATCCAATTTGGTACATAACCCTTTTTGTTTATGTTTTTAAGAAGTTGGTGCTAGAAATTAACTAAACACCATTAATAATAATAGAAAATATAAATTTTAAAAATATAATATATAATAAAATTATATAAATAGTTTAATATTTGTAAAAAATAATTTTTCATTCTTACTAGCATAATTTTAGCTTTTAATTAATTTGGTAAATGATTAGAAACTAAATCAGATTATTAGTGATATATATAGCTTATTATGGATTTAAAAAATAAAAAATAATTAAAAATAAATAGAACACATAATAATATCTCAATCAAAATTATTATCAATGTAACAAAAGGAAATTCTATTAATTCTTTCACATTTTTATCTTATGAAAAATTAAATGTTCTAATTTTTTGCTTATATAATTATTGATTGAACAATTGAACTTTGCAAAGCTATATTTTTGAACTCTAGATTTAATTTCCAATTTCAAGAACTAACTTCGAGGACTATTTCTATGCACCTTGAAGGAAATATCATACTATTAACAATAAGAGTAAATCTAAAGTATTTTTTTAAGGTTTTTTTTCATTTTCTTTAGCTAAAATTTTATCAATCAAAGGGTTATAAAAATATTATATTTAGAAGAAAACCAATGAAAAGAAAAAGAAAAAGAAATAAGGTGTCAAGATAAACTCATTGGTATCAGGAATTGGCTCAGAAAACTTTGATTAGGAAGTTTGATGATCAAATTGATAGAATTTGCAAACGTGAAAGGTTAAGTTATTGAATTATTTAGAGTTAGGATAAAATTGATAAAATAAGTAAGTATGGAGGATCAAATGTGTTAATATACCGGTTAGAAAAAGACATTTGTAGGGTGACCAAAACAAGAACACAGGCATTGTTGGGTGATCATTTGTATAATTTACCATTAATAATAAATAACGCAATTTAGTTAAAATTAGTATAAGTAATTTATAATAAACATTATATAATTTAACTAGATATTTAGTAGATCAAAATATATGAGAAATTCTCTCTTAGTCAATAATTTTTTCAAGTTATATAAATAAGTAGTAAAATACCATTATTTAAAAAAATAAATATATGTACTAAATTAAAATATTGCTGTTATTGTAAAAAAAAAAAGAGACCATTTTACCAATAAAGACCCATTTCCAACTTTATTTATAAAAATGGGCCACTTTTTTCATTATTTATCGGAATGGGCCGAAAACACCAAAACGTGTCCATGTAAGAGCGTTTTAGGGGGAAATTCCAACAAAATGTGTCCCTGAGGGAGCGATTTTTCCATGTCAGCACAAAACGCGCTGACGTGGACGTGCTTTGCTGACGTGGCAAAATCACTCCCTTAAGACTCGTTTTAGCTTTTTTTTTTACCCTCAACGGTTATTTAAAATTTTGACCGTTGGGGGGTCCAACGGTAAAAAAAACTATAAAAACCCTCCTATTTTTTTCACACAAACATTTCTTTCAAAATTCTCAAAAAAGGTCTCAAATTTCTCCCTAAATGTTCATAGAGAGGTGGAGACCTGAGACGCACACATTCCATCTTCCATGCGTAGAGTGTACCATCACTTTGGAAGACGTGCAGTTACAATTGGGATTGCCAGTGGATGGGTCCGTACTCACCAGGTCCATTCAATCTGCTGATTGGGGAGCCATATGCTACGATCTTTTGGGTGCGATTCCAAATAATATTTACAGAGTTCGAATCGAGATGAGCTGGTTACGAGACACATTCTCGGAGCCGGGGAATGATTTGAATGAAGTAGAAAGAATATGATATGCTCGGGCATACATCCTTGAGATCATTAAAGGTTATATCATGCAGACTTGTCATGAAAACTCATACATCTGAGGTGGCTGCTGAAATTCGTTGATTTTAGAGTAGCTGGCGAACCTAGTTGGGGCTTTGCCGTGTTGAAAACATTGTATCGGGAGACGTGCGAGGCGACGAAACCAAATAAAGCCAAAATCGGAGGTTGTCTATCACTACTACAATCATTGGCTCGGTTTCACTTTTCATTTTTACGTCTTTGAGTGAACCACCCATATACCTTCTCACTCATAACGAGGTAAAATTTATATTAGATTTTACAATTATTACATAGATTTAAAATATAATTTTATGCTAAAATTTTATTTAATTAGGTGGAACCGTTTGGCGAGTTATGTTGGAATACCTGCCGCTCTTAAAGATATATGGCTTCTATTAGACCAACGGTCGAAAGCGCATGTAAGTATTAAATAAAATATATATACATAACATATTGGTTTCATATTTAGTATTTAGTATTATGTATATAACTAATATTTTTATCACGTTCATAGAGTTTCAATGGACACCATACGAGGATCCGGCAATTTGAGTAGTAATTCTAGATGAATTCTATCAAAATCTGAACATTTGGCATGTTAAGGTCCCATTAGTCAACTATGCTACTATCGAGATGCACCAGACGGATAGAGTGTTGCAGCAATTTGAATTCTGACAATCGATTCTTATGACACCTAAGGTGCTCGATGATAAGCACAAAATCGACTTATAGCAATCGAATACTCATTGGCCGATATTCTTATCAGAATATATCAAAATTTGGGAAAATCAGTATGATCATATGCCTACTCGCAAACCAATCATCGTTCTAGAGTTAGCGTGCACACCGGATTACATGTCATGGTTTAGGATCCATAGCAAGTCATATTTGCTCTCGGAAGAGCAGAGGCGTCAGCAAATCCGTGTCGAAAGGGAATGACGGAGCCCTTTAAATCCAATGAGAAGGGATGACGGCACGGGCCCATCAACAGCGCCCACACAATCATTGGGCCCAATGCCTCAAGCGACGACACCCACACCACTGCCCCTTCAGATTATGCAGGTGCATATCCTAACCCTTATATGTTTCCTTTTTCCAGTCCTATGTCAGGTTGGAATGCATGGCCCGTTGCATCTCTTTTCCCGATAACTCCAAGTCAATCGACGATATATAGGTCATCGACACAGGAGGGATTATACAAGGCACCATCGGGGAGCTCATCTCATTTTCAATCCCCATCGCCTTATAAAATTCAAACACCTCCACCATGGGTTATGCAAACACCTCCGCATTTTTTATTCTATCAAGGTGGGTCATCCTCCCAACACCCACAACCAGAACAACCATAAGCCCTGCTGGAAGCTGAACCAAGAAGAAATCCAGCGCGTAACTGTCGACCATCCCCATGTGGAACTGATTCCAACTAACACATACATTGATTTTTTTAATATATTTGTATAAATTATTTTTATATTATTTCATTTAATAAAATAAAAGTTTTTTTGAATATTTTAATAGTAAATTATTTTTATATTTTATCTTATTTAATAAAATAAAAGTTCTTTTGAATAAGGTAATAGAAATAATACAACATAGTTTCATTTAAGCAATTATCAACTATTTCGATTTGGACATGTTTGAATTGTATATCCTAGGTTCCTACACCATCCGCACAACTTCTATTGGTTTATTCTTTCTCAGATATCCATATTATCATGTATTCTACTCGAGTAAGGTCGACTTTTTAGTTTGCGACGCAATTCTCTATTCAGTAACAACTTAAATAGAACAAGTGATACAGATGGCCACTTACGTTCATCTGGTACTAATGGGAATACGTGTCTCTACACATTGTACACTTCGTTGCCATAGCTTATTGGATCCAAACGAAGATTCTGACAAGCTGCAATTGCATGAGTGCATGGATAACGAAGTGCGTCAAATGTCCCACAGTCACAAGTCCTATTTCTCAGGTGTACACGTATGCTTGTGTCCACTAATCGAAAGGTATGTTACAGAGGTAGTCTACGTCTTGATCATTAACTAACCGCAAAATCACCAACATCTCATGAAAATGGTCCTTATTGATCTCGTACCCCGTCAATATAAGTTGATAACAAAAATTACATACCACTTTTCCATTCAAAATAAATTGAATATTACAAACGAAATAATATTAATAGAGATTAAATACCCATATTGATCACTTGCCGTCGTTTAGTGGTAAACTGATATTGCCCGTAGTAGTTGGACACAACGTGCCTTAGTTAATACCGATGGTGTGTGCGATCCCATAGGCTTCCTTGTCGCTCAATAACAACTAGTATTCCAGTGCCCCGATCTGATATAACATAGATATCAGGTTGGGGGCAGACATGTCTCCTTAACCTAGAAAGAAAGAAATCTCAATCATCACTTGACTCCCCCAATGTTATTGCAAACGCAATTGGAAGGATTCTCCCACCGCCATCTTGTGCCATAGTTAGTAATAGCTGATGGGTATATCTACCATACATAAATGTACCATCAATTTGTACCAATGGCTTGTAGTACAAAAATACGTTCCGGCATTGCTTAAAGCTCCAGAATAGACGCTTGAACACTTGGCATCCACGGAGCAAGCGGTTGTTGTAGTACACTAGGGTCTTTTCAAGGTCTGTTATACAACCTTGGACGTACCTCTCCAGCACCTGACACCATTGTCATACGTCATTATATAAAGCGTCCCACCCACTATGCATCTTTTCCAACGCCTTCTACTTAGCTATCCAGCCTTGCGGTAAGAGGGCGTGTACCTTAATTGGCTATGAATATTGGCAATTAAGGCTGACACAGAAGTCTTGGGATCTGCCTTCATCATCAGTAGTATTAAGCTAGCCATTATATCTAAATCTATCTTGGGATGATCTTGTGATACACTTGTCAACGAAGTACATTAAATAATGCAACATTAAGTAATAACAGTATTATTCAAAAACTCTAAACTCCTAGTGATACTGTACTGGCAACACAGGTATGTGGACCTTTGTACTTTTTTATCTCCCACAAGCCTGTCTTTTTCCTAACCAAAGCCATGATTTTCCATGAACATGTACCGTCTTGCACTGCACACTTGGCCTCGAAATTCTCACATTTGGATACAACCACGTGGTAGTTAACCCCTTTCATGATGCTATGTTGTTTCAATGCACCAAGAAAACTATTCTTATTAGAAAACTCCTTATCAACTTCCAATTCACCCTAATCTAATAACGAATTTGTACGGTCATGCCTTCTGTGTGGTAGATCTAGAAACTCCAACGCATTATCTTCCGATAGATCAACATTATGCATGTGGGCTGGAGGCGAGTATGCCTTGAATTGCAAAAATTCTTTTTCATCATCTAAACCCATTCACCATCTTCAGGTTCAGTTAGAATAGGCTTCGGTTCAGAAAATGATGCAAACTTCTACACTATCGGGGCAGGGCTCTCGAGGTGGATCCACATCGGACTCATCATCCAACCCACCATCATCTGCAACGTACGAGGTCCCCTCGCCGGTGGACGTCATAAGGAGTACATCATCCCTTCTTGTGGACGTTTCGTAACGTCCCCAATCAGATGTGGATTGCTAGCCACTAGAAGTTGATGTCATTCCCCAATATGTATTTCCAGCATCGAACATCAACCCACTGAGGTGCATGTCCCATCCACTAACTAAGTGTCGTGCAGGAGTTATGTATTCTATACTGCCACCAAACACGGATTCTTCTGTGTTCTACCTCCTACTAACGGAGTGTCGGGTAGGGGTTGTGTATTCCTCTCAAATAGCAGTAGATGTTGAAGTCGCAAATGCTTCATTTGGCGATGAAAATTATACATATAACTCAAGATAGGGTGATCCACTAAGGAGATGAGTCTGCACCATCGCCTCTAAGCTACGACCCCTTTTGATATCAAATGAGTTATATGTCACGGGATCAACTGAAGCACAAAATCGATACTTAATAGATGAAACTCTCATTAGCATCATTTTGAAGATTTTGTGCTTAAGTCTTTTACGAAGTTCTGTCAAATCTATGTTCTGGTTAAAAATCAGTCGCGTTGTATTCTCTGATAAAAAAATAACGTCGTTCTCGGTGTCACAGACCTCACTATCATAGTAAATAACAACACTAATACGTTCACTCATCTTCAATTTCTATTTTGCTTAACCTCTCTAATTTTTCTTGTTGTAACTTATGCAACATGAGAATGAAATTTGGCTCATTTATAGCCTAAGGCCAATCAAGAACTACTGTAGAAAAAGAGCGTCTACGTGAGAGTTTTTTTCAGTAATTTTGTTGACAGTGCATCCTACTTGAAGCATTTTTTACACTATTTTTTCAGAACCGTCTTCTCAAAATTATTTTTTCAGGAACTACTATAGAAAAAAAAGTCCACGTGGGAGCTTTTTTCAAAAATTTTGCTAACAGTGCATCCTGCTTGAAGCGTTTTTGACACTATTTTTTCAGAACCGTCTTCTCAAAATTATTTTTTAAGAACCGTCTTCTCAAAATTATTTTTTAAGAACTACAGTAGAAAAAGAGCGTCCACGTGGGAGCTTTTTTTAGTAATTTTGTTGACAGTGCATCCTACTTGAAGCATTTTTTACACTATTTTTTCAAAACCGTATTCTCAAAATTATTTTTTCAGGAACTACTCTAGAAAAGGAGTGTCCACGTGGAAGCTTTTTTCAGTAATTTTGCTGACAGTGCATCCTGCTTGAAGCATTTTTGACACTATTTTTTCAGAACCGTCTTCTCAAAATTATTTTTTCAGGAACTACTGTAGAAAAAGAGAGTCCACATAGGAGCTTTTTTTAGTAATTTTGCTAACAATGCATCTTGCTTGAAGCGTTTTTGACATTATATTTTTAGAACCGTCTTCTCAAAATTAATTTTTCTAAAACTACTGTAGAAAAAAAAATAAAATCCTTCTTGTCAATATAATTTTTTTCTAAACCCTTAACCTAAATCCTTTTACAAAAACTCTAAAAGCTAAACACAAAAATTATTTTTAAAAAACTAAACCCTAATTTAATTAATTTTCTTAAAAACTCTAAACCCTAATTTAATTAATTTATTTAAAACCCCTAAAACCTAATTTAATTAATTTTTTAATAAAAATCTAAATCCTGACTTATTTTTTAAAATTCTTAAACCCTAAATAAATAAAACCTTAAATTATTTTAACAAAACACTAACACTACCATCCTAAAACCCTAAACCCAAAATCCTAGGCACTAAACATGCAAATAGCCCTAACTCTAGAAAAACACGGGCTAAAACGCGTCCCTGAAGGAGCGATTTTGCCATGTCAACAAAGCGTGTTCACGTCAGCGCATTTTGTGCTGACATGGCAAAACCGCCCCCTCAAGAACGGATTTTGCTAAAATTTTCCCCTAAAACGCTCCTACGTGGACATGTTTTGGTGTTTTCGGTCTATTCCAATAAAGTAACCCATTTCCATAAATAAAGTTGAAAATGAGCCTTTATTGGTAAAATGGTCTAAAAATATTCATAAATTTAACATCATATACAAGTATATTTGAAAAGCTAAAATAATTGAATCTAGATGTAATTTTTTGTAATTAATTAAACGCATAATTACTTTAATTCTCATCTTCTTTCTAACAATTAAAAATCGTAATAGAAGTATTCCAATTATACTATATTCAATAAAATACAGTAATTACCATAATTACCCCATCACACCATATATATATATATATATATATATTTAGAAGCAACTACGATCAAATTTCAAAATCGGCCTCAATTAGCCGGTGCCTTTTTATGCAGGAAGAAAATAGCTTATCTGTGAGTCGAGCTATACAGTATAATGATGAGCTGAAATGAGAACAACACTTAGCAGCGTATATTCTATCATGCGATTCGAGGGATTAATGCATAATTTGCTGCGTATGTTTTGGGGGGACTCCATTCTTATCTACTTTTCCGGGTTTTGGAGGGAAATGCCAGACCAGACTGACTAGCACTATAGCGTCCAAGTTATGGCCAGAGATGAGTTACCCTTATCAAAATCCCAACATCTGCAATCATTTCTCTTATTTCCAAATTATAACATCTTTTCTATCAAAAAACTAAAAGGAAAAATGAAAAGAAAAATATAGAAACCCAGTGTAGTACTTTTTAACTTTATAATTATTAAAAACCATGCCCACTGGTTAAAATACTAATATTTAATAATTTTGGTAATTTGATGGCCAAGCAGGGTACGCTAGCACCAAATAAGGAAAAGGGTCGTTACACATTTTATCAATCAGTAGGATCGAGAGTAATCGTCCCATTGAGAGGAAAAAAGGCAAAGCTAATTCATAGTACACCAACAACGAACCGGTTGTTTTAGGACTTAAAGAAGATATAAAGAAAAAGGAGAGTGGAGATAGACCTTACCATTGTAATTTCTATAATGCCAGCTCAAATTAGCATTAAGAAAAAAGCTTATGGTTCTTCAGCACGTCCTGGCTCGCAAAGTTGGTTCATTGGTTCTCCTCGTCCCAGACAGTTACTCAATTTCACAGCTAAGCCAAAATCTTTTATGTTTTCAGTGCATGAATCTCAATACCCAGTAGCACACGACTTGACCTTGGAAAGCACTAGGACGACACAGAACAGGTATGAAACCAAATCAATCAAACGACTCCAACTAAAATAATAACAATGTTGCAAGCATGTAATGTTTCGACATCAATTGGTCACCGACATGAACTTAACATAGTAGAAACATCAGTCAAGATCCAACTGACCCTCCTCCCAAGGAACCAAACCCCCTATACATAATTTCTAGTACAGAGCAAACCTTTGGAGCATTTAAAAGGATTCCCTAAAGTAGAGACTGTTATAATCACTCACTACAATTTTTTTCCATGTTGTGACACCTATATCAAAGTTGAAGCAGTGGCAACGCCATTACAATACCAAAGATGGAAACAAGCAACAACATCATCCACGTCGGGAAAGACTGTTTCTGGTTTCTTCGTGTATTCCTGAGGGTATCTACTTTTTTAACATCTTTCCCTGAAGAGTTAACAACTTTTTCAGTCTCGGGTTTAGAATTTTCTCCTTGAGGTGATTCTGGTGATAAATGCTCTGACACAAGCTGCTGCTGCTTGTTGTGCTTATCCACATACTCCGGAAACAGTTTTCTGAATGTGGGGCTGCCAAAACAGACCTAAGATGTAATTCTCAATATGGAAAGCAATGTGCACAAACAGTTTAGAAAACAAAACCAAGGCAAAATTTTCCTGATAGTAACTGCGCAGACACCGTTCAAAAAATAAATTGAAAATAAAAAGGGAGGTACAATGGAAAATATGCAAAGATTTAGATTGAAGCAAACTACTCAAAGCAACTTATTACTGTTAACATCATGTACAACCGTGTAAAGTTTTTCTTTTTTTGCAAATAACAATAATAATCCAGCTGACAGAAATACATTTAGCTTCCGAAAGACTGCCAAAGCATATTCACAGCGGCAGACAATGGATGAAACTAAATTGGAGAGCCTTATATCATAAATAAATAAATAAACAGAAAAATGAAAAAAAAAAAACCAATGCAGGTGAATCAGTTCAGTAGACTCACTTTTTACAATTAAATGCAAGGGATGTCTTTGCCAAGCGTAGCTTCTCAGAAACAGTAGTGTTCACACTGCCAGTGGTAGGACTGTTATCCATCTGCACAAGAAATAAAGCAGCTCAGCATAAGGACATCCCCAATGTAAGCAAGAAGTATCCACAACCTAACTGCAATCTAAATTATTTAAATGACAAGAAAGACACCAAGTCTCACCATGAAAGACAGAAGCCCGGTAAGTATGCTGCAATATTAAAGAAAAAAGATTTTTAGCAAGAGCTAAAGATGCAAATACAAGCTATGGCAACTGTAACACATTCAACAGCACCCTGTGACAGTTACATGTTTGAACATATGATGCAACGACAAAAGGAACTTGCAATTAGAATGTAATCTTCATACCTAGATACAGACCACATAGGGTTCCAACTTTCTGGATGAACTGAAAAAGAACATGATCAAGATTAAAATGAAAACAGCTGTTAGAGATGCAGATAAAACAGGAATCTAATTCATTAAAAAAATATTACAATCACTCATGGACAAGCATATTTTCTTCTGTGTCATAAACCGTCCATTGGGGGTGATCATCCTACATAGAAGAAAAATGCAGTTCAAGGTTACAAAGAGCTTTGTGTTTTCTATCATAAAATTTGAAAGGGTTAAAACAGTAAGAAAGTGCATACGTGATTCCAGGAGGTTTGTAGGGATACTCTGGAGGGAACTTGATCTTTCCATAATAATACCCACCTTAGCAAACCAAATTGAATGAATAAATAAATGTCAGTTAGCTTCTTCCAGAGTGTACAATGATCCAGAGAAAATCAACCACAAACATCATGGAGTAAACTAGCTAACCTGCAAAAGGCGTTCCTTCACTCCCTTCCAGCACATAATCTGAATGAGCGAAGCAGAAAAATTAAATCGATGTCCATAAAACCCACTACATCAGTAATATAACTTAGACAAGAAAATCATAGCAATTCAATCAAATACTAAACCCAGTACTGCAACCTCATTTCAATGAAAAAAGACTAGGGTACTTGGATTACAGATCAAACAGAAGTAATATCCGGGAAACAAGTCAATTTTATAATGCAACTGCACGAGTAGAGGAACAATATGCCATTCCTGAGTGATACAATATCCATACTTATCGTTACTTGCAACAGTGAAGAAATCAACTAACCAAATTGAGGATAGACGGGAACTTCCTTCAGAACAATATCTTGGAAGGTAAAATTGGATAAAGATTATAAGACAATAGAGATTGAACTTTGTTTTTGTACAATTATACCAGAAGTCTGCTATAGGTTCCATTTCCACATTCAATCACAAATTTACAGTCCACAACTTAGCTAGCATGAAGCATATTGCAAACCAACTACCATCCCCACACATAATTAACCAACAATCAAGCCATGAATCATTTCTCAACAGCATTGGGCAAGAGGAAAACACATTTTCCCTCTTTTACATAAGATGTTTTCATGTGATTGTTACAGAGTCTTATCCAAAGAAAGAAGATGAAAAAAATATTTAATAAACTTACGCCACTCAAGAATGTCATTTGGGGATGGACGAGCAACAACATGAGAAACTGGTTCCTACAAGGTCATAGAATAACTGTTAAAATTATCAAAAAATAGTATTAAGTTATAATGATACCAACAACTTCTTATTCTAGCATCAATTTTCTAATATTTTCAATTTATTAGTGAATTGAGTGAAAAGATATCCAAAAAATTATTTGTCAATGGTTATGTAAGTTTAACAGAATGCTGAATTGTAGACTGATAAACTACTAAAACAGACAATAATTCCCAATCTGTCCACTCTTGATGCAAGTCATACACACGGTACCATAGGCATAAAATTTTCCTTGAATCAAAAGAAGAGTTATAAACCACACAGATACATAAATACTAAAAAATTACACTGAAATGACAGGATAACTAGATAATATTAATGATTAAAGAACAGCTAAGCATATCCATCACCAATTCATATAAAAAGCATGAGTAACAATAAAAGGAACTGGATGAAATGAAAGGATAAAACCATACCTTACAAAGTGCTCTATATTCTTTCTGAAGGCGCTTAACACACGATTTCTCCGCCATTCCTCTGAAACCTAAAAGTGGTCTGGGGCCACAAGAAAATAAAACCCCACCCCCTGTTTCGTTTCTTCAACTTTCAAATTATAATTATTCACTGACCCAAGAAAAAAAAAAGAAAGAGTAAAATAAGAACAAACAGTTAAATGGAAGACAGCAATACGATAAATTCCACAAACATTTGCCTAAAATCCTCTACCTAAGATCCAAATAAGCAGGCAAATTAGCTAATTAAAAGAAAAGAATTTATCGACTAATCAAAGGCCTAAAAACTCCAAATATAAATTTACGTACTCGTAACCAAGAATCATGAGAATAACTCAACAAAAGTAACATCCTTTTTTCTTAGATTACTTTAGTTAACAGCTGGTTTAATAATAAAACAAAGATTACCTTAAGGAATTGCCAAAATCATTGCAAAACAATTAACAAATAAATTGCTAAATCTGTTTAGACTGATATAGATTGAATTATAAAATTTGATGATCAATTAATTAAATTTAAACTCAACGTCTTATCTAGGAATCACCCTTTTAAAAAAAAATGAAAATGGAGATCGGACTTTTATTACTGAAATTCAAAGACGATAAGTTCCAAAATATCCCGAAATCGAGGGAGGGAAAAACTAAAGCGAAAATTGAATTTTAAAAAGAGAGAGAAATTACCTGGGGATCGAGGCAGATAAAAGAAGCTGAAACTATAACTAAAAGAAAGACGAAAGAGAGGAAAGGAAAGATCTAACAGAGAGCGAAAGCGAGAGAGGAGGATTCTTTTGACGCTGGGGATTTGTTTGTTACGCTTTATGTGATAGTACTGTAGCGTACTAGTGGTGCTGCCGCTCCTCCGTCCTTTCCTTTCCTTTCTCCAGTTATCGTCTCTCCTTCGAGATCGACTTGCCGGAGGATTTTGCTTTTGCTGCTTTCTTGAAATGACATTATCAGCCTTCTTCAAGTCATTTCATTTTCAAATATGTGGAAATAATTAATGGTTAATTTGGTAATATCAGATGCTTGTTTCCTTTTTGAATAACATTTGTTTTAGCACGGATGAATAGATTATTGGAAATGGAGTTTGACAACTGTATTTTAAATTGCCAAAAAAGAAAAAAGAAAAACTAAATTCAGAATTTTCAAAAAAATAAAAAATAAAACCAAAACAGAAGTACTAAAAAAAACCTTAATTGAAAATTACAATTAATTGAGTCAAAATTAGACATGAATTCAGCAATTGAAATATAATTTTTAGTTGTGACAGGTGATATGTGAAAATTGCTTATTTGACGTAGAAAAATGTTAATACATGAGTTTAGTTTTTTAACTATTTTATAGAATTTAATTGATTTTTAATTATTTAAGCTTAAAAATTGTAAAATACTATAATAAATGTAGAAATTTATAAAACCTACAAGCAAATAAAGGGTAAATGATATATTCTCATCGACATTACATGATAGATAGAAAAGTAACGTAATCACGAGTCATTTGTCTAGAACGAATGATTTAATTACTTTATGTTATGATTAACTTTTTCATAAAAAAAATATAATGGTTATCATAAGATAAAATAGATTATATTGAGAGAATGAATTTTACCCCAAAAAGATCAATGATGTCCTATGTAGTTAACACATATATGATAAGGTCATTGGACAAGCAATTGATAAGTAGCTTTTATAATGGTATATAATATGGAGAGCTTGATCATAGTACTTTAGTGGAATGACTCTATGGCTAAATAATGTTATAATCAATAGACAATGGCTCGAAACTTAATTACAAATTATTTGTACTCTAATTATATATATGTTCAATCGATCCCTCTACTAGTTCGATATAACCTTGATGGTTTGTATTTGGATCGATGAGATGAACTGTAACACCCTTCACCATCCTAACAAATAGTATGAATGGGAGCTGCTATCGGAAACTTTCTTAGCTTGTTTGAAAATTTTCTTTTAATAAAACATTATTAGGAATGTTATAAAAAAAGACAATTTTACCAATAAAGGCCCATTTCCAACTCTATTTACGGAAATGGGCCACTTTTTTCATTTTTTATCGGAATGAGTAGAAAACACCAAAACGCATCCACGTAGGAGCGTTTTAGGGGGAAATTCCAACAAAACATGTCCCTGAGGGAGCGATTTTGCCATGTCAACACAAAACGCGCTATGTGGACACGCTTTGCTGACGTAGCAAAATCACTCTCTCAAAGTCGCATTTTAGTCCGTGTTTTTCTAGGGTTAGGGCTATTTGCATGTTTAATGCCTAAGGTTTGTGGGTTTAAGGTTTTAGGGTTGTAGTGTTAGTGTTTTGTTAAAATAATTTAGGGTTTTATTTATTTAAGGTTTAACAATTTTAAAAAATAAATTAGGGTTTACAAATTTTTTTAAATTAATTAAATTAGGTTTTAGGGGTTTTAAATAAATTAATTAAAGTAGGGTTTAGTTTTTTTTTAAAAATAATTTTTGTGTTTAGCTTTTAGGGTTTTTGTAAAAGGGTTTATGTTAAGGGTTTAGAAAAATTTATATTGACAAGAAAGATTTTGTTTTTTTTCTACAGTAGTTTAGAAAAATTAATTTTGAGAAGATGGTTCTGAAAAGATAATGTCAAAAACGCTTCAAGCAGGATGCACTGTTAGCAAAATTACTGAAAAAGGCTCCCACATGGATGCTCTTTTTCTAATGGATGCTCTTTTTCTACAGTAGTTCTTGAAAAAATAATTTTGAGAAGACGGTTCTGAAAAAATAGTGTAAAAAACGCTTCAAGCAGGATGCACTGTCAGCAAAATTACTGAAAAAATCTCCCACGTGACGCTCTTTTTCTACAGTAGTTCCTAAAAAATAATTTTGAGAAGAAGGTTCTCAAAAATAGTGTAAAAAACGCTTCAAGCAGGATGCACTGTCAGCAAAATTACTGGAAAAAGCTCCCATGTGGATGCTTTTTTTCTATGGTAGTTCTTGCTTGGCCTTAGGCTATAAATGAACCAAAATTTCATTCTCATATTGCATAAGTTACAACAAGAAAAATTAGAGAAGCTAAGTAGAATAGAAATTGAAAATAAGTGAACGTGTTAGTGCTGTTATTTACTATGATGGTGAGATCTGTGACACCGAGAATAGTATTATTTTTTTATCAGAGAACACAACGCAACTGGTTTTTAACTAGAACATAGATTTTCTAGAACTTTGTAAAAGACTTAGGCGTAAAATCTTCGGAATAACTCCAATGAGAGTTTTGTCTATTAAGTATCGATTTTGTGCTTCTGTTGATCCCGTGACATATGACTCATTTGATATCAAAGGTGGTTGTAGCTTGAGGGCGATGATGCAGACTCATCTCACTAGTGGATCACCCTATCTTGAGTTATATGTATAATTTTCATTACCAAATGAAGCATTTGTGACTTCAACATATACTGTTGTTCGAGAGGAATTCACGACCTCTACCCGATACTCCGTTAGTGAGAGGTAGAACACAGAAGCACCCGTGTTTGGTGGCAGTATGGAATATACAACTCCTGCACAACAATTAGTTAGTGGATGAGACATGCACCTCGGTGTGTCGATGTTCGACGTTGGAAATACGTACTGGGGAATAACATCAACTTCTAGTGGTTGGCAATCCACATCTGATTCGGGATGTTACGAAACTTCCATAAGAAGGGATGATGTACTCCCTACGACGTCCACTGGTGAGGGAACCTTGTACGTTGCAGATAATGGTGGTTTGGATGATGAGTCCGATGTGGATCCACCTCGAGAGCCTAGCCTTGATAGTGCAGAGTTGTATTATTTTTTGAACCACAGCCTATTCCAACCAAACCTAAAGACGGTGAAGGGGGTTCAGATGAAGAAAAAGAAGATTTGTGATTCAGGGCATACTCGCTTCTAGCCCACATACATAATGTCGATCTATCGGCAGATGATACGTTAGAGTTTCCAGATCTACCACACAAAAGGTGTGATCGTACAAGTTCGTCATTGGATTCGGGTGAATTGGAAGTTGGTAAGGAGTTTTCCAGTAATGATAGTTTTATTGGTGCATTAAAACAACATAGCATCATGAATGGAGTTAACAACCACGTGGTTAAATCCAAATTCGAGAAGTTCGAGGCCAAGTGTGCAGTGTAAGACAGTACATGTTTATGGAAAATCATGGCTTTGGTTAGGAAAAAGACAAGCTTATGAGAGATAAAAAAAAGTACAAAGGTCCACATACTTGTGTTGCCGGTACAGTATCACTGGGTGTTTAGGGTTTTCGAATAGTATTGTTATTACTTAATGTTGCATTATTTAACGTACTTCATTGACAAGTGTTTCACAAGATCATCCTAAGATGGATTCAGATATGATATCTAGCTTAATACTACTGATGGTGAAGGCGGATCCTAGAACTTTTGTGTCGGTCTTAATTGCCAATATTCGTAGCCAATTGAGGTACACGCCCTCTTATTGCAAGGCTTAGATAGCTAAGCAAAAGGTATTGAAAAAGATACATAGTGGGTGAGACACTTCATATAATGAGGTGTGGCAGTTGTGTTAGATGCTAGAGAGGTACATCCCAGGTTGCATAACAGACCTTGAAACGAGCCCTGCGTACTACAACGATCGCTTACTCCGTGGATGCCAAGTGTTCAAGCGTCTGTTCTGGAGCTTTAAGCAATGTCAGGACATATTTGTGTACTACAAGCCATTGGTACAAATTGACGGTACCTTTATGTATGGTAGAGATACCCATTGGCTATTGCTAGCTGTGGCATAGGATGGCGGTGGAAAAATCCTTCCAATTGTGTTTGCAATAACACTGGGGGAGTCAGGTGATGACTAAAATTTCTTTCTTTCTAGGTTAAGGAGGCATGTCTGCCCATAACCTGATATTTGCATTATATCAGATCGAGGCACTGGAATACTAGCCGCAATTGAGCGACAGGGAAGCTTATGGGATCGCACACACCATCGGTATTGTCTAAGGGACGTTGCGTCCAACTACTACAGGCAATATCGGTCTACCATTGAACGACGGCAAGTGACCAACATGGGTATTTAATCTCTATTAATATAATTTCGTTTGTAATATTAAATTTATTTTGAATAGAAGAGTGGTATGTAATTTTCACTATCAACTAATATTGATAAGGTACGAGATCAATAAGGACAGTTTTCATGAGATGTTGGTGATTTTGTAGTCAGTTAACGATCAAGGCGCAGACTACCTCTATAACATACCTTCGACCAGTGGACAGAAGCATACGATGGTGGCCTACGATATGGTCATATGACCTCAAACCTGGCTAAATGCATACAATTTTGTTCTAAAAAGAATGCGTCATTTGCCGATAACCTCGATTGTTCGAGAAATATATTTTCGTTTGGTGGCACTATTTCCAAAGTGAGCAACAAGTTATAAAGGCCAAATGAAGGGAGGCCATATATGGTGCTGGAAGGTATTGCAAGAAATTAACAATGTGAAGGCTCGGGCCAACACCATACACATAGTGTGTCACGATTGAGACAACCTATGGTTTCGTGTGACAGAGTATGACAGACTGAACCAAGGTATTACCGACGGGCAATATCGTGTACACCTGAGAAATAGGACTTGCGAATGTGGGATGTTTAACGTACTTTGTTATCCATGAGCTCATGCAATTGTAGCTTGTCAGAATCTTTGTTTGGATCCCATGAGCTATGTCGACGAAGTGTACAAAATAGATTACATGTACAATGTGTGGAGACAAGTATTCCTACAGTCCCAAATTAATATAAGTGGCTATCTGTATCGCTTGCTCTGTTTAAGTTGTTATCGGATAGAGAATTGCGTCGCAAACTAAATAGTCTACATTACTTAAGTAGAATACATGATAATATGGATATCCGAGAAAGAGCGAACCAATAGAAGTAGTGCGGAAGGTGTAGGAACTTAGGTCATACAATTCGAACATGTCCAAATCGAAATAGTTGATAATTACTTAAATGAAACTATGTTGCATTATTTCTATTACCTGATTCAAAAGAACTTCTATTTTACTAAATAGGATAAAATATAAAAATAATTTACTATTAAAATATTCAAAACAACTTTTATTTTATTAAATGAAATAATATAAAAATAATTTGTACAAATATATTAAAAAATCAATGTATGTACCGGTCAGAATCAGTACCACATGGGGGTGGTCGACAATTACGTACTGGATTCCTTCTTAGTTTAGCTTTCAGCAGGGGTTGTGGTTGCTCTGATGGGGATTGTAGTTGTTCTGGTTGCGGGTGTTGGGAGGATGACCCACCTTGATAGAATAAAGAATGCAGAGGTGTTTGCATCACTTTCGGTAGAAGTGTTTGAATCCCATAAGGCGATGGGGATTGGAAATGAGATGAGCTCCCCAATGGTGCCTCGTGCGATCCTTCCTGCGACAATGGCCTATATATCGTCGATTGAGTTAGAGCCATCAGAAAAGGAGATGCATTGGGCCATGCATTCTAACCTAGCATAGGACTAGGAAAAGGAAACATATAAGGGTTAGGATACATATAAAGTCTAGGAGACTCACCTGGCATAATCTGAAGGGGCTGTGATGTGGGTGTCATTGCTTGAGGCATTGAGCCTGGTGATTGTGTGGGTGCTGTTCATGAGCCCGTACCATCATTCTTTCTCATTGGATTTAAAGGGCCCCGTCGTTCCCTTTCGACACAGATTTGCTGACGCCCCTGCTCTTCTGAGAGCAAATATGGCTTGCTATGGATCCTAAACCATGACATGTAATTCGGCGTGCACGCTAACTCTGGAATAATGATAGGTTCGCGAGTAGGTATATGATCCTAAATTTTGATATATTCTGAGAAGAATACCGACCAATGCGTATTTGATTGTCATAAGTCAATTTTGTGCTCATCATCGAGCACCTCAGGTGTCATGAGAATCGATTGTTAGAATCTAAATTACTGCAACACTCTATCCATCCGGTGCATCTCGACAGTAGTATAGTTGACCAATGGGACATGCCAAATGTTCAGATTTTGAAAGAATTTATTTGGAATTACTACCCGAATTGTCGGATCCTCGTATGGTGTCCATTGAAACTATATGAACATGATTAAAATATGAGTTATATACATAATACTAAATACTAAATATGAAAAAAATATTTTATGTATATATATTTTATTTAATACTTACATGCGCTTTCGACTGTTGATCTAATAGAAGTCGTATATCTTCAAGAGCGGTAGGTATTCCAACATAACTCGCCGAATGATTCCACTTAATTAAATAATTTTTATCATAAAATTATATTTTAAATCTATATAATAATTGTAAAATCTAATATAAATTTTACCTCGTTATGAGTGAGAATGTATATGGGTAGTTCACTGAAGGACGTAAAAATGGAAAGCAAAACCGAGCCTATGATTGTAGTAGTGATGGACAACCTCTGATTTTGGATTTATTTGGTTTCGTCGCCCCACACATCTCCCGGTACAATGTTGCCAACACGGCAGACCCCTAATTAAGTTCGCCAGCTACTTTAAAATTAACGAGTTTTAGCAGCCACATCAGATATACGAGTTTTCGTGACAAGCCCAACATTTGATAACCTCCAATGATCTTAGTGATGTATGCCCGAGCATATCATATTCTTTCTACTTTAGCAGAATCATTCCCCGACTTTGGGAATGTGTCTCGTAACCAGCTCATCTCAATCTGACCTCCGTAAATATTATCCGAAATTGCACCCAAAAGATCGTAGCATATGGCTCCCTAATCAGCAGATTGAACGGACTTGGTGAGTACGGACCCTGGCCTATATTGGCCATGTAACACCCCAAATCTTAAATATTTATTTTCGTAAGTTGTGATACACAATTACATATCTGTTTCAATGGTTAAGTGTCCCGGGAAGAGTCTGAGAAGTCTTGGGTTCAAACCTTGGCTTATGCAAAAGTTTTGTTTTATATGAATAAACCCTGTCTCTAGTCAATAGGCTTTTAAATAAATGTGGGTAGTTCATGACAGAAAGGGCCTACTGGTCTAAGGGATAGGTAGCGTGTCATTATTACTAGAGGTCTTGAGTTCGAGTCCTATTGCGTGCAAGGTTGGTTTTATTTTGTTGCTAGTGTCGTGGGAGTGTTCTAGCATGGCCGAAACTCTGAAGAGTTGGAGAAATCCAAATTAGATGGTGAAGAGTTTGTAGGAGAGTTTTGAGGAGTGGATCAAGGGATTTGGTGGTTGGTTTGAGTAATCTTAGGAGAAAATTAAGGGGATTTGAAGTTGTGGGGGAGTTGGTACCGAAGGAGGATTCTAGACACTCAAAGAATTCAGTTTTGGGGTTGGTAGATTACTCTTCATTTTCGGTGAATGTCAACATTTGTTTCTTTTATTTTCTTTAGAGGCCGAATTGTGCTAGGAAGTCTGACGGTACCTTTCGTTTTTGGCTTATTTCAGGTTGCACTTTTCTTAGGCACTTTGCTCTTTTCCCCTACCCTTCTATCGGGCACATTTCTTCTTTTGTTTGTGTGTTGTTCTCCTTGGCTGAATGCTCTCTCTGCTTCTCTCTCTTTTCTTTTGGGTCTAAACAATTTCCTTTCTTTTGTATCTAGTTGCTTTGGCCGAATATTGCTTTTCTCCTCCTCTTTTGTCTTTTGATTTTTGAGCAATCCCTATTTTCTCCTTGCTTGTTTCTCTGTCGATTTCCCCTCCTCTGTTCTTCCTCTTTTCCTCCAACAGGCGTGCGTTGGCCGAATATTGATAGGTAAGTCCCCGCTTTACTTCTACCCTTTCAAATTTTCTTTTCTTTTCCCTATTCTTGTCGTTTCACCCCCCACAGTTTACTATTTTAGTTCAATCCTCCTCTTTGGTTCTTTGTCGAATCTGTTCTTTCTCTTACGTTCAACTCCTATTTTTCATGGGCTCGGTAAGTCTTTCGGTAGGAGGCGAGGGTGTGGTTTCAATTGTTAAATTACGTTAGGGTTCTAACTCTCTATTGTATTAAACTTTGATTGGCAGCATCAAATCGCATCGAACTTCGTTTACCTGCGGATTTGTAGACTACATCAGTAGAAACAGTGGAAGTAAGTAACATTAATGATTTCATTTGAGGATTGTCTTTGTTTGGTCGATTCTAAGTATGACTAACGATTGGTATGAAATTGTTATTAGTTTAGGTGTGAGTTATCTCAGGAGCATACGTACTAGGAATCCTATCAGGTATGTAAAACGCTGCCCCTAATCATAAATCGACAAAAGTCGAAATAAGTGACGGTCAATGCTACACGAGCGTGCGCTCGCTTGTGTGGTAGTTCATATGCCTAAACATGGGCGTATGATTGTTAAGGCCAACCATGAGCGATTTCATGGGTCTAGGACGTTTTGGGCCATATTGGGCTAAACTGAGCCATGTGGGCCCCACAGGCATGTGAGCCCCACACAGGTAAATCACACGGACGTGTGGAGAATATTGGGCCAGGCTGTGTATCCACACGGCCAAGGCCATTTCTGGGCTTTGTGAACCACACGGGCGTGTGGACCCACATAGGCCTGCAATATGGGCCGTGGGCCCATTTTTACTGTTTGACTATTAAGGTTGCACGGGTCGCCCAAAACGACTGTGGACTACTATTGGGTCGGTAAGATTACCTAGAACCCCTATTTGATAAAATGATTGTTTTGCCCTTATGTGATGTATGACTTTAGCATGCTATGTTAACTGCATTGAGTACATGCGTAATATTATGATATGACATGACATGTTGTATGATTTACTGCATGGGGATGAGTTTTATTATGCTTGGAGGAAGTGTATTGTACTGGCAGCTCTGCTGCAAGTACTGTTTAGTGTCGCAATCGGTTACTTTGAGTGTAGGGATGGGTGGATTGATTATATCCCTACATGGAGTGTAGGGTTGGACGGAGATGGAGTGTAAAGACCGGTTGGGTAGGATTTCTGATTGCATATCTGTATTGTTTCACATCCTTCGAATCGGGCTCAAGCCTAAAGCGACATCGACATCTTGTAATAGGCTAAGGCCCTAATCAAAGCGAAGCAATTATCGAAATGGGCTTAGGCCTGCGGTGTGTTTGCTCACTGTATGATTGACTGATTGTTTGATAAGGGATTACACACTGAGTTTTTGTAAACTCACCCTTCTGTTTATCTGCACAGGTAATCCTCAGTCTTAGGCGGGTCAGTGCTATTAGGGACTCAAAGGTGGCCACACAACTGTGTATGCTTCCGTATTTGATTTTTAAATTATAAGTAATTTATTTTGGGTACTTTTATTGTAATAAGGCCTCTTGGATTATATTTTTAATTTGGGGATTTCTGATTGCTTTGATTTATAACTGCTAGTAGTAGGAAAAGACGCGGGTTTTTCAAAAAGATAATTGTTTTAAAAAATACCACGGATACTTAATTGGTTTTAAGAGCTTTTGCAAGAAACAACGTTTTAGAAAAATTAAAGACGTTTTAATATGATTAACTTTTAACAAACGACTCACATTTGGAAAATAGACAACGTGTTTAAAATCATCATTAAGAACACACAATGAGGGTAAATATGGGAAAAGGTTTTTCAACAATATCACTTTTTGCGAAAAAACTTTAATGTAACATAGCCAGATTCAGCCATAACGTCTAGGCCGGGTTTGGGGTGTTACAGGCCACGTGCCAAAAACCTACTTCCTTCAAATAATTTTCTATCAACGGTGATGAAGGACCAAACATATTACGAATATAACATTATAACACCTGATCTACAAGTTGTTATAAAAAATTATAAAATAAAAATTAATTAAAATTGCATAAATGAAAAAAATCATAAATAATATTCAAAAATTGAAATTAACCCTTACCATTTTCATTTGTTCGACGGAGATATGTTTATGATCGAGACAAATTAATTCCCCGACCATTGCTAACACGACCAAATATTTTGGAAATTATAAAAAAAATAATACTAATTTAGATAAAAAAATTAAAGGAAATAATTCATTAAAGAAAGCTTTGAGAAACTTAGGGAGAAATTTGAGAGCTTTTTTGAGAATTTTGGAAGAAATGTTTGTGAAAAAAATAGGGGGTTTTATAGTTCTTTTTTGCCGTTGGACCCCCCAAAGGTCAAAATTTTAAATGACCATTGGAGTGATTGTTGGGGGTCAAAAGCACAGGCTAAAACGCGTCCCTGAGGGAGCGATTTTGCCACGTCAGCAAAGCACGTCCACATTAGCACGTTTTGTGCTAACATGGCAAAATCGCTCCCTCAGGGACGCTTTTTGCTGGAATTTCCCCCTAAAACCCTCCTACGTGGATGCGTTTTAGTGTTTTCGGCTCAATTCTGTAAATAATAAAAAAAGTGGCCCATTTCTATAAATAAAGTTAGAAATGGGCCTTTATTAGTAAAATGGTCTATAAAAAAATATTTAAAATAATTCTCAACATTTAATAACCTTAAATAGATTTTTAAAATTATTTCTAATCATTTCCTACGTGAGAACGTTTGGGCATCCCTTGGAATCATTTAAAAGCTTAAAAACACAAGTTTGTAGAACTAGTAACGGATGTTCCTATACAACTATTCCAAGTTATGGAACAACTACCTAGAACTGTAGCAATTTGAAATATGTTTGACTTGTTATGATACTACAGAGGTCAAGCACCGATATTGAGGCCCTTGGAGTTGAAAATTAGTCAAAAAACATTATAAAACATTCTCAAACTTTTCTATAACATTTAATTGAGTTCCGTGTTATGATACACTTGTATTTTTCAAACAAATTGATTTAACAAAACATCCATTGTTTACATTAATATTCTTTGTATATGGTTCTCAATATTTTTACAAAAAGCAAAATGGAAGCAAATATTGACTCACTGGTTATTTAATGTTTAACTGATACTAAGCAGTATTATGTAATCGGATCGTAATACAGAAAGACAACTTGTATTAGTAGATAAACCTAAATATGTCCTTAGTCTAATTGGGAATGAACAAACTGAATGAAATATTAATATGTCGTCAATCAAGGCCAATAGGGAGATTTTTTGTCTTGAGTATCGAATCGGACAACTCTTAGAAGATATAGACATAGATGTGACTGATTAGACTAAAAGTATATCAAATAAGACCCAAGTAGAATAGATCCTAGATCTATTTATTGATTTATTCACTTGTGACATTCGTAGTGTGGCATACAATAATCCTAAGTGGATGAAGGACTATGTATGCGTGACTCGTATACTTTTATGTAAGTAAAAGATTGAGTTCAAATAGACAAGGAACCGAAAGCTAGTGCATTAGGTGTATGACATTTGAAATATGCAGCATCATTTACAATCATAGAATTCATAGCCCAATTAATGGGTAAATGATATCTTCTCATCAGCATTACATGATAGATGAAAAGTAAACATGGTCACTGGTTGTTTGTCTTTGTGATAAATGACTTTATTACTATTTGATAGTAATTGAATTTTAATGAATGAAGTTGTAATTGTTACCATCAGATAAAAAAGAATCATATTGGGAGAACGAATTTATCCCAAAGAGATTAATGATATCCTATGAGGGTAACACACTTATGACAAGGTCATTGGATGAGCACCGATTGAGTAGCTTTCATAATGGTATGTAATTAGGGAGAGCTCAGTCACGATACTATTGTGGAATGACTTTGTGACTAAATAATTTTATAATTAATAGGTGAAATTTTGGAACTTAATTATAAATTATTAAGCGCTAATTATATATGTCCAATTAGTCCTTTTGCTAGCTCTTTGAAACCAGAAATGAATTGTATGTAGAATCAAACGAATTGAAATGGATGTAAATGATATAGTTGTTAAGAGGTGGATTAGGCACTCGCATATCATGCCTTTGTACATAATGGATGCCCACCAGGGACATCTCTTGCATCCATCGAATGACCTATTCCATATCTGGTAAGTTGCTCAATCCTATCAATTGAGGTGTCTTGGTTTTTGCTTTTTCGTTTCAGGGGAGGTGGGACATCCATATTATGTTTACGTTGTTAGTTCCCCTCCGTTACTTGCTTGTACTGAAGCTTGATGAACTGAGCATACATAGTATTGTCGAGAGTGCTCTTTGTCGACTTAGTGAACTGCTCCATTGGTGACATTAGAACCTTTGCCCTCTTGCACAGGGATATCATGAGCTATGAGAAATACATTCCTCTCTTCATATTGCAATGTATGTGAGCATCGACTAATAGATCCAGTGTCTAATGTAAAACTTTCTTTTTTGCAAGATAGTATCAAGAAAAATAGCTTGAAAGGCAGTGGCGTGAGAAACATTTTGGGTAGAGGAGATAGGGGTGCAAATAAATTGCATCCACATTTTGGCTATCAAAAATAGAGTGGCCTAATTAAACTTAACAGATATATTAGTACTAGCTTGGCGAGGCCACTCGCCTCTATGTTCGATATTTTAATATAGCATCCATATCCATATCTTTATACATATATAAATCTAGAGATTGCAGAAAATTAGAGGCATAAAATGGTGCGTCATAAAATCAACATGTTCTGTGGGGACGTCACTAGCACTTCCTTGACTCAGACTGTAACATGGGTGTGTACACTTGATAGTCTACGAATTTCTCAATCTTTTAGAGAGGCATAAAACTCGTAGACTGCTGAGTCGAGTGTCGACTTGTTCGGGGTCAAGCAGAAATTTCACTAGTGGTGGAAATCCACCAATTCCCATATTGCATCACATTCAATCAATAAAGGATTGAACCCCCATTCTTGGATAATGTACAATTGTTCATTTGTGACTAATATTGTTCCACTTCCGGGTTGTGAAAACGATTGGCATCAATTTTGCTTGGTGCCTCTATAGCCCGTTGTACTTACTGAGGTGCCAATAAATAGATTTAATCAAGATAATGAAACAATAAATTACCTAAACATGTTTTATATAGAAAATAAAATTTGAATGTCTAACCTTGTTAGGTTGTGGGTTCTCTTGTGTCGGGTTGTTCCCCGAGCCAACAAGCAACACTTTGTACCTGCAAAAGAGACAAAATCAAAAGAAAGAACAAGAGAATTTATAACTAACAAAGAAAAAAGAAGACTGATAGAAGAATCTGGGTTGGAATCACAAAATCTTGACTTGCGATGGAAGGAGGGAGTGTAGCAGCCTAAGGGGGTCTTTTGGTGGCTGTTTAGGTGTTTTAAAAGTGACATTTAGGGGAATATATATTGCAAAATCCCAATAGCTTGTCGCAACACAAGTGGTGTGTGTCACGACACGATACCTTAATTTCCAGGTTTTTTAGTTTGAAGTTGCATGTTGTCACATGAACTATGCGTGTCGCAACACAACCTTTGGATTTTTAATATTTTTGTTTCGAAGTTGTGTGTCGCAACACAGGGGGTCTTGTCATGACACGGCCTAAAAGTTTCAAATTCTTGAGCTTCGAAGTTCTGTGTCACAACACATTGTGTCGCGACACCACTTGGAAGTTCTAAAAACTGCCTTTTCAGGTCGTGTCGAACTAATCGGTTTGTGCCAATCACCCTAGACAACCTCTAAGAACACTTGCACTCCCTAAAACATTATTCCTACTCTAACTAAAACAAAAAAAAAATCAAAACACATAGAACTTTATAATATTTACAAAATTAATAATAAAGTTAGGATGTGGTTGGCTCGTCGTGATGACGTAATGTCCCTTGTCAAGATGTCACCTACTATGTTGAGCCTCTCCGATTGCAAATATTTCAATGTTTTCGATTCTTTGCTTCCCTCACTTTACGAACTACGCAACCATTGTAAAAACACATACAAACACTTAATTTAAGATTAAAACTAAAGTAATAAAATCGAACAATGAAAATTAAAATCAAAACAAATTTAAAGGATAAGTCCTCTTTCAGAGTTAGGACGATCCGTATCGCCATTGTAGAAGAACTTTTAATTGGTCCTCGACATTTTGATCCTTCATTTATTCCACTGTTGATATATCTGAACTAACAACTTTGGTCGATTCCAATGATATAGTCTTATTTTTTTCCGTCACAATATCCACATTACGAGCAATTTAGTTCTGAATCAGAGCCACCCTTGAATCATTTTTTGGGATATTATCGGCTTGAGCTTCCTCGTCTCCATGTTGCGTGAAGATTTGGTTGCATGAGCTTGACCTTTGTCATCGTATAAGAACGGTATAAACCTATTGACTCCTTCAGTTGGCACCTCCTTAGTTTTAGCCAAAAAGTGTATTGTCTTTCCTACACTTTCATTCAGAATCGGTTGCAGCTCAATGTTAGTTTTCAATGCTACCTCCAACTCTACTACTATGTGTACCTCTATGTCAATTGGACTAGAGACATTTTAAGCTATTTTTAACTCATCTTCATGGCTTCTGGTTCCAAACTCTTGTTGAATATTATCATCTAATTTAGGATTATTGATGACAATACCGTGGTCCACATGATCAAGGTTTGGAACATCTTGCACGACCTTTTCTAATGGAGTCATTGCTTCGTACCTTCGTTGAAGTAGCTCTATCATGAGAGACATTTGATCTGACATATCCTCCAATTGTTTAGGTACCTCCTCCAACCATTCGAAAATGGGCTACTTAATTGCTTCTGATATCTCTTGTGAATTATAAGATATCCATTTTGGATATTCAAGCATATCATTCTCTTGATCATACGACTCATAAAGAGGTTCGTATGGATACTCATTTTCCCCACATTTGCTATCATAGCTCCATTAGTTTATCTAAGTTCCGTTCGACCAACTTGATCCTTCATTAATGTACCACTCATCATCATACCATGCAAACATCTCATGCAAACATCGTCAATTTCATCGTAAAATTTATCCATGATCAGATTAAATAGTCAACAAAGTAATTAAACAAAATAAAAATAATGAAAATAAAACTAATTAAAAAATTACAACACTATCTAGCTCATTCGTCTTTTGATTAATATTATTTTACAAAATAATTAATTCAACAACAATTTCCACGTCGCAATCCCCAAAAATAGTGCCAACAACTTGATCGGTGCCAAAAATGCAAACATTTGGACTGGAAATACTATAGTAAACATATATATAATCAACCAACAATGTCTGCAAGTATATGGGTCAAATTATAATATAGTTTGTTTACAACGAAACACTTGGTAAGTATTCCAAGGATCGTGCCCAAGGGATTGTTGATAGGAGAAAATCACTATTAAATTAATTACAAAAAAATAAATACTAATCTAATCGAGTTATGGATTATTAGTGTAAATCCAAATAAATAACTAAAACTAACCCAACACTAAAATCACTGAAAGGAATTCAACGAAATCTCGAATAGCAGGTAGAAGATTAACTCTCTTTAGTGGCTGTAATTAACTTTAGAATTCAAGTTTTAGTGAATTAGCTAAAAACTAATCAATTATTACCTTTTAGTCTCTGACTGATTAATTAATCGATAAATACTCACTTATCTTTCGACCTTACTTTTTAAACCAGGATAAATTATGATTTACTCAGCAAACTTATCTCTCGACCTCGTTTTACCTAGATGACTTCTTAGGGTCATTAATCCTAGGGTTTAAGCATACATAATTTAAGCTAACTTATTATGTGGTGAACCCTCGTTCTTCCGTTAATTACTTCCACACTCACTCGTTAACCTTCCTAAAGGACTTAGCTACTCATGAATCTAGAGACCATTTTCCTAAGAATTGATTTAAATAATTAAAAAAAAAATTAAATTGAAATAAAAGAAAGATAGAAATTGATCCGTTAGATAAATTGGATGTGCTCAGTTTTACAAAACCCTTTAACAACTAGTGAGATATCAATGTTGACAAGCAAAAAGTGCATGAAAAATATAAAAATACTTAATAACAGTCTTGGAATCAAATCAAATCTAAGTTAGAACAAGAGATAGAAAATATTTGGAAAAGAAAATAAAAACCTATTTAAAATCCTAATTAGAACTAAAGGCCCCTTTGGATGGGCAGTGTGTTTACCTACGGTTAGTGTAAAAACAGCGGTGGTGGTAAGACTAGATACTCTAATGATATTTGTAATAGGCCCAATTTGCCCGGGCTATTAAAAGTAAAAAAAAAAAAACAGAATAAAATAAGTAAAAGGAAAATAAAGTTTTTTAAAAACAAGTCCATTTTACAAAGCCCAAATACCTAAACTACCCAGTAGCCCATTACACCCTCAACCCAAAAGGCCCAAATCAGTTAGCAGGTTAGGAAACCCTAGGGTTTCCAGAAGTTTCGAGCCGTAAGCACTCCAATCGGCATGCCCCTTCGGCTCGCGCCACTCCAGTGACCTTTCATCGGCGCCGTGACTCCAGCTCTGTATCGCGCCGTAATTGGCGCACGAATCAACGCCAGCGCACTCACCGCCGTGATATCCTCGCTGGTACCTGCAAAGAGGAAAGAACCACAGCAGAAAAGAGAAGCAAACATGGAAAAGAAATCAAAGATTTCTTTCCAAAATGTAACGATTCACAGAAGGTTATAAAAGCCTCTTCACTAATTTGTAAAGGATACGATTTTTTTTTATCAGATATAAAAACACAAAAACAGATTATAAATTTTTGGAAGCCTTGCCAAAGAACAGAGGTGATTCCTCTTGCTTTATTTCCTTTATTTACTTCTCGAATACCTGCATATCGTATACACAAAGCACCATAAAAACAATAAAAGAGGATTACCTTTTCGATTCGTTGAGAAAAGCGAAACTTTTTGAATCTCGACCGCCGTATGTGGCGGAGCTGGCAGCGGCGCGTGGACGTGTGGATGCCCGAGGACGGAGGCTCGACGGAGCTCTGAGGGCCTGCTCTCAGTCCTCTTTCAGAGGGTTTTTCTTTGTTTTTTTTTTTAAAAACGAGCTTAAAATGATTTTTAAGGCAAAAATTTGGCTTATATAGCCTCATAGGAACGACGTCGTTTAGGCTTAAAATAATAGGCTTCAAAACGGTGTCGTTTCAGGGCCGAGGATCCGCGTGTTGACCCGTGACCCGGGAAGGATCCGCGTGTTTTTGCTTAAAGGGCTAATTTCCCAATTGGTCCTTTTGTATTTTCAGAATTTATAATTTCGTTCAATTCAAATTTTAATTTTGTTTTAATTTGGCCCTGACCTTCTATTTTCATTTCAGTTTAGTCCTATTTACTATCATAAAGCCTATTTCGGGACGACGTCGTTTTGGAATTAGGGTCAAATTGCCCAGTGAGTCCCTCAACTTTTAACGCGTGTTTCAATTGGGTTTAAAATTCATTTTATTTATTTAACAACTAACCCTAGATTCTTATTTGAATTCAATTTTAATCCTTTTTTTATATATACATTTTACATACAATTTATTTTTTAAAAAATATTATATATATATATATTAATTATTTTTATAAATATTATTTATACATGTAAAAATTATTATATATTATTTTTATCTGGTTATTTGTATTTTATTATATATTATATTTTATTATATATATTATTCCCTATATTATCTTCATTTTATTATATATTATTCTATTATTTATTATTTATTAGTACGTACAATTAAAAATTTATAAATTATTATTAAATAATACATAAATCGTTATTAAATATTTAATATTTAATATCTAATATTCTTAAATTTACTACAAAATTTTGTTCCTATTTTATATATTATTATTTTTATAAATATATTAAGTTATTATATCATATAGTATATCTTATATATATATTAATCGTTTTAAAAATTTCTCCTTTATCATTTTTATATTATTTTGAATATTTTTATATATATATATTGACTTATATTTTATATATGTTCATAATTTGTTTATTTATTTATTTTATTTATTTGGTATTAGTAGGTTAATTTCTATCTCATAAATTATTTATTATCTTTATGTTATTTATTGTTTTTTATATATTCGCATGAAAATTGATTATTTATGTTGATTTAAGTTATATTTGCATGAAATATTATTATATATGTAATTTATGTTGTAATATTCATTATGCTATATTTCGCATGAAATATTAATGCAT
This sequence comes from Gossypium longicalyx, assembly GCA_025698465.1. Lineage (NCBI taxonomy): Eukaryota > Viridiplantae > Streptophyta > Magnoliopsida > Malvales > Malvaceae > Gossypium > Gossypium longicalyx. The sequence continues at coordinate 86,043,969 of CM047000.1, forward strand.
GTATATTTATGTTATTTATATCTACATGAAAGGTTAATGTATATTATAAAATTTATGTTGTTATTCATCATTTTCTATATTATAGTTGCATGAAATGTAAAAGCATGTAGTTTATATTGTTTAGTATTGATATCTTGTAATATGTCAAATGCATCATTGTTATAAAAGTTTATATTTCATTTAATCTAGAACAATTTTAAAAAATAAGACAATGTTTTTGGTGTTTAGGAATTCGGGAAATAGTGCCCTAACATGCTGGGTTGCGATTTCCCGTTTGTCTAAATGTCTAAAAACATCATTCTAAATAAATTTTGTAAATCACAAGATGATTTCAGTTACGAAAGTATAGGAATATCGTGTCCAATCTTGCTGGATGTGATGTTCGTACTCTTTTGAAGCGAAGGAATCTTGATTTTCAACTCAAATTATTATGGTTTTAAAAAGAGATCTTATTTCTAAATTCCATCAAACTTTTGACATTGAGACAAAACTATTCAATTTGGTACCAATTTTGGGCGCTGTGAGGGTGCTAATCCTTCCTCGTACGTAACCGACTCCCGAACCCGTTTTCTCACAATTTCGTAGACCAAAATGTTTTATAAGGTGATCCAATCACACTTAAAAAAGGGTTGGTGGCGACTCCCGTTTTCAAAATACTCTTTTTTTAAGAAAGGGTTTCGACAGCTTGGCGACTCCGCTGGGGACTTTATAAGAGAGTCAAGCCAAGAAATTGATTATTTTTTTATCTTAATGTCAAAAGTTTGGAAAATTTTTAAAAATCGATCTTTTTACATGTGTTTGCTACATATGTTTGTTATTTTGATTTTGCACACATTGCATTTGCATGACCGCTGTGGTTGCACCCTTAGGTGGGAGTGAGAAGCTACGCTTTCGTGAGGTTTTCACCTCCGTATGAACTAGTGGATTGCTTCTGGGATACATCTGTACCTATGTCTTCGTGAGATTTTCATCCCCGTATGGCCATAGGGAAATGTGTCCCTCTGAACCGAACTTGGTCCATATGAGCCTATAATGGGTGAGGACCGAGGAATCTACTGGTTTAGGTACCCTCGCTTTAGAACTGAAACACATATAGTGAACTTTAAGTGCTTACCCTAGGGAGTATAGTGCTAGCCTTTAGTAAGTTACCCTTATAAGTGCTTGTTTATTATACTTTTATATATGATACTGACTTATTTTATTTTTCTATCATTGCATGCCACTCAATATTTAAAGGTATCGATTCACGGTTCAATTTCTGGATTAGAAAGTTTTGTAATAAGAAACAAATATATTGATAAAGTGGAGGACAACGCTTCTGTCTGTGCGTGGTCAGAGAAAACCTAGTTAGAAAAGGGAGATAGTGTCACTGAAGGGTATACATCAGAGTTGTGGGATTTCACTCGTATTAGTTCGACACAAAATGAGTTTCAAGAGTTGAAGGACATTTGGGCCCAATGGGATGACGAGGCTAAGCAGCTGTTCTACCAGAATTATGGAGATCTTCCCTATTTGCTAGACATCAAGGTGGATAAGCATCTGTTTCGAGCTATGGTAAAGTTTTGGAACCCTGCTTATAGTTGTTTTACATTTGGAGAGGTAGATTTAGTACTTACTTTGGAGGAGTATACGGCCTTGCTTCGCTGTCCAAAAATTCAAGGTAATAAAGCTTATGTTAGGGCTGCTAATCTCCCAACTTTCGTGAAGAAATTAATGATGATCACAGGGATGAGTGAACAGTGGGCCGCAGCTCGAATCCAACAAAAAGGTGATGGTAAATGCATTCCGTGGGCAAGTTTGAGGGATCTGATATTGGCGCACCCAGATGTGAAGAAGAGGGTTGATGTCTTGGCCTTACGTATTTATGGTTTGGTGATTTTCCCAAAAGCTATGGGGCACATAGATGAAGCAGTTACGGATATATTCGATCGACTTAGTAAACAGAACACACCTATACCTGCAATCCTAGCCAAGACTTTTAGATCCTTAAGTGCATGTCGGAAAGCTGGTGAAGGAAGATTCGTTGGATGTGTACAGTTGTTGTTAGTATGGTTCCATAGTCACTTTTGGAAGGTTGATAAGGTTCCTTGCCGAGTGCTTAAGGGAAGCAGCAGCTACGCCGAGGAGGGACGACATTATAGAGGAAAGGTGGATGGTCAGAATCTCCGAGAGGAAGATGTTATGTGGAAAGCCCCTTGGATGGCTCCTAATGAAGTCCTTTACCGTTGCGGAAACTTTGATTGGGTACCTCTTCCTGGAATTTAGGGAGTTGTTGGTTATGCGCCATTACTCGTCCTAAGGCAATACAAAACGGAGCAGTTTATACCGGCAACACAAAGGTTAGCTCAGAGTGATTTCTCATATAAGGGGGATCATTATAAGAAGAAGATACGAGAGATTTTCGAGGCTTGGAAGAAGATTTGCTATGTGAAGATTCTGATTGAAGGCCCGACTACAATTCTTGAGTACAAAGGGTGGTTTAGCAAGAGGATCAATGATATCATCTCTAGGCCGAGTTTGGGGGCTGCTCGATCGATGGAGGAGAGTTTACGAGCGATTCCATCAGAGTTAGAGGTCATAAAGCAAGAGTTCAAAAGGAAGAATTTGGAGCTCGGGAGAAAGATAGAAAGGCTTGAAGAGGAGAAGATGTACCTAAGCTTAGACATCGATGTTCAGAAAATTGAGGTCGAAAAAGTGAGGAAAGAAAAGAGGAAGATTGAGGAAGACCGAGATGACTTGAAGACGCAATATAAGAGGATACAACTATCAATGAAGAGAGCTGGATTGGGGAAGTCTTCACAGCAGTGGCAACAAGAGGTTCAAGAAGAAAAAGCCAAAGCCGAGTATTGGGAGAAGAAGTTTCAAGAGATGCAGGTTCAGAATCAAGCCTTAGAAAAAGAGAATCAAGGATTAAAAGCTAAGATGACTGAGTTTGGGCGATCTCTTCATCATCACCGAAGTCGTAACTCTAAGGTCGAGTTAAAGGCAAGTCTGAGCAAGATCGAGGAAATGAAGTACAATATTGGAGGGTTGGAAGCAGCATTGCGGAATTGTGAACTTCAGATTGAGTAGCTTGAGGCAAGAGAAGGACATTGGAAAGGAGAACTTCACAATTTTCAGGATCAAGTCAGAGATAGGGACTACCTCATGGGAGAAGCCGTAGTCCAGATTCAAGAGGTTGCTGATCATTTCAGGACCTGGCAGCGCAAGCTAATGTATTAAGTGCAAAGTATGAATCAGTGTCAGATAGAGGTAGTGAGTTAGCATTGTTATTGAATAGGGTTAAAACTCTGGGCCTAAGGGCGAAAGTATATTTGTAATCCGTTTTGTATAAAGATTTTTGTTTCTTAAATAACGTTTTCTAAAAGAAACTAAATCAGAATCGATATCTTTTTGCATTCATGCATTTGCATCTCATTGCATCTTATGCATTCAAATTTATAGAAAGACCCTAATTAGTTAAATTTACAGAAAAAGAGAAAGAGAAGAGAGAGAGAGAGAGAGAGAGAGAGAGAGAGAGAGAGAGAGAGAGAGAGAGAGAGAGAGAAATAAAACCTGGAAGTAACACATCCTTACGGTACACGCACCAAGACAAAGAATATGGATCAAAGACTTGAGCAGATCCAGAAAGAAATGTAAGAGCAATTGTAGGAACAATTGGCAAAAATCCAACAGGAGATGAATGATCAAATGTTGGAGGCCCAAAGGAATATGATGGCTGAAATGACTCAATTGCTGAAGGGGGCAACGGATAAAGGAAAGGCCCCTATGACTATCACTGAAGGGGATAATGAGCATCATTCTCCTGGTTTTACTCCACCTCATGTGCAAACTCAACCTGAGGCATATCCCCAAAGGCCGTCCATCACAATAAGGCCTCAACATGGGCAAGTCGATGCTAAAATACCCACGAACTTTCAAACTGGTTCAGGATTCAACCCGGGAGATAACCCTACCAATCTAGTCATCCCTGATTTAGATGTAGTTGAGAAGGAGGAGGTGAGACTCGAATCATCAAGGCAATTAGAGGAACGTTGTAGATGGTTGGAGGAGAAATTTAAGGCATTGGAAAGCGCTGATAATCGTCAAGGAATTGATGCCAAGGACTTGAGTTTGATTCCAGATTTGGTGCTTCCTCATAAGTTTAAGATGCTAGAATTTGAGAAATACAATGAGACTACTTGCCCTGAGGCCCAGATCACCATGTTCTGTAGGCGGATGACTGGATATGTAAACAATGATCAATTATTGATCTATTGTTTTCAGGATAGTTTGGTTGGGGCAGCGGCTAGGTGGTACAATCAATTGAGTCGCGCAAGGATTGGTTCTTAGAGAGACTTAGCGCAAGCCTTTATGCGACAATATAATCATGTGGTGATATGACTCTGATTGCAGAATCACTTTGCGAGAACATGGAAAAGAAGCCTAATGAGAGCTTTAGGCAATATGCATAGAGGTGGAGGGAGGTTGCCATGCAAGTTCAACCACCGCTTTTGGAGAAGGAAACTACCATGCTGTTCATTAACACCTTGAAGGCTCCATTCATTACTCATATGATTGGAAGTACCACCAAGAGCTTTGCTGATATAGTTATGGCAGGAGAAATGATTGAGAACGCTATAAGGGGTGGCAAGATAGAGAGGGAAACTACTAAAAGATCGGCCCCAAGAAGGAAAGATACTGAGGTGAACAATACGAGTAGTTATAATTCAAAAGCGGTTACGGTTAGTCAGCCCAGAGCAACTACAGTTGGGCAACATGATTCCCAAAAGCAGGGATCTAGTTTGAGACAAAATTCTGAGAAGGTCTCATTTACGCCTATCCCGGTGACGTATTGGGAGCTTTATCAAAGTCTATTTAATGAGCATTCAATAGCTCCTTTTCATTTGAAACCACTGCAACCCCCATATCCCAAATGGTACGATGCAAACGCCAAATGTGAATACCATACAGGGATATCGGGGCATTCAATAAAAAATTACACTGGCTTTAAAAAAGCAGTGGAAAGACTGATCAAGATGGGGGTCGTAAAATTTGACGACACCCCTAGTACAAAGAACCCGTTGCCAAACCATGGTGATCAAGGGGTAAATACAATTGGGGAAACTAGAATGAGAAAGATTAAAGAGGACGTGGCCGAGGTAAGAATGCCGATGAAAGTAATCTGGGAAAAAATGGTGAAAAGAGATATGATAATCTCTGGAGAAAGAAATAAAGGAGTGAGGGACTACTGCGAGTTTCATGAAGAAGAGGAACACGAGATCCAGGAATGTGATGAGTTTAAGACTTTGATACAAAGCCTTATAGATAATAATGAGCCGGAATTTTATGAAGCTAGTTCAGATAAGGGACATGTATGCGCATTGGAAGGTGAACTAAAGAATTAAAGAATCAACCAGCCAAGGATCATTATTTCTATACCAAGGAATAATGAAGTTGAGACACAAGTAACGCCAAAGGTCATTATTCACAAACCCGTTTCCTTTCCTTATAAGGATGACAAGAGGGTACCCTGGAATTATGACTACAATGTGACAATACCGGAGAGAGAAGATATAGCTAGTACTTCTAAGGAGACTCAAATTGAAGGATCCTACACACGTAGTGGGAAGCGTTATGATGTAAAAGGCATCAGAGTTGAGCCTACAAAAGTGAAAGCCTTTGACGCTGAGAAGGAGAATAGGGCTGAGGTACTGGTTAATGAACTAGTGAAGGAAGAAGAGGCTAGAGAGTTTCTAAAATTCCTGAAACACAGTGAGTACAGTGTGGTTGAACAATTGCACAAACAACCAGCTCGTATATCAGTGTTGGCTTTGCTTCTGAGTTCAGAAGTACATCATGAGGCATTAATGAAGGTGCTCAATGAGACTTACGCTACTAATGATATATCTGTCAATAAGTTGGATCGATTGGTTAGTAACATAAGCACTGATAATTTCATTTATTTCAATGATGATGAAATTCCACCTGGCGGCATGGGATCAGCTAAAACTTTGCACATCACCACTTGCTGTAAAGGATATACATTGTCGAGTGTACTTATTTATAATGGGTCAGCCTTAAATGTCCCACCATTGTCTACATTAAACAGATTACCCATAGACAGTTCTCATATGAAAACATGCCATAATGTAGTGAGAGCATTCGATGGCACGGAAAGACAGGTCATGGGAAGAATTGATATTTCTTTGATGATCGGGCCAAACACCTATGAGGTAGAATTTTTAGTGATGGACATCAAGCCCTCTTATAATTGCTTGTTGGGGAGGCCTTGGATACATTCGGCAGGAGCGGTGCCCTCATCTTTGCACCAGAAATTGAAGCTAGTAACCGACGGACGGCTGGTCACCATAAATGCAGAGGAAGACATCATAGCAGCAGTCACCAGTGACGCACCTTATGTAGAGGCAAACGAGGAGGCTGTTGAGTGTTCTTTTCGCTCCTTAGAATTCGTTAATGCAACATTTATTTCAGAGGGGAATGAGGTGCCGATGCCTAAGATATCCAGAACCACAAGAATGGGTTTGCAGATGATAGTGGGGAAAGAAGCCTTGCCAGGAAAAAGATTGGGAAGATATCTTCAAGGAGGAATTCAAGTTCTAGAACTAAAAGAAAAGAGAGATCATTTTGGTCTGGGTTTTAGGCCAGATTACAGGCATAAAAGGAAGGAAATAGAGAAGCGTCAAGAAAGAAGAAGGGCGCGTTTAAATGGAGGAGAAGTAGAGTGAGGATTAATGACGTTCCCTCATATATCCTAGACTTTTATATCAGGAGGGATAATTCACCCTAAGAGAGGGCTGCTCAAAAAAGGAAGTCATTATATCAATGCTGTACATAATGAAGAGTCTGAACGAAGAAACCTTGAGGGCATTCGCTCTTACAAACCGGGAAGCTCTTTAAACAATTGGACTGCCGAAGAACTTCCTGTAATTTTTAAAGATTTTTTAGAGTAATTTTCAGAACACTCTTGTTGCTCTAAAGCCTAGGAGTAATAGGATTTCATTTGTGAAATAGGCTCATGTTCAGATATTTTGTTTCAATAAAACACGTCTTTACTATCAATTCGAGCAAACATTCTTTCATTCTTTGTTCTTTTGTCCTTTTAATTCCATTCGAATCTTTCATTTCATTCATAACATGTTAATAGACATTCTTAAATTCATTCATTCTTTGTACATTCCTCTGCACCCCCATAGGTCCCTAGATATTAACGACATGAGCGATGATACTACAAATCCTAAATTCCCTCTTGAGCAAGACATGTGTTTAGAGGAACCTCAGGATTTTGAAGATGGCAGGGATTGTGATGTGTCTCCAGATCTGTTGAGATTGGTGAAACAAGAGGAGAAGCAAATTCTGCCCCATGAGAAAGAGGCAATAGAGAATATAATCTTGGAAGAAGGGAAAGAAGTGAAGATTGGGACACATATTGCAAAGGAAACGAGACAAGGTCTTGTTGAACTGCTGCATGAATTCAAAGATATCTTTGCATGGTCATATCAGGATATGTCGGGGTTGAACACTGATATCGTGGTACATCGTCTCCTCATAAGACAGGATTGTAAGCCAGTCCAACAAAAATTACGAAGGATGATGCCTGATATTGTGCTAAAAATAAAAGATGAAGTCAAGAAACAGTTCGATGCTGGATTCCTACAAGAGGTTAAGTACTCAGAATGGGTGGCTAACATTGTGCCTGTCCCTAAGAATGATGGGAAGGTACGAATGTGTGTTGATTACAGAGATTTGAACAAAGCTAGCCCAAAAGACAATTTTCCTTTACCACACATCGATACTTTGGTGGACAATACAGCGGGATATTCATTGTCCTTTAGAGATGGCTTCTCAGGGTATAATCAGATAAAGATGCATCTTGAGGACTTGGATAAAACCACCTTCATAATATTGTGAGGCACCTTTTGTTACAAGATAATGCCCTTTGGGTTGAAGAATGTAGGGGCAACATACCAAAGGGCTATGGTGACCTTATTCCATGATATGATGCACAAAGAGATTGAGGTGTATGTTGATGACATGATTGCCAAATCTCGAACAGAGACAGAGCATATTGAAGTCTTGAGGAAGTTGTTTCTGAGATTGAGGAAGTTTCAGTTGAAGCTTAATCCGACAAAGTGCATCTTCGGAGTTAGGTCGGGGAAGTTATTGGGCTTTATGGTCAGTGAAAAGGGAATAGAAGTTGACTCAGACAAGGTTAGAGCCATACGAGAATTGCCTCCACCACGTACTCAGAAGGAAGTTTAAGGTTTTCTTGGAAGGTTGAATTATATTGCTCGGTTTATTTCACAATTAACCGAGAAATGTGATCATATATTTTGCCTCCTTAGAAAACACAACCAAGGTACTTGGGATGAGGAATGCCGGAATGCTTTTGATAAAGTCAAGCAATACTTGTTAAACGCTCCAGTGTTATCTCCGCCCAGTCCAGATAGACCGTTAATTCTATACTTATCAGTGTTTAGTAATTCTATGGGATGTGTGCTTGGTCAACATGACGAGTCAGGAAGAAAAGAGAAGGCGATATATTACCTCAGTAAGAAATTCACTGAGTGTGAGATGAGATATTCGCCAATTGAAAGGTTGTGTTGTGCTTTAATCTAGACTACTCGAAGGTTGAGACAATATATGCTATATCATACGACTTGGTTAATTTCGAAACTTGATCCATTAAAGTACATGATGGAGTCAACAGCCCTAAATGGAAGAATGGTAAGGTGGCAAGTACTGCTTTCAGAGTTTGATATAGTCTATGTGAGTCAAATGGCTATAAAATGAAGCGCAATAGTAAAATTTCTGGCCAGTAGAGCTCTAGAAGATTATGATCCATTGAGCTTTAATTTTCCTAATGAGGAGTTGATGTATGTGGCAACTACTGAAGAATATCCATGGAAGCTGAACTTTGATGGCGCATCCAATGCGGTAGGAAATGAAATTGGGGCAGTCTTGGTATCCCCAAATGGTGATCATTATCCATTTATATGTAAATTGGATTTTGACTGTACGAATAATATGGCCAAGTATGAAGCATGCATCATGGGGATTCGAGCAGCCAATGAGTGAAAAATTAGAACCCTAGAAGTATATAGAGACTCTGCGTTGGTAATTTATTAGTTTAGGGGTGAATGGGAGACAAGGGACCCCAAATTGATTCATTATCGAAAGGTAGTTTTGGAGTTACTTGAGGAATTTGATAACATCACCTTCAATTATCTCCCAAGAGACGAAAATCAGATAGCAGATGTTTTAGCAACACTGGCTTCCATGATTAAAGCAAATAAAAAAGAGGATGTTAGACCAATTCAGATGAGTATTTCTGAGGTTCCAGCTCATTACTGTAACATCGAAGAAGAGGAAAAGGAGGACCATTCTTGGTATCAAGATATATTATGATATGTGAGAAATCGTGAATATCCTGAGCAAGCAACTGAGAATGATAAAATAACTTTGAGGAGGTTAGCCTGCGAATATGTACTAGATGGAGACATCCTTTATAAAAGACGGAAAGATCAAGTACTTTTGAGATGTGTCGATGCTGTAGAAGCTAGACAAATCTTGGGAGAAGTACATGAAGGTGTTTGTGGGACACATGCAAATGGCTTTACAGTGGCAAGGCAAATCATGAGGTTTGGATACTATTGGTCTACTATGGAGGGAGACTGTATCAACTATGCCAAGAAGTGTCATAAATGCCAGATATATGGGGACAAAATTCATGTACCACCTTCACCTTTACATGTTTTGACTTCTCCATGGCCCTTCTCCATATAGGGCATGGGTGCCATTGGGCCAATATCACCAAAAGCTTCGAATGGGCATCGTTTCATTTTCATGGTCATTGACTACTTCATGACATGGATAGAGGCAACTTTATATGCTAGTGTTACCAAGTCGGCAGTAAGTCGATTCTTGAAAAAGGAGATCATTTGTCGGTATAGAATACCTGAGAGGATCATATCGGACAATGCATTGAACTTGAACAACAGCACAATTGTAGAAGTCTGCAGCCAATTCAAGATCAAACATCATAATTCATCTCCATATCGCCCAAAAATGAATGGGGCAGTGGAAGCTGCCAACAAAAACATCAAGAAGATAGTGGGGAAAATGACTGAGACCTACAGAGATTGGCATGAGAAATTACCATTTGCACTCTTGGCCTATTGAACGTCCGTCAGAACCTCTACTGGGGCAACTCCTTTCTCATTGGTTTATGGGATGGAGGCAGTGTTACCCATTGAAGTGGAAATACCTTCTCTTCGAATTTTGTCAGAGATAAAGCTGGATGAAGCAGAATGGATTCAATCGCGGTATGACCAATTGAACTTGATTGAGGAAAAGAGGCTAAGGGCTATTCGTCATGGCCAGATGTATCAGAAGCGAATGATGCGAGCTTATGACAAGAAAGTTCGTCCAAGAGAATTTCACGAAGGGACCTTATCTTGAAAAGATTCTTCCCATACAGAAGGACTTTAGAGGAAAATGGATGCCGAATTGGGAAGGGTTGTCTGTTGTGAAGAAGGCTTTCTCTGGTGGTGCACTGATTTGACAGAAATGGATGGGAAGAGTTTACCCAATCCAGTGAATTCAGACTCAGTCAAGAGGTATTTTGTCTAAAGAAAAGGGAAGCCAAGGTGAAAACCCACAAAGGGCGCTTTAAGCTTTCTAAAAAAAAGGGTAAAAATGGAGAGGCCAAGGTGAAAACCCGCAAAGGGCTCCTTGAGACCAAAGGGGTATTGAGTTGAAAACCCGAAAGGGCTACTCAAATTTCAAAAATCATGCAGTGACCTTGCTATACCAAATTTGAAAAGAAGAGGAGTGTGTTACATACCGGGGCATTAATAAAGCACTTTGGATCTTCTAAACACATGTTAAACTCAAAACAGTCTTCATGGAATTTGTATACAGAAGCCCAAGCTGTGATATGTTGGACATCTGATTTTTGTTCTGTTTACTATCTTTGGATTCTTTTTCTTCTCAAAGATATGTTCTCAGGTTAACTTCCTGTTGTATTCTGATGATTTATCTAACTATTTTCAAGATTAAATTATTTGTTTTCCATTATTCATAAAGTGTGTTGCATTGAAATAATGACTGATGAACTAAATATTTTTACAAACGAAGTTTTGCATTTTACTCTGGAAATCTCTAGATAATACAAGAAACTAAAACAGAACAATTGTTTGAAGAATTCCCGTAAGTGAGGGACGGAGGAACTCGAGGAAATTTTTTCTTCAGTTCAAAGGATAATTGGACAACTCAAACGATTCGATTCTAAGGAAGGATCATTTTATAAACACTTCCAGTAGGTTGTAACATTCGAGGAATGGTACAAAAGGACCAAATTGATTCAAAGCATATGAGCAGAGTATGATTGGTACTTCGAGTGAAATTTCGATTGAATGAATAAGTAATGACATCTGAAATAGGAATCATTTTCATTTTGCATCATAATATGTCTAATTAGGAGCTATTGATTCATTTCGATCATAGCATTCTAATTACTAGGCATAAGCACATACCCATTCTACAGGTTATATCTTCTAGAAGATAGCAGATTTGGCGTTTCTGTATTGACAGAGGGTAGATCGAAGATAGCAGATTTGGCGTCTCTGTAATCGACGGGGAGCAGATCAGAGATAGCATATTTGGCGTCTTTGTATTGACAGAGAGCAGATCGAAGATAGCAGATTTGGCGTCTCTATATCGACGGAGAGCAGATCAAAGATAGCAGATTTGACGTCTCTGTATTGACAGTGAGCAGATCGAAGATAGCAGACTTGGCGTCTCTGTATCAACGGGGAGGAGACCAAAGGTAGCAGATTTGCCGTCTCTGTATTGACAGAGGGCAGATTGAAGATAGCAGATTTGGCGTCTCTATATTGACAGAGAGCAGATTGAAGATAGCAGATTTGGTGTCTCTGTATCGATGGGGAGCAGATCAAATATAGTAGATTTGGCGTCTCTGTATCGACAGAGGGCAGATCGAAGATATCAAATTTGGCGTCTCTGTATCGACGGGGAGCAGATCAAAGATAGCAGATTTGGTGTCTCTGTATTGACAGAGGGCAGATCAAAGATAGCAGTTTGGTGTCTCTGTAATCGACGGGGAGCAGATTAGAGATAGCGGATTTGGCGTCTCTGTATTGACAGAGGGCAGATCGAAGATAGTAGATTTGGCGTCTCTGTATTTGACGGGGTGCAAATCAAAGATATCAGCATGGCATCTTTAAGTTTGTGGAAAACAGATTGAAGACCATGAGTCGAGACCCGGTAAAGATCGGACAAATTTGGTCCTTTTATAAATCTTTGCTCTATTCCTGTTACACAGTAATGAGCAAAGAGGGGCAGTTGTAATAGGCCCAATTTGCCCGGGCTATTAAAATTAAAAAAAAAACAGAATAAACTAAGTAAAAGGAAAACAAAGTTTTTTAAAAACAAGTCCATTTTACAAAGCCCAAATACCTAAACTACCCAGTAGCCCATTACACCCTCAACCCAAAAGGCCCAAATCAGTTAGCAGGTTAGGAAACCCTAGGGTTTCCAGAAGCTTCGCGCCGCAAGCACTCCAATCGTCACACCCCTTCGGCTCGCGCCACTCCAGTGACCTTTCATCGGCGCCATGACTCCAGCTCCGTATCGCGCCGTAATCGGCGTACGAATCAACGCCAGCGCACTCACCGCCGTGATATCCTCGCTGGTACCTGCAAATAGGAAAGAACCACAGCATAAAAGAGAAGCAAACATGGAAAAGAAATCAAAGATTTCTTTCCAAAATGTAACGATTCACAGAAGGCTATAAAAGCCTCTTCACTAATTTGTAAAGGATACGCTTTTTTTATCAGATATAAAAACACAAAAATAGATTATAAATTTTTGGAAGCCTTGCCAAAGAACAGAGGTGATTCCTCTTACTTTATTTCCTTTATTTACTTCTCGAATACCTGCATATCGTACACACAAAGCACCATAAAAATAATAAAAGAGGATTACCTTTTCGATTCGCTGAGAAAAGCGAAACTTTTCGAATCTCGACCGCCGTATGTGGCGAGCGCAAGCAGCGCGTGATGTGTGTGGATGCACGGGACGGAGGCTCGACGAGACTCAGGGCACTGCTCTCAAGCTCCGAGGGCCTGCTCTCAGTCCTCTTTCAGAGGGTTTTTCTTTATTTTTTTTAAAAACGGGCTTAAAATGATTTTTAAGGCAAAAATTTGGCTTATATAGCCTTATAGGAACGACGTCGTTTAGGCTTAAAATAATAGGCTTCAAAATGGTGTCGTTTCAGGGCCGAGGATCCGCACGTTGACCCGTGACCCGGGAAGGATCCGCGTGTTTTTGCTTAAAGGGCTAATTTCCTAATTGGTCCTTTTGTATTTTCAGAATTTATAATTTCGTTCAATTCAAATTTTAATTTTGTTTTAATTTGGCCCTGACCTTCTATTTTCATTTCAATTTAGTCCTATTTACTATCATAAAGCCTATTTCGGGACGACATCGTTTTGGGATTAGGGTCAAATTGCCCAGTGAGTCCCTCAACTTTTAACGCGTGTTTCAATTGGGTTTAAAATTCATTTTATTTATTTAACAACTAACCCTAGATTCTTATTTGAATTCAATTTTAATCCTTTTTTTTATATATACATTTTACATACAATTTATTTTTTTTAAAAATATTTTATATATATTAATTATTTTTATAAATATTATTTATACATGTAAAAATTATTATATATTATTTTTATCAGGTTATTTGTATTTTATTATATATTATATTTTATTATATATATTATTCCCTATATTATTTTCATTTTATTATATATTATTCTATTATTTATTATTTATTAGTACGTACAATTAAAAATTTGTAAATTATTATTAAATAATACATAAATCATTATTAAATATTTAATATTTAATATCTAATATTCTTAAAAAATGGCATGCTCGATTACAATCATACATCTCAGAAGGGCATAATAGTCATTTTACCTCATAAGGGCATAATAGTTATTTTATTAATTTGGGGTCTTGGTATACTTACTGACCTAACAGTAGGTCCACAGTCGTCTCGCACGACTCGTGCAACCTTATCAGTCAAACAATGAAAATGGACCCAAGGCCCATAATGCGGGCCCACACGCCCGTGTGGCCCACTTATCCTAGAAATGGCCTTGGTCGTGTGGAATACATAGCCTGGCCCAATATTCTCCACTTGTCCGTGTGGTTTACCTGTGTGGGGCCCATGTGTTCATGGGCCCACACGGCCCATTTCGGCCCAACTTGGCCCAAAAAGGCCTAAGCCCATGAAACCGCTCATGGTGGCCTCTATGATCAACCGCCCATGTTTGTGCGTTCAGATTACCACACGAGCGAGCGCATGCCCGTGTGGTGTCAATGGTCAAATTTTTTAGCTTTTGCCGATTTACGATTTGGGCAGTGTTTACACACTTGTTTGCGAAAGTGTGCGCAAAAACCCACGAACTCCAAAACCTACATTCAATCAAGATACTTCATTAATCAACTAATAATAGAGTTAACATCTCTTTTCAATACTTATCCAAAATAGCCACTAATACTCGCCTTGATTGAATGGATGTGGCTTAGTCCACTTGAACCACTAACAAAAGTTGATTACAAACTCCTTGACGGATATCTGCATTACAAGTGAATTTTATTAATTGTGATTGTTTATACACATGGCTTAAATCAACATAAGTTAACTTACAAAAACACAGAACCCAAGAGTAGGGAATGAAACATTCGGCCGACACTATAGAATGCAAGCCCAAATACTCAGGTTGGAAACGATGACTAAGAATAGAGTTACCTTCGATCGAGTGACGAGAGAAAGGTTTCAAACGCTTCAGTAACACTTGTAAACTCCTTCACTCCTCGCGCAGTTCTAAAACCGAAAGAAACCCCACAAATAAGAGGGAGGGGATGAGAATTGGCAATCAGAGAAAAAGAGGAGAAAAGTTGAAAGGGAGGGACTTACCAATCAATATTCGGCTAACACACACTTGTTGGAGGAAAAGAGGAAGAACAAAGGAGAGAAATCGGTAGGGAAGCTAGCAAGATTGCCCAAAATCAAAAATAAGAGAGAGGGGAAGAGAAGTAATATTCAGCAAAACAATTGACAAAAGGGTAGAGGAAGAAGAGCAAGGCCTGAAGAAAAGTGCAACATGAAATAACTCCAACAATATTCGGCCAAGGTTTGGAGAAGTAGAGGAGAGAAGAGAATCGGTTAGACAAGGGTTTGTAGGGGAAACAAAGTCAACAAACGAAATGAATTTGAACGGTACTTGAAATAAACCAAAAACGAAGGATATTACTCACACTCCCTAACACAATTCAGCCTCAAAGAAAGAAAATGAGTAAAAAGAAGTGACAGAAATGAGATGAAGAGAAAAGTACCCAAACCAATATCGAAATCTTCCTAAAGCCAAATTCAATGAGTGCCTAGAATCCCCATTCAGCACATCACTCCCTTTCCCCTCAACTCCTTATGATCTTCTCCCTAAATCCCTCCACAAATTCGGCTACACAATTCCCACTCCTTCAAACACTCCAACCGCCCATTAGCATTAGAATTCCATTGACATACAACCTCTTACATGGCACATCAGCAAAATAAATTACTCCTTTTACATCACCAAGTCTCGAAATCATACCCCAAGGAACACTCCACATGCCACTTACCCCTAGACCAACAGGTCTTTTTTGTCATGTTTTATCCATATTTATTTAAAAACCTACTGTCTAGAGCCAAGGGTTTACTCAATTAAAATAATATTTTGCATAAGCCAAGGCTTGAACCCAAGACTTCTCAGACTCTTCCCAAGACACTTAACTACTGAAGCAGACATGTATTTGTGTCACAACCATACAAAATAATAATTTAAGATTTGAGGCATTACAATACAAGTGAAATGTCACTAAGGTTACTGTTTTGGTCAAGATCCTACATGTGTTGCGGACTCACCACAGCTCATATGAGCTTACCGATATATCAGCTCATAAGAGCTTACTGTTTGCAGTTCATCAGAGCTTACCATTTTAGCTCAATAGAACTTACCGTCCATCAGCTCAGGAGGAGCTTACTGATTATATCTCGAAAGAGCAGAAATGATAATGAATTGATGGATTACTGATTTATACATGTAATGTATATCACCTGAGTATCCCTCGATATTCTAATAGGTTCAACAGGCATAAATTATGTTATTGGTTATGTGAAAAATCTATATGTTTATACGAATGAGTTACTGTTATCGAATGAATTATTGTTTATATGATTGAGAGTGAAATGTTAGAAATGGTGTATGTGATATATGATTTTGATATGATACAATGTATTGAGTATTAAATTGAGATAATGGATGATTACATGTACTTATGTGACTAACTTGTTGATGAATGCTTGTGTTTAGGCATTTGGTAATTGAATTGAGTATACCTTATTTATTGTCTTGATTATGTATAAATGGTAAGTTTAATTTTGAATTATACGGGCTTACTAAGCTATAAAGCTTACTCTATTTCTTTTCCATGTTTTATAGAGGTTTGATAGCTCGCTCGATTCGGATAAAGTCGGAAATATGCATCACACTATCCAGTTGTTGATTGGTACCTTTAAACTCATGGATATATGTAAATATGGCATGTATAGGCTAGTTATAAAGATGATAGTTATGGTTACTTGAGCTAGTGATTTTGGTACATGTTGTGGTATAAGATAAAACCGTTTGATTTGGCTTAACTTGGTATAATATATGTATGAAATGTTATGGATTAGCTACCTATTGAGTTATAAATGTTGCAAATTATGCTTATGCAGGTATGTAAAAATAGGGTGGCAAATTGGTTTAGTAAATAGCCTGTTTTTGTCTACACGGGCAGAGACACGGGCGTGTGTCTCAGTCGTGTATGACACACGGTTATGTTACAAGGCCATGTGTCCCCTAGTGTTGAAATTAAAATCAAGTCAGTATGCTTCACACGGCCTCACATACGGGCGTGTGACTTGGTCGTGTGGCATAAGTCAGTATACCCTACAGGTTTGACACGACCTAGCACACGAGCGTGTGTGGCCATTTTTAGGGCACACAGGCGAGTGTGTTGCCCGTGTGACCCAAGTCAGAGAGTTACACGGGGTCAGACACGGGCTGGGACATGGCCATGTGCTCCCATTTCAAATGTCCACACGACCTGTGACACGGGCGTGTCTGGTGGTCGTGTGAGACACAACGAAGTTCAACATTTGTGACCATACAAAGCTTCATACGGTGCCATTTTTATGCTTGATTGAAAACTGTTATTATACGCAAATTCAACCAGCGGTAAATATTTCTCCCAGTTGCCTTCAAACTGTAAAACACAACATCTGAGCATATCTTTGAGAACCTGAATTACTCGTTTAGACTGTCCGTCAATTTGTAGATGAAAAGCTATACTGAAATTAAACTTCATACCCAGAGCTTCTTGCAATTTCTTCCAAAATCGCGACATAAACCTCGGATCTCTATCCGAAATAATAGAAATTGGCACATCGTGTAATCTCACAATCTCAGGTATGTACAATTTAGCCAATTTATCAAGTGAATAATTTGTACGTACCGGAATGAAATATGCAGATTTAGTCAGTCAATCAATGACAACCCAAATTGCATCCTTCTTCTTCGGAGACATGGGTAATCCTAATACAAAATCCATCGTCACTATATCCCATTTCCACTATGGTATCACCACAGGCTAAAACAAACCTGAAGGCATTTGATGTTTGGCTTTCACTTGTTGGCAAACTAAACATCTCGATACAAACTCTGAAATATCTAGTTTCATACCTGACCACCAATATAACTATTTCAAATCATTGTACATTTTAGTGCTTCCCGGATGTACAGATAAACAACCACTATGTGCTTCGTTCAAAATCTTTTGAATAAGCTCAGGATTTCTCGGTACGCAAATTCTACCTTGGAACACCAAACAACCATCAGATCCAATTTGGAACTCTGAATCAGAAGTCAACTCTCATTGAACTCGTTTAACTTGCAATTCTTTATCATATTTCTGGGCTTCACTGATTTGCTGAAGGAATAACGATCTCGCTTTCAACTTAGCTACAATCGAACCGTCATCAGACAAAGCTAACTATGTGTTCATTGCACTCAAAGCAAATAATGACTTTTTGCTCAGAGCATTAGCAACTACGTTCGCTTTCCTGGGATGATAATCAATTCCAAGCTAATAATCTTTCAATAATTCAAGCCATCTTCGTTGTCGCAAGTTCAAGTCTTTTTGAGTCATTAAATATTTTAAGCTCTTGTGATCTATATAAATGTGAAATTTCTCACCAAACAAGTGATGTCGCCAAATCTTTAATGAAAACACAATTGCGGCCAACTCTAAATCATGCGTCAGATAATTCTTTCCATATGGTTTCAACTGCTAGAAGCATAAGCTATTACTTTGCCTTCCTGCATCAATACACAACCCAGACCGTTCAACGATGCATCACTGAAAATTACGAATTCTTTACCCGACTCAGGTTGTACTAAAACTGGTGCCTCTATCAATAATGCTTTCAACTATTCGAAACTCCTCTGACACTTCTCAAACCATTCGAACTTTACATCCTTCTAAAGTAATCAAGTCAGCGGTGTAGCAATCATCGAGAACCCTTTAAAGAAACATCGATAGTAACCAGCCAGCCCCAGAAAGCTTCTGACTTAGAATACATTTCTAGGTGGTTTCCAGTCAACAACTGCAGAAATCTTGCTCGGGTCAACTCTAATACCTTCGACTGAAACAATATGCCCCAAAAATCCAACCTCTCAGAGCAAAAACTCATATTTGCTGAACTTTGCAAACAATTGCTTGTCTCTCAAGGTCTGTAACACTATCCTCAAATGCTTGGCATGCTCAGACTCATCTCGAGAGTAGATCAAGATGTCGCCAATAAATACAACAACAAATCTGTCTAAATATGGTCTAAAAATTCGATTCATCAAATCCATAAAAATGGCAGGAGCATTATTCAATCCAAAAGGCATAGCAAGGAATTCATAATGTCTGTACCTCGTTCTAAACGTAGTTTTCAGCACATCTGAGTCTTTAACTCGCAACTGATAATAACTAGATCTCAAATTAATCTTTGAAAACACTTAGCTCATTTTAACTTGTAACAGCCCGATTTAGACCTTAATCAGAACGGTGGTTTCGGGACCACGAATTCGAGTCAAAAAAATATTTTAAAATTTATTTTCTGTGTTTATTGTGTGTGAATTAGCATGTGTGAAATCTTTGTGATTTAATTTTATCGTTTGAGTGTCTGATTAAATAAAAGGACTTAATCGCGTAAATTGAAACTTTGATAGTTTAAAGCATAAGGGTTGAAATGTTAATGGCTTTTTAAATTGGAGTATTTATGTTGAAAATATTCCATTAGCATAATGGTTGGACGGTAATAGGCATATGTTATAATGGTTTTATATTAATTTTAAAAGGTTAAATTTGTAAAGTAGTTAATAATTTATATATGTTATAATAAAACATATAATTAAATATTAATGTTCATATTCTTGTTTCATCCACCGGAATAACAAATAAAGAAATAAAAGAAAAAGAAGCTAGGGTATTCGACACTTTGGAAGCTCAATCAAGGTAAGAGTTCAGCTCGGTTTTTGATAATTTTTACATTTTTGGGATCGTTGCTTCGAGTACTACAAAACCATGCTTGAATTTTTTATTTTGGTGAATAGTTTGAGTTATGCCATTGTTGAGAGTTTTTTATTTTTGTTGTTGATGATGAAATATGAAATATATGTTTTAGATTAACATATTTTGTATTGGAGTTTTTGATGATTTTGAGTTATTAGGACTAAATTGCAAAAATAATAATTTGAGGGACTAAAATGAGAAATAAATGAATTATATGGGTTTGTATGGTTATGGTTAATGTTTGGCCTAGCTTGGTAATGGAGAAATTTTGTGTATTTTATGTTTTGTGCAATAGGAACTAAATTGTAAAAATTATAAATGTCAAGGGTAAAATGGTAATTTTCCAATTTATGTGTTTTTGGACTAAATTGAATGAAAATATGTTTGAATGAGCTTAATTTGAATATGTTTAGATCAAGAACCAAAGAAATTGGATTTGGATCGGGGGAAAACGAAAGTCGGCAACTAGTTGCCCTGTTCTGTTTTATAACGTCCGAGGTAAGTTTATAAGCAAATAGACGTGTTTAATTATAGTTAAATGCTAGATATATATGCTGCTATGAAATGTCTAAATTTATATTTGTTATGGCCGAATATGAAAATGCTTGACTACTACATTTCCAAATTTGTTTCGACCGAGTTACGGCGTCCGAAAGCCCCATATGAACCTTAGGAATAGTTAGGATACATATGTCATGACATAGGATTCTGATTTATATGTGCGATTAAGACCATGGCATCTATATGTGATTTTGATATATGTATGCGAGTAAGACCCTGTCTGGGATAGTGGCATCGATATGTGGTTACATGTAAGACCACGTCTGGGACGTTGGCAATGTACGATATATGTGTGATTATCCGAGTGTCCTACCCAATTCTGAATGGTTCATCGGGCAAAGGTAAATTGAGTTCGAATGTGTAAAATGAGTTATCTGCCAGGTATGAATTAACTTGTTACCTACTTGAGGTAAGGTAAGTAAATACCTTGGCTATTTGTTACAAATCTTGTAAAATGCAAATAAAGCAAATATGTGTATGTGATATGTATATTTGGCTTTGTGAATGAGTAGTAAGTATGTTATGAATAGTCATTATATTTGTGTATATATGATGAGATATGTTCAGTTATATGATTAGTTTGCTCAGAATCAATCGAATATTTTCGGTTTTGTCCCGAACCATCTCGATGTATGTTTCAGGCCTCAAGGGCTTATATAAGGGACGGTATGCATGTGTGTGTGTGTGTAAAGTTTTAAATTTTTGGTAGAATTTGGTAAACTGGATTAGTATGTCGTGAAAGTTTAAACCCGGTAACGCCTCGAGCCTTGTTCGAGTACCAGATACGAGTGAGGGGTGTTACATTTTATGGTATCAGAGCTATAGTTTACTCAGTTTTAGGACTACCATAGAGGGTATTGATGTTCGCTATACATGCCATTATATGAACATTGATTGTGTGATATCTCCTAATTGTTTAAATTGTTTTTGAATATAGTAAATGTCTTTCAATGAAGCACAAGATGAGTCCGAGGGAGCTGAGAGCCATGCTCCAGCTTTCGTACAACGAGCTGTATCCAGTAGTAGTAGAAGGTTTATGTTTGAAGGTCGAAAAGAGGCTTGAGCCGCCTTCTTTAACATGATGGATGAATAGTTTAGGGATTATCTGTGGAATCGACCCAACATACCACGACCTCCCCCGCCCCCTAACTAACTTGGTGAGGATTTGCCACTAGGTGTGGCACCGGTAAGAATTGGTAAGGCCCCTGTAGATAAGCTTAGAAAATATGGGGCCGAGGAGTTTAGAGCTAAAATTGAGAATGATGCTAAGAGAGCCAAGTTCTGGCTCGAGAATACTACACGAGTATTAGATAAGTTGTCGTGCACACCTGAGAAGTGCTTAAAGTGTGCCGTGTCTCTCTTGAAGGACAGTGCATACCACTAGTGGAAGACCGTATCTTCGGTGGTGCCGAATGAAAATATCACTTGGGAATTCTACCAAGCAGAGTTTAGGAAGAAGTATATCAGTCAAAGGTTCTTAGACTCGAAGCGAAAGGAGTTCTTGGAACTCAAACAAGGGAATAAGACTATGGCAGAATACGAAAGCGAGTTTGTAAAGTTAAGTCAGTATGCAACTGAGTGGGTTCAAATAGAGTCAGAAATGTGTAAACGTTTTGAGGAAGGTTTGAATGAGGAAATCAAGTTGTTGATTGGGATCCTTGAAATACGGGAGTTTGCCATATTAGCAGATCGGCCAAGACGGCTGAGGAACTCAATAATGAAAGAAAGCAAGCGAAGAGAGAGGCTCGAGTTTCGAGCAAGAAATCCAGCGGTAGGATGCTCTCATTTTCTACAAAGAAATCAAGGAGCCAACATGAACGCTCCACTTCATCGGTAGGATATTCGGGTAAAGTGAGAGGCTCCAAATGATGAAATCAGAAGTCTTCCTCCCCAATGGTGACTAGTGTGGGAAGTGTAGATGATTAAAAGCCGAAGTGTAAGAGTTGTAACAAATTTCACTTCGGAGAGTGCCAAATGAAGAGCGGTGCATGCTTTAGATATGGTTCTCTTGACCACTTTCTCAGGGATTGCCCAGAGCGAATTGAAAAAGAAGTGGAAGTAGCCCCGAAGTCGAGTGCTCCCATTCCACGAAGTAGACCTCCGAGATATCCTGGAATTGCTAGTGGCAGTCAAGTTACGGCCAAAGACGCTGCAAAATCAGTGGCCCGAACCCCAGCAAGAACATATGCAATACGCGCTTGAGAAGAAGCCTCTGCTCCTGATGTCATTACGGGTACTTTTTCTCTTTTCAATTCATGTGTTGTTACTTTAATTGATCCGGGATCGACGCATTCATACATTTGTATGAGATTGATGTCTAGCATGAACATACTCGTTGAACCTACAGAATTTGTTGTTAGAGTGTCGAACCCACTAGGCAAATTAGTTCTGGTTGATAAAGTCTGTAAGAATTGTCCTTTGACGATTCATGGTCAATGTTTTCCAGCTAACCTTATGTTGTTACCTTTTGATGAGTTTGATGTAATACTCAGTATGGATTGGTTAGCCTTACATGATGTAATTGTAAATTATGGTAGCAAGTATATTAAATTGAAATGCCCAGATGGTAAGATTCTACGAGTTGATTTCAGAGATTTGGGCACGTCACCAGCTGTAATCATGCAATGGTTGCTCAGAGATATATGAAAAAAGGGTACGAAGCCTACCTTGTTTTTGTGTTGAATACGAAGGAAACAGGGTTGAAGATTGAGACTGTGCCAATAGTATATGAATATTCAGACGTATTCCTAGAAGAATTACCCAGATTACCTTTTGAGAGAGAGATAGGGTTTGGTATTGAATTGGTGCCAGAGACAGCTCCCATTTCTATTACTCTATACAGGATGGCGCCAACCGAGTTGAAAGAATTAAAAGCACAGTTGCAAGAGTTGACGGATAAAGGTTTTGTAAGGCCAAGCTTTTCACCTTGGGGTGCCCCCGTATTGTTTGTAAAGAAGAAAGATGGTTCAATGAGACTATGTATAGATTACCGACAACTGAACAAGGTAACTATCAAGAATAAGTATTCTTTTCCAAGGATCAATGATCTATTCGACTAGTAAAGAGGAGCCACTGTGTTCTCTAAGATAGACTTGAGGTCTGGCTACTATCAGTTACGTGTTAAGGAATCGGACATGCCAAAGACAGCTTTTAGAATAAGATACGACCACTATGAATTTCTTGTTATGCCATTTGGATTGACAAATGCACCGGCCGTATTCATGGACCTATTGAATAGGATCTTTCGACCATACTTGGATAAGTTTGTCGTTGTGTTCATTAACGACATCTTGATTTATTCTAAAGATGAGGCAGAGTATGCGAAGCACCTGAGAACTGTATTGCAGACCTTACGGGAAAAACAACTGTATGCTAAATTTAACAATAGTGAGTTTTGGCTCCAAGAAGTTGGGTTCTTAGGTCATATTGTTTCGGGTAAAGGTATCCGAATGGATTTAAGTAAGATTTCTACTATTGTTGAATGGAAACCGCCTAAAAATGTAACCGAGGTTAGAAGCTTTTTGGGCTTAGCCGATTACTACCGAAGATTTGTGAAAGGGTTCTCCATGATAGCAACTCCAATGATGAGGTTGCTACAGAAAGACGTTAAGTTTGAGTGGACAGAAAAGTGTCAACAGAGTTTCGAGAAGTTAAAGGCATTGCTGACTAAAGCCCTTGTTTTAGTATTGCCTGAACCGGGAAAAGAGTTCATGATCTATAGTGATGCATCCTTGAATGGTCTAGGTTGTGTACTCATGCAAGATGGCAAGGTGATAGCCTACGCTTCACGGCAGTTGAAGCCACAAGAGAAGAACTATTTGACACATGATTTGGAGCTCGCCGCTATTGTTTTTGCCTTGAAAATTTGAAGGCATTATTTATATGGTGAAACTTGTCGTGTATTTACTGACCACAAGAGTTTGAATTATTTGATGTCTCAAAAATAATTGAATTGAGACAACGGAGGTGGTTGGAATTATTAAAAGATTATGAGCTGGTCATTGACTATCACCTAGGAAAGGTGAATGTGGTCGCTGACGCGTTGAGTAGAAAATCCTTGTTTGTACTGAGAGCCATAGATGCTCGATTAGCATTGCTTGATGATGGTTCAGTCGTGGCAAAGCTAGAGGCTAGGCTGACATTTCTTTAAGAAATCTATAATGCTCAGATTAATGATAATGACCTACAAACCAAAAGAGCTCAATGCAAGTTGGGCAATGAATCAGATTTTTGGATTAGGCCTGATGGATGTTTGATGTTCAGGGATAGAGTTTGTGTACCCAAAGGTGACGAATTTATTTGAAAAATCTTGCAAGAAGCATATAACAGCCGTTTGTCTATTCATCCGGGGAGTACCAAGATGTAAAATGATTTGAAGAAAATGTACTGGTGGAACGGCATGAAAAGAGACATTTCCGAATTTGTATCAAAATGCCTGATATGTCAGCAAGTTAAAGCTGAACATCAAGTACCTTCTGGTTTGTTACAACCTGAAATGGTCCCCGAATGGAAGTGGGACAAAGTTACTATGGATTTCGTGACAGGATTACCATTGACTCTGAAAAAGAAAGATGCTGTATGGGTTGTGGTGGATAAGTTGACAAAGTCGGCTAATTTCATTCCGGTAAGAATAGATTACTCTCTTGATAGATTGGCCTACTTGTACATATCTGAGATTGTAAGATTACATGGGGTACCACTATCGATTATTTAGGACAGAGGCCTGAGGTTCACTTTGAGATTCTGGAAGAAGTTACAGGAAACCTTAGGTACAAAGTTGAATTTTAATATGGCTTTTCACCCACAGATCGATGGTCAATCTGAGCGGATGATTCAGATTCTTGAGGATATGTTGCGGTGTTGCTTCCTCGAATTTCAGGGTAGCTGGGAAAAGTACTTGCCATTGGTAGAATTTGCCTACAACAATAGTTTTCAAACAAGTTTGAAAATGACGCCTTATGAGGCCTTGTATGGCAGAAAGTGCCGAACTCCATTATACTGGACAGAACGTAAGGAAAGTCAGGTTCACGAGGTTGATCTGATCAAGGAAACTGAAGAAAAGGTTAAAGTGATACGAGACTGTTTAAAAGCAACATCGGATAGGCAAAAGTCATATGCTGATTTGAAAAGAAAAGAGATTGAGTTCCAAGTTGGAGATAGGGTATTCTTAAAAGTATCTCCATGGAAAAAGGTGTTGAGATTTGGCCAGAAAGGCAAATTGAGTCCGCAATTTATCGGACTGTACGAGATCACTGAAAGAGTTGGACCATTAGCCTATCGTTTGGCATTGCCACCTGAATTGGAAAAGATTCACGATGTGTTCCATGTATCCATGTTAAGGCGATATCGATCAGACCCCTCTCATGTGATTTCACCAGCAGAGATTGAGATTAGACCAGAAATGACCTATAGAGAGGAACTGGTCAAGATTTTGGCTCGTGAGGTTAAACAGTTGAGAAATAAAAATGTGGCTTTAGTAAAGGTTTTATGGCATCGACATGGTGTGGAAGAGGCTACGTGGGAGCTGGAAGAAACCATAAAAAGCCAATATCCAAACCTGTTTACTGGTAAAACTTTCGAGGACGAAAGTCCCTAAGGGGGGAGAAATGTAACATCCCGAAATAGGGCCTTGTCAGAATAGTGGTTTCGGGAACACAAATCTGACATCAAAATATTTATTTTATGATTATTATGGGATCTAGAATATGGGAATATGTATGTGATAAAGTTTCATGAAGAAATTCTTTGAGTAAGGTGTCCAATTGTAAAATAGAGTCAAAATTGAATAAATTACAGAACTTGGGTTCTAGAAGCAATTTGTATGAAATTGCTTTAGATTATAAATTAGAAGGTCTTGGAGAGCAATTTTCCCAATTTCTAAGTTTTTGGACAAAAATGGGCTTGTATGGATGAAATTTAAAAGAAAGGGCTTAAGGGTATTTTGGTCATTTGGCATTTTAATGAAATAAAATGAGAAAAATAAGCCAAAATCATCTCATTTTCTTCTTGTTGCTGCCAAAATTCTAAGGTTCTCCATAGTTAGGGCTTCCTAGATTTTCAAGCTCAATAGTAAGTGCTCCCGAGCCCTGTTTTTAATGCTCTTTGTATTTTTGAAATCCTAGTAGCTTACTCTCTCTATTTCTACCCATATTTCATGCTAGGGTTCATGTTTAGAAATTTACCCATGCATGAGTTACTTGTATTTTGATGATTTATGGAGGGATATGAAAGTTGGATGTGTGTTAATCATCTTTTCCAAGGTGAATTTCATGAAAAACCCTTATAAGGACCTTTTTGAAAAAGGTGTAAAATGTGTGGTAGAAATGAGAAATAATGGAAAAATGTGGGCTGCCATAGGAGGGAAAAAAATATTCGGCTAGGCTTGGGTAAGGTAGAAATTGCATGTGTTTCATTATATGAGCCTAGGGACTAAATCGTAAAAAATGTGAAAGGTTAGGGGCAAAATGGTCAATTGGACTGGGGTGAAATTTAGGCTCAAAAAGGTACAATGTGAGTCATTAATAATTTATTTTTATTGTTATAGACCCCGAGGAACAAATTTTGGAGGTCGATCGAGGAAAACGAAAAGTTTCGGAATAACCGAAACATAATACCGAGACTAGTACCAGGTAAGTTCGAATAACTTAAGTAAACTCCTAATATGCCTAAATGCATGATTCAAGAGTGTATGGTAGTTGCATTTAATGATGGCATGAAAATACATGAAATGTATTCTTTAATAATGACTTGATTATGAATGTCCCGGTTGAGGCTGAAAAGGAAGTTCGATGGATAAACCATGAATTATATGTGATTTGAGATCCTGCATGTGTTTCAGAAAGGATTTAGCCCGGACGGGTAATCCGTGGATCTCAAAGATAGAAAGGATCTAGCCTGGACGGGTGTTCCTTGAATGATCTAACCGCCCGAAGAATATATGTGCTTTAAGGATTTAGCCGGGACGGGTAATCCGATTAGAGTCTGAATTTAGCCTGAACTGACAATCTTGCCGTAAAATGTGAGGTTCGTAGGAGTGCATACTTGAAAGGAATCATTCTTAAGAATTGACGGAGAATGGATAATCCATCAGAATTTCCTAGAAACTCAACGGGATTAATACGATGTGTCGAAACCTCCTTTTTAAAAAAAACAAGATTTTTAAAGACGAAGAGGGTATTTTAAAGACGAGAGTCGCCACCAACCTTTTAAAGTGTGATTGGATCACTTTATAAAACGTTTTGGTCTACGAAATTATGAGAAAATAGGTTCGGGAGTCGGTTACGCACGAGGAATGATTAGCACCCTCGTAACGCCCAAAATTGGTACCAAATTGAATAATTTTGTCTTAATGTCAAAAGTTTGAAAGAATTTAGAAATAAGATCTCTTTAAAACCGTAATAATTTGAGTAAAAAAGAATCAAGATTCTTTGGCTTCGAAAGAATATAAACATCATATCCAACATTATTGGACATGATATTTTTAAACTTTCGTAACTGAAATCATCTTGTGATTTGTGAAACTCGTTTAAAAGGATATTTTTAGACATTCAGACAAACGGGAAATCGCAACCCAGCATGTTAGGGCACTACTTCCCGAGTTCCTGAATACCAAAAACATTGCCTCACTTTTTTTTTAAAATTCCTTTTGAATCAAATAAGACATTTTTTTTTGAAAATAATGATGTATTTCACATATCAAAAGAAATTAATATTAAATAAACCTAGCTACATAATACATGCTTTATCATTTTATGCAAATATAGTATATAAAAAATAATAAATAATGGCATACATTACACAGTATACGTTATCATTTTATGCATATATTATCATAAATAATATAAATGTTCATGCATTATTGTTACATGCAAAATACAATGTAGCGCATAATGATACAACAAATATAAATTGCAATATACATATATGATAATATTTTATGCAAATGTAACTTAAATTAATATAAATAATTAATTTCATGCGAATATGTAAAAACATAAACAAATAATATATAAAATTTAACCTACTAAACAACGTCAAAATAAAAGAAAACCAAAAATAGATAAACAAATTATAATATATAAAATATAAATCAAGTGAAATAAAAATAAAGATATTTAGAAATATTTAGAATAATATAAAATAATAAAGGAGAACCCCTTTTTTTTTTTAAAAAAAATTGGTACATGTACAAATCATATTATAAGGTTTAATAACTTAATATACTAAGAAATAATGTACTAAATAATGATATTACACATATTTATATAGTAATAAAAATTTCAAAGCATATATAATTAATAAGTAATAAAATAATATATATTTTATAATGAAATAGAAATAACGTAAGGAGTAATTTATGGTAAAATATATGATATATAATAAATTTATAAACAAAATACATGTATACAATGATATAAACTATATGATAGATAAAATATAAAATAATAAGAATGATATATTAAGTAAATTTACATATAAAAATAGTAAAATAATTAATATATATAGTAAAAATATATAATAAAATATAAATGGAGTAAATAACATATAATAAAAAGTATAACATATAATAAAATTTATAAAAATGTATATAATATTATAAATAATATAAATAAAATAATATATTATTATATATATAACTAATGTTTGTAAAAAATATATAGTATTTAAAATAAATTGAATTTATAAAACAAAATTTAAATTTAATTTGATTTTAAAATTTTAGGGTTAATTATAAAATAAATGAAAATTTTGGGCGAATTGAAATACGCGTTAAGTTACGAGGACTCTTTGGGCAATTAGCCCTAATCCCAAAAACGACGTCGTTCCCTGAATAGTCTTTAAGGACTATTGGGACCCAATTGAAACAAATATAAAAGTTAGGGCCAATTTAAAAATAAAAATAAATTAAAATTATAAATTTCTGAAAAAACGAAAGGATCGATTGAGCAATTTGCCCATTTAATAAAAAACACGCGGATCTCATCCGGATTTCGGGTCAACACGCAGATCCTGGCTTAAACGGTGCCGTTTTGGTACTTATCAGATTAAGTAAAACGACACCGTTTTAATTACACCATTTAAGTCAATTTTCGGCCCAAAAATTTATTTTTAGAAACTATTTTTCAAAAAAACTTTGAAAACTCTCTGAAAGAGAGGAAAGGGCAGCCCTCTGGGCTCCGGTCTCCGTCGGGCCAAGCCCCAATCATCGGACTCATGCGCCCACGCGCCATCGCCAACTTTGCCGTATACGACGGTCGGAAGCTGAAAAACTTCCATTTTTTTGTGCAAATCCAACGATAAACGCTATTTTCTTTTATTTTTATAACATTTGTATATGTTTGCAAGAAGAACAGGTAAATAACTAATCACCTTTTGTTTTCGTCGATAAACTGTTGTATATATTCGTATTTCTCTTTCTTTAAAAAAAAACCCTCCTTTTACATCGTTTTAATTCGGGCTTTTTATAGCCACTGTACATAGTATTTTACATATTTAATGTTATTTCCTGCCATATTTGTTATTTATACATCGTTCTTCTTTCCCCTTTTGCAAGTACTAACGTGGAGATTTAGCAGTGAACGAACGCTGACAACAGTACACCGGCGGAAACCATGAACCATAATAGAAGAGCTTGCCCCACCCATGAGTAAATATTTCGTAGTAGCCTCATTAGACCGTACATCTTTCTGATTCGGGCGACGACCACGGCATGATTCGAAGCCTGGAATCATGGCCTGGAACCACGACACTGATAGTGGGTAACTGAAACGACGCGAGACGAACAGATGCGTTGATTGAAGTGTTTGCGGCGCCTAGGGTTTCTGAAACCCTAGGCCTCTCTATCTTCCG
Source organism: Gossypium longicalyx (assembly GCA_025698465.1). Taxonomy (NCBI): domain Eukaryota; kingdom Viridiplantae; phylum Streptophyta; class Magnoliopsida; order Malvales; family Malvaceae; genus Gossypium; species Gossypium longicalyx. The sequence goes on from CM047000.1 coordinate 86,074,116, forward strand.
TTAATAGATTGGGCCACTTGGGCCCTGTGTATTTTGGGTAGCATACGGGCTTGGGTGTAATTGGGCACTGGGTAGTTTTTGGTATTTGGGTGCAAATGTAAACGGGTAATGGGCTGTAAATGTAAATTAGTTTTGGGCTTTGTACATGGACTGTATAAACTTTATTATTTTTTTTAATTTATGTTTTTGTTTTTTTTATTTATTCATTTATGGGCCGAGAAAATTTGGTTATTACAACTGCCCCTCTTTGCTCATTGCTGTGTAACAGGAATAGAGCAAAGATATAAAAGAACCAATTTTGCTCGGGCTCACCGAGTCTTGAGACCCTTCTTCAAATGGCCTTCAACCTATCTACAACTTCAGAGGTATTGGACCATAAATATGATAGCTTCAATTTTCTTTACTGTAACTTCAGGAAGGCAATATCTGTTATCTTCAGCCTGCTCCCTGCAACTTCAGGGACGCCATATTGATATCTTCGATCCTCTCTTTGACAATACAGAGACGCTAAATCTGCTATTTTCAATCTGTTCTCTGACAATACAAAGACGCCAAATTTACTATCTTCGATCTGTTCTCTGACAATACAGAGACGCCAAATCTACTATCTTCGATCTGTTCTCTGACAATACAGAGACGCCAAATCTACTATCTTCGACCGCTCTCGACAATACGAGAGACACCAAATCGCTATTTTTGATCGCGCTCGACAAACAGAGCGCCAAATCTACTATCTTCGATCTGCTCTCTGAAAATACAGAGACGCCAAATCTGCTATTTTCGATCTGCTCTCTGACAATACAAAGACGCCAAATCTACTATCTTCGATCTGTTCTCTGACAATACAGAGACGCGAAATCTACTATCTTTGATCTGTTCTCTGACAATACAGAGACGCCAAATCTACTATCTTCGATCTACTCTCTGACAATACAGAGATGCCAAATTTGCTATTTTCGATCTGCTCTCTGACAATACAGAGACGCCAAATCTACTATATTCGATCTATTCTCTGACAATACACAGACGCCAAATCTACTATCTTTGATCTGCTCTCTGAAAATACACAGACGCCAAATCTGCTATCTTCGATTTGCTCCTTGTAAACGCAAGGATGCCAAATCATCTTGGATCTGCTTCAATGCAAAAACATCCAAAGGTTAGATCTGCTATGTCTTCGATCTGCTCTCCGTCGAATATGGCAATGCCAAATCTGTTTCTTCGATTTGTTCTCTGACAATTCAGAGTTGCCAAATCATCTTAGATTTACTTTAGCGTAAACATGTGAAAGCCAAATCTGCTATGTCTTAGACTGTTACCCTACTACTTAGGGGGTTAAGACACATCAATCTTCATTGTCCCTTGAAGGACATAACCTGCATAATGTGTATGAGTTCATGCCTAATAATTAAGATGCCATGCTTGAAATGAATCGAATGCTCAGTTATGCAAAATGTTATGAAAATGATTCCTATTCCAGACACCATCACTCATTCCTTTGTCAAAGTTTATCCTTATTTCTCTCGAAGTATCATTCCTACTCAGCCTGTGGGTTTGCACCATTTTTCAAATGCTATGACCCACCAAGAATGTTTGTAAGATGATCCTCTCTTAGGATCGAATCATTATTTTGGACTAAAGAAAGAATTTCCTCGAGTTCTTTCATACCTCACTTACGTGAATTCCTCAAACAATTGTTCTATTTTAGTTTCTTGTATTATCTAGAAATTTCCAGAGTAATGAGCAAAACTTCATTTTTGAAAATTATTTAGTTCATCTATCATTATTTTAATACAACATACTTTAAGAATAATGAAAGATGAATTTAATCTTGAGAATGAATTTGTCAAAAATACAAAGGAGGTTAATCTGATAGCCTATCTTTGAGAAGAAAGAGAATCTAAAGATAGCAAACAAGACAAAAGTTAGATGCCTTAGATATCACCACTTGAGCATTTATACACCAGCTCTATGAAGACTTTCTTGAATTCAACATGTGTTTAAAAGATCCAAAGTATTTTGTTGATGCCCCGATATGCAACGTGTTTCACTCTTCGTTGAATCAGATATAGCAAGATTACCGTATGCTCTTCAAAATTTTGAGCTGCCCTTTCGAGTTTTCAACTTAAAACCCCTTTGGTCACAAGGCGCCCTTTGCGGGTTTTCACCTTGGCCTCTCCATTTTTTATTTTGAAAACTCAAGGCGCCCTTTGCAGGTTTTCACCCTGGATTCTCATCTCCTTTAGACAAAGTACTTTTTGACTGAGTCTGAATTCACTGGATTGGGTAAACTCTTCCCATCCATTTCTGTTAAGATCAATGCACCCCCAGAGAAGGCTTTCTTCACGACATACGGCCCTTCCCAATTCGACATCCATTTTCCTCTAAAGTCCTTCTAAACGGGAATGATCTTTTTCAGCACAAGATCCCCCTCGTAGAATTCTCTTGGTCGCATTTTCTTGTCATAAGCTCGCATCATTCGCTTCTGATACATCTGACCATGACGAATAGCCCTTAGCCTCTTTTCTTCAATCAAGTTCAACTGATCATATTGCGATTGTATCCATTCAGCTTCATCCAACTTTATCTCTGACAAGACTCGGAGAGACGGTATTTCCACTTCAATGGGTAACACTACTTCCATCCCATAAACCAACGAGAAAGGAGTTGCCCCAGTAGAGGTTCTAATGGACGTTCGATAAGCTAAGAGTGCAAATGGTAACTTCTCATGCCAATCTCTGTAGGTTTCAGTCATTTTCCCCACTATCTTCTTGATGTTTTTGTTAGTAGCTTCCACTGCCCCATTCATCTTTGGGTGGTATGGAGAAGAGTTGTGATGCTTAATCTTGAACTGACTGCAAAATTCTGCTATCATTCTATTGTTCAAGTTCAATGCATTGTCTGATATGATCCTTTCAGACATCCCATACCGACAAATGATCTCTTTCTTCAAGAATCGACTCACAGCCGACTTAGTAACATTCACATAAGAAGCAGCCTCTACCCACTTCGTGAAGTAATCAATGACCACAAAGATAAAGTGATGCCATTTGAAGCCTTTGGTGATATTGGCCCAATGACATCCATGCCCCACATGGAAAAAGGCCATGGAGAAGTCATAACATGTAGAGGTGAACGTGGTACATGGATTTTGTCTCCATAAATCTGACATTTATGGCATTTCTTGGCGTAGTTGATACAATCCCCTTCCATAGTAAACCAATAATATCCAAACCTCATGATTTGTCTAGCCATCACGAAACCATTAGCGTGCGTCCCACAAATACCCTCGTGAACTTCCTCCAAAATTAACTTAGCTTCCACGGCGTCAACACATCTCAACAGTACTTGGTCCTTTCTTTTTTTGTACAAGATATCCCCATCCAAAACGTAGTCATGAGCTAATCTCCTTAAAGTTCACTTATCATTTTCGAGTTGTTCATTGCGGGTATTTATGATCTCTCACATATCGCAATATATTTTGATACCAAGGGTTATCATCCTTTTCTTCTTCCTCAATATTACAACAGTGAGCTGGAGCCTCAAAGATACTCATCTGAATGGGTCTCATTTCCTCCTCTTTATTTACTTTAATCATTGAAGCCAAGGTTGCTAGAGCATCCGCCATCTGGTTTTCGTCTCGTGGGATATAATTAAAAGTGATGTCATCGAATTCCTCAAGTAACCCCAAAACTACCTTTCAATAATTGATTAATTTAGGATCTCTTGTCTCCCATTCACCTTTAAGCTGGTAAATTACCAACACAGAGTCTCCATATATTTCCAAGGTTCTTATTCCTCGCTCTATAGTCACTCGAAGTCCCATGATGCACGCTTCATACTCGGCCATATTGTTTGTGCAGTCGAAATCCAATTTACATGTGAATGGATAATGATCACCATTTGGGGATACCAAGACTGTCCCAATTCCATTTCCTACCGCATTGGATGTGCCATCAAAGTTCATCCTCCATGGACGTTCTTCAATAGTTGCCACATACATCAACTCCTCATTAGGGAAATCAAAATTCAACGACTCATAGTCCTCTAGAGCTCTACTAGCCAGAAATTCTGCTATCGCACTTCTTTTTATAGCCTTCTGACTCACATAGACTATGTCAAACTCTGAAAGCAGAATTTGCCACCTCGCCATTCTCCCATTCAAAGCTGTTGACTCCATCATATACTTCAAAGGATTAAGTTTTGAAATAAGCCAAGTAGTATGATATAGCATGTACTGTCTTAACCTTCGAGTCGTCCAGATTAAAGCACAACACAATTTCTCAATGGGCGAATATCTCATCTCACACTCTGTGAATTTCTTGCTGAGGTAGTATATCTCCTTTCTTCCTGACTCGTCATGTTGGCCAATCACACATCCCATAGAATTATTAAACACTGATAAGTATAAAATTAATAGTCTATCTAGACTAGGCGGAGATAACACTGGAGTATTTAACAAGTATTGCTTAACCTTATCAAAAGCATTCTGGCATTCCTCATCCTAAGTACCTTGGATGTGTTTTCTAAAGAGGCGAAATATAGGATCACATTTCTTGGTTAATTGTGAAATAAACTGAGCAATATAATTCAATCTTCCAAGAAAACCCCAAACTTCCTTCTGAGTACGTGGTGGAGGCAATTCTCGTATGGCTCTAACTTTGTTTGAGTCAACTTCTATTCCCTTTTCGCTGACCACAAAGCCTAATAACTTCCCCGACCTAGCTCCGAAGATACACTTTGCCGGATTAAGCTTCAACTGCAATTTCCTTAATCTTAGGAACAACTTCCTCAAAACTTCAATATGTTCCTTCTCTGTTCGAGATTTAGCAATCAACATACACCTCAATTTCTTTGTGTATCATATCATGGAATAAGTTTACCATAGCCCGTTGGTATGTTGCCCCTGCATTCTTCAATCCAAATGGCATTACTTTGTAACAAAAGGTGCCCCACAATGTTATGAAAGTGGTTTTATCCATGTCTTCCAGATGCATCTTGATCTGGTTGTACCCCGAGAAACTATCCATGAAGGAGAACAACGAATATCCCACTGTGTTGTCTACCTAAGTGTCTATGTGTGGCAGAGGGAAATTACCTTTTGGGCTAGCTTTGTTCAGATCTCTATAATCAACGCACATTCGTACCTTCCCATCCTTCTTAGGGACTGGTACAATGTTAGCTACCCATTCAGAGCACTTCACCTCTTGTAAGAATCCTACATCAAACTGTTTCTTGACTTCGTCTTTTATCTTTAATATGATATCTGGTCTCATTCTTCGCAACTTCTATTGGATTGGTTTACAATCCTGTCTTATTGGAAGACGATGCACCATGATATCAGTATTTAACCCCGGCATATCTTGATAGGACCATGTGAAGATATCCTTGAACTCACGTAGCAACTCAATCAGTCCTTGCTTTGTGTCTTCAGCAATATGCGTGCCAATTTTCACCTCTTTCCCTTCCTCTAGGGCTACATTCTCTATTTCCTGTTTCTCATGGGGCATAATTTGTTTCTCTCCTGTTTTACCATCATCAACAGATCCGAAGACACATCACAATCCTGGACATCTTCAAAATCCTGAGATTCCTCTAAACACATGTCTTGTTCGCGAGAGAAATCAGGATTTGTAATATCAATGCTCATGTTATTGATATCTAGGGACCTGTGAAGTATATACAAAGAATGAATGAATTTAAGAATGATTATTTATGTGCTATGAATGAAAGAATAAGAATTTCAAAAATTTAACGGAATATTGGTTGGTAAAAAAAAAACAATACTCGTTCAAATTGGTAAAAGTTATGTTTTATTAAAAAAAATAATAGATGATCGTAAGCCCATCCCACAAATGTAATCCTATTACTCCTAGGCTCTAGAGTAACAAGAATGTTTTGAAAATTACTCTGAAAAATTCCTAAAGACTACAGGAAGTTCCTCCGCAGTCCAATTGTTCAGAGAGCTTCACGGTTCATAAGGGCGAATGCCCTTAAGGTTTCCTTGCTCCAATCCTTCACCGTGTATAGCATTAATCTGATGACTTTCTTCTATAAGTAACCCTCCTGATATGAAGGTTTAGGATATTGGAGGGAATATCATCGACCCCCACTCTACTTCTCTTCCATTAAGACGCGCCCTTCTTCCCTCTTGGCGCTTCTCAACTTCCTTCCTCCTTTGCTTATAATCTGGCTTGAAGCCTAGACTAAAGCAATCTCTCTTCTCTTTCAGTTCTGGGATTTGAGTCCCTCATTGCAGGTATTTTCCTAACCCTTTTCCTGGTAAGGCTCCCTTTCCACCATCATTTGTAGAGCTATCCTCGTGGCTCTTGCTATCTTTGGCACCGGTAGCTCACTCTCTTCTGAAATGAAGGTTGCATTCACAAATTCTAAAGAGCGAAAGGAACACGCCATAGACTCTTCGTTCGTCTCGACATAAGGGGCCTTGCTAGTGACTGCAGCTATAATGTCCTCCTCTGCATTGATGGTTACTAACCGTCCATCCGTTACTAACTTTAATTTCTAGTGCAATGATGAGGGCACCGCTCCCGCTGAGTGTATCCATGGCCTCCCTAATAAGAAATTGTAGGAAGGCTTGATATCCATCACCAAGAAGTCAACTTCGTATATACTCGGCCCAATTTCCAAGGGGATGTCAATCCTTCCCGTCACCTTCCTTTTTGTACCGTCGAAGGCTCTTACCATATTTTGACATGTCTTCATGTGAGAACCGTCAATGGGTAATCTGATCAAAGTAGACAACGGTAGAACATTCAAGGCCAATCCATTATCAACGAGCACGCTTGGGAGTGTGTATCCCTTGCATCAAGTGGTGATGTGCAAGGCCTTAGTTGACCCCCTGCCCCCCGGTGGAATTTTATCATCATTAAAATAGATGAAATTATCCGCACTTATGTTATTCACCAACCGGTCCAGCTTGTTAACGGATATGTCATGGGTGACATATGTTTCGTTGAGCACCTTCATCAATGCATCCCGATGCACCTCAGAACTCAGAAGTAAGGCCAATACTGATATGCGAGCCGGCTGCTTATGCAACTGTTTAACCATGCTATACTCGCTATGCTTAAGGAACTTTAGAAATTCCTTAGCCTCCTCCTCCTTTACTGGCTCCTTAACAGGCACTTCAGCCTCTTTCTCCTTCTCCACACTAACATTCTTTAATTTTGTGGGCTCCTCTCTGATGCCCACCGTATCATACCGCTTCCTACTCCGTGTATGGGAACCCTCAACTTGTACATCTTTAGACGTACTGGCTATATTCTTCTCCTTCGGCACTGTCAAACTGCAGTCATAACTCCATGGTACCCTCTTGCTATCTTTATAAAGGGAAAGGAGTAGGTTTATGGATAATGACCTTAGGTACCGTTTGTGCCCCCACTTCATTATTCCTCAGCAGGGAAATAATAATCCTTGGCCGATTAGTTCCTTTCTGTTCATTCTCCAGCACACATACTTGTTTTTCACAAGAGCTATCTTCAAAAATTTGTAGCTCTTTGTTGTCCATAAAGCCTTGCACCAAGGCATTGAATTCTTCACACTTTTGAACTTCATGTCCTCTTTTCTCATGGAACTCACCATAGTTCCTTGTTTCTCTTCTCTCGTTTCTAGAGGTTTACATACCTTTCTTCATCATTTCCTCTCAAATCACCTTCATAGGCATCCTCACCTCAGCAACATCTTCCTTCATTCTCCTCTTATTGGCCTCGCCAACGGCATTCACTCCTTGATCGCTATGATTTGGCAACGGGTTTTCAGTATTAGGGGTATTGTCGAACTTCACTACCCCCATCTTAATAAGCCTCTCTACGGCCTTCTTAAAATCGATCACGATTTTTGATCGAATGCCCCAGTATTCCAGCATGGTATTCGCATCTGGCGTTTGCGTCATACCATTTGGGATATGGGGGCTGCAGTGGTTTCAAGTGAAAAGGAGCAATAGCATGTGCATTGTATAAGCTTTGATAAAGATCAGGATACATCACGGGGATAGGTGTGAACTGCATCTTTTTAGAATTCTGTCTTGTACTCGACTCCTGCCTCTGAGAACTCTGTTGCTCAACCGTAACTATTTTAGGTTGACCAACTGTGATTGCCTTCCTGTTGAAGGTGCTTGTGTTATTCACTTCACTATCCTTTCTCCTTGGGGCCGATCTTTTGGTCGCTTCCCCCTCAATTTTGCCACCCCTTATGGCATTCTCGATCATCTCTCCTGCCATGACTATATCCGCAAAGCTTTTAGTAGTACTTCCAATCATGTGAGTGATGAATGGAGCCTTTAGAGTGTTGATGAACAACATGGTAGTCTCATTCTCCAACAACGGTGGTTGAACTTGCATTGCTACCTCTCTCCATCTTTGTGCATATTGCCTAAAATTTTCATTAGGCTTTTTCTCCATGTTTTACAGCGTGATTCTATCTGGAGTCATGTCAATCACATGATTGTGCTGCTGCATAAAGGCTTGTGCAAGATCCCTTCATGAACTTATTTTGTCCCGGCTCAGTTGATTATACCATTTGGCTGCTGCTCCAATTAAATTGTCCTGGAAACAGTGGATCAATAGTTGATCATTATTCACATACCCAGTCATCTTCCTACAGAACATTGTAATGTGGGCTTCTGGGCAAGTAGTCCCGTTGTACTTTTCAAACTCTGGCATCTTGAATTTGTGAGGAAGCACCAAGTTTGGGACCAAGCTTAGATCTTTGGCATCAACTCTATGATGCCCATCAACATTCTCTAAAGTTTTGAATTTTTCCTCCAACCATCTGCAGTGTTCTTCCAACTGTCTTGCAGCCTCAGTTCTTAAATCCTCTTTTTCAGCCATATCTAAGTCAGGAATGACAGGATTTGCAGGATTGTCACCCAAATTGAACCCTGAGCCGGTTGGGAAATTTATGGGGATCCCAGCATCGGTCGGCCCTTATTGAGGCCTTATAGTGACAGATGACCTCTTAGGAAGTGCCTTGGTTTGTGTAGGCACTTGGGGTAGAGTGAAACCTGGAGGATGATCCTCACCATCCTCCCCAGTAATTGCCATGGGAGCCTTTCCCTTATTAGTGACCCTCAGTAGTTGAGCCATCTCAGCCATCATGTTTCTTTGAGCCTCCAACATTTACTCCCTCATGTCGTTTTGCATTTTTGCCAATTGCTCTTGCAATTGGTCCTACATGTCCTTCTGTAGTTGTTCAAATCTTTGGTCCATGTTCTTAGTTTTTGCACGAGTTCCGTAGTGATGTGTGATTTCCAGATTTTCCTCCCTAACTCCCAAGTAATTTTAGCTAATTAGGGTCTTTCTATAATCTCGAATACATATGATGCAATGAGATGCTATAAAATGCAAATGCATGAATGGAAAAAAGGTGTCGATTCTGATTCAGTTTCATTTTAGAAAACGTTATTTAAGGAACAAAAACCTTTTCATAAAACAGATTACAAATATGCTTTCGCCCGTAGGCCTAGAGTCTTAACCCTATCTAATAACAATGCTAACTCTCGTCCTCTGTCTGACGATGACTCAGACATTGTACTCAATACATTAGCTTGTGCTACTAGGTCTTGTAAATGATCAGCAACTTCTCGAATCTGGACTATAGCTTCTCCCATAAGATAATCCCTATCTCCCACTTGATCCTGAAGATGGTGAAGTTCTCCCTTCCACTGTTCTTTTCTTGCCTCGAGCTGCTCAACCCGTAGCTCACAGTCCTATAGTGCTACTTCCAACCCTCCAATATTGCGCTTCATTTCCTTGATCTTATCCAAGCTTGCCTTTAACTCGATCGCAAAGTTACGACTTCGGTGATGATGAAGATATCGTCCAAGCTCAGCTACCTTAGTTTTTAATCCCTGATTTTCCTTTTCTAGGGCCTGATTTTGTGACTGCATCTCTTGGAACTTTTTCTCCCAATACTCGACTTTGGCTTTTTCTTCTTGAATCTCTTGCTGCCACTGCTCTGAAGATCTCCCTAATTCGACCCTTTTCAACGTTACCTGGGCTTTCTTGTAGTATGTCTTTAAATCCTCTCGATCTTTCTCGATCTTTCTCTTTTCCTTTTTCACCTTTTCGACTTCCATCTTTTGAACATCAATATCGAGACTCAAACATATTTTTTCCTCTTTGAGCTTCTCAATCCCCTTTTCAAGCTCTGAATTCTTTCTCTCAAACTCTTGCTTCATAGCCTCTAACTCTGATGGAATCACTCGTAAGCTCTCCTCTAATGATCGAGCCACCCCCAGAATCGGCCTAGGGACATTATCATTGACTCTCCCACTAAACCATCCTTTATACTCAAGGGTTGACGTCGAGCCTTCGGTCAGGATCTTCATAAAGAAAGGCTTCTTCCAAGCCTCAGAAATCTCTCGCATGCTCTTCTTATAGTGATCTCCTTTATAAGAGAAATCGCTCTGAGCTAAACCCTGTGTAACCGGTATAAACTGCCTCGCTCGATATTGCCTTAGAACAAGCAATGGTGCATATCCAACAACTCCCCAAATTCCTGGCAAAGGAACCCAATCAAAACTGCCACAGTGGTAAAGGACTTCACTAGGGACGAACCAAGAAGCCTTCCACATAACATCTTCCTCTCAAAGATTCTGAAGAATATCTATCCACCTCTCCTCTGAAATGTAATCTCTCATAGGCATGTCTACTGCTTCCTTTAAGGGAGAATAACCCTCAAAGAATACTCGGCAAGGAACCTTATCAAGTTTCCAGAAGTGGCTATGAAACCAGACTAGCAGCAATTGCGCAAATCTAATAGGCCCTTCGACATGCACTCAAAGATCTAAATGTCTCAGCTAAGATCACTGGTACCGGTGTATTCTGCTTACCAACGCGATCGAACAAATCCGCTACTGCCTCATCTATGTGCCCCAACGCCTTTGGGAAAATCACCATGCCGTAAATACTCAAAGCTAAGACGTCGAACCTTTTCTTTACGTCTGGATGTGTCGATATCAAATCCCTCAAAATGGCCAATAAAACGCGCTTACTATCACCCTTTTTCTACACACGAGCTACAACCCACTGCTCACTCATCCCAATAATCATCACCAACTTCTTCGCAAAAGTTGGAAGGCTAGCAGGCCTAACATAAGCCTTATGACCCTGAATCCTTGAGCAACGCAGTAAAGTCGTATACTCCTCCAAAGTAGGTACAAGATCAATATCGCCAAATGTAAAGCAACTATAAGTAGGGTTCTAGAACTGTACCATAGCTCGAAACAAGTGCCTATCTACTTTGACGTCTAGCAAATAGGGAAGGTCTCCATAATTCTGATAGAAAAGCTGCTTATCCTCATCATCCTATTGGGCCCAAATGTCTTTCAACTCCTGAAAATCATTCTGCGTCGAATTAATACGGGTGAAGTCCCATAACTCTGATGTATGCCCCTCAGCGACACTATCTCCTTTCTCTAACCGGGTTTTCTCTGACCAAGTACAAACAGAGGCATTGTCTTCCACTTTATCAAGATATTCGTTCCTCATTACAAAACTTTCTAACCCATAAATTGAACCGTGAATCGATATCTTTGAATGTTGAATGACATGCAATGATAGCAAAACAGAATAAATTAGTATCGTATAAAAGTATAACAAACAAACACTTATAAGGGTAGTTTACTAAGAACTATCATCATAATCCCTAGGGTAAGCACTTAAAGTTCACTATATGAGTTTCAGTTCTAAAGTGAGGGTACCTGAACCAGCAGATTCCTTGGTCCTCACCCATTATAGGCTCATATAGACCAAGTTCAGTTCAGGGGGACACATTTCCCTATGGCCATGCGGAGATGAAAATCTCACGAAGACATAGGTACAATATCCCAGAAGCAATCCACTAGCTCATACGAAGGTGAAAACCTCACGAAAGCGTAGCTTCTCACTCCCACTTAAAGGTGTGACCAACGGTCATGCAAATGCAATGTGCGAAATTAAAGTAACAACATATGCAACCAACACATGTAAACTTGATCAATATTTTAAAATTTTCCAAACTTTTGACATTAAGACACAAAAATCAATTTCTTGGCTTGACTCTCTTACAAGTCCCAGTAGAGTCGCTAAGTCATGTCGAAACCTCCTTTTTAAAAAAAATAAGATTTTTAAAGACGAAGAGGGTATTTTAAAGACGGGAGTCGCCACCAACCTTTTAAAGTGTGATTGGATCACTTTATAAAACGTTTTGGTATATGAAATTATGAGAAAATAGGTTCGGGAGTCGGTGCACATACGAGGAAGGATTAGCACCCTCGTGCGCCCAAAATTGGTACCAAATTGAATAATTTTGTCTTAATGTCAAAAGTTTGAAAGAATTTAGAAATAAGATCTCTTTAAAACCGTAATAATTTGTGTTAAAAAGAATCAAGATTCTTTGGCTTCGAAAGAATATAAGCATCATATCCAGCATGATTGGACACAATATTTTTAAACTTTCGTAACTGAAATCATCTTGTGATTTGTGAAACTCGTTTAAAAGGATATTTTTAGACATTCAAACAAACGGGAAATTGCAACCCAGCATGTTAGGGCACTAATTCCCGAGTTCCTGAATACCAAAAACATTGCCTCACTTTTTTTTAAAATTCCTTTTGAATCAAATAAGACATTTTTTTTTTAAAAATAATGATGTATTTCACATATCACAAGAAATTAATATTAAATAAACCTAGCTACATAATACATGCTTTATCATTTTATGCAAATATAGTATATAAAAAATAATAAATAATGGCATAAATTACACAATATACGTTATCATTTTATGCATATATTATCATAAATAATATAAATGTTCATGCATTATTGTTACATGCAAAATACAATGTAGCGCATAATGAATACAACAAATATAAATTGCAATATACATATATGGTAATATTTTATGCAAATGTAACTTAAATTAACATAAATAATTAATTTCATGCGAATATGTAAAAACATAAACAAATAATATATAAAATTTAACCTACTAAACAACATCAAAATAAAAGAAAACAAAAATAGATAAACAAATTATAATATATAAAATATAAATCAAATGAAATAAAAATAAAGATATTTAGAAATATTTAGAATAATATAAAATAATAAAGGAGAACCCTTTTTTTAAAAAAAAAAATTGGTACATGTACAAATCATATTATAAGGTTTAATAACTTAATATACTAAGAAATAATGTACTAAATAATGATATTACACATATTTATATAGTAATAAAAATTTCAAAACATATATAATTAATAAGTAATAAAATAATATATATTTTATAATGAAATAGAAGTAACGTAAGGAGTAATTTATGGTAAAATATATGATATATAATAAATTTATAAACAAAATACATGTATACAATGATATAAACTATATGATAGATAAAATATAAAATAATAAGAATGATATATTAAGTAAATTTACATATAAAAATAGTAAAATAATTAATATATATAGTAAAAAATATATAATAAAATATAAATGGAGTAAATAACATATAATAAAAATATAACATATAATAAAATTTATAAAAATGTATATAATATTATAAATAATATAAATAAAATAATATATTATTATATATATAACTAATGTTTGTAAAAAATATATAGTATTTAAAATAAATTCAATTTATAAAATAAAATTTAAATTTAACTTAATTTCAAAATTTTAGGGTTAATTATAAAATAAATGAAAATTTTGGGCCGAATTGAAATACACGTTAAATTCTGAGGACTCACTGGGCAATTGGCCCTAATCCCAAAAACGACGCCGTTCCCTGAATAGTCTTTAAGGACTATTGGGACCCAATTGAAACAAATATAAAAGTTAGGGCCAATTTAAAAATAAAAATAAATTAAAATTATAAATTTCTGAAAAAATGGAAGGATCGATTGAGCAATTTGCCCATTTAATAAAAAACACGAGGATCTCATCCGGGTTTCGGGTTAACACGCGGATCCTAGCTTAAACGGTGCCGTTTTGGTACTCATCAGATTAAGTAAAACGACACCGTTTTAATTACACCATTTAAGTCAATTTTCGGCCCAAAAATTCATTTTTAGAAACTGTTTTTGAAAAAAACTTTGAAAACTCTCTGAAAGAGAGGAAACAGCAGTCCTCTGGGCTCCGGTCTCCGTCGGGCCAAGCCCCAGTCATCGAACTCACGTGCCCACACGCCGTCGCCAACTTCGCCGTATACGACGGTCGGAAGCTGAAAAACTTCCATTTTTTTGTGCAAATCCAACGATAAACGCTCTTTTCTTTTATTTTTATAACATTTGTATATGTTTGCAAGAAGAACAGGTAAAGAACTAATCACCTTTTGTTTTCGTCGATAAACTGTTGTATATATTCGTATTTCTCTTTCTCTAAAAAAAACCCTCCTTTTACATCGTTTTAATTCGGGCTTTTTATAGCCACTGTACATAGTATTTTACATATTTAATGTTATTTCCTGCCATATTTGTGTTGCCTCTGTCGTTCTTCTTTCCCCTTTTGCAGGTACTAACGAAGAGATTTAGCAGTGAACGAACGCTGACAACGTTACACCGACATTGATTCGGGCGACGACCACGGCATGATTCGAAGCCTGGAATCATGGCCTGGAACCACGGCACTGATAGTGGGTAACTGAAACGACGCGAAACGAACAGACGCGTTGATTGAATTGTTTGCAGCGCCTAGGGTTTCTGAAACCCTAGGCCTCTCTATCTTCTGTTAATAGATTGGGCCACTTGGGCCCTGTGTATTTTGGGTAGCATACGGGCTTAGGTGTAATTGGGCACTGGCTAGTTTTTGGTATTTGGGTGCAAATGTAAACGGGTAATGGGCTGTAAATGTAAATGAGTTTTGGGCTTTGTACATGGACTGTATAAACTTTATTATTTTTTTAATTTATGTTTTTGTTTTTTTTATTTATTCATTTATGGGCCGGGCAAATTTGGTTATTACACGATGTATGTGTATGAAATGATGAATGGTCAGCTCATCTAAGATAAATCACATGGTACCTTATTATTGTGACTAACTTGTTGATTGAGTGCATGGGATAGAAATACCATTATTATGCTTGTTGATTCTATTGCATAACATGGCCTTATGCTAATTAATAGGTAAGTTTACTTTCCAGTTATTCGGGCTTACTAAGCATGTAAATGCTTACCCCTCTCTTGTCCTTGTCTTACAGAGCTCGAGGACTCGTAACGATTGGAAGACGGTTGGAGAATCAACACACTATCAACTAATTCAGCTTTGGTATATAGACACTTATGTTTTGTTCAATGGCATGTATAGAACTTTTGAGTATTTGGTTATATGTGTCATTTGATTTTCCAGGATGAAGGCATGTAAAATTATACATATCTTTTTGTATATGGCCATGAGAATCGGCTTATTTTGAAGTAGGCTATGACCTACAAATCTATGCACGTTTATGTTCATATGCAATGTCTTAGTCTTTAATTGGCAATGAGTTATAAAAACGAGCCAATCTTAAATATGTCAAGGAGACATGGAAATCCCTAAATGCAAGATGAGAATTAACTTAGCATGTATGAAACCAATAACACGAGGTTTACATGCAATGAGGTTAATCAAAGTTTTATATAAGTGAATAATTTGGCCTTAACATGCACTAAAGTAACCCATAAGTATGTTTGGTTCATAGAGGGTGATCAAAGGCTGGGAAAATAGCCTAATAAGGTCCACACGGTAGGTACACAGGCGTGTGTCTATGTCGTGTGTGACACATGGCTTGCCCCCATGGGTGTGTGGCATGGTCGTGTGTCCCTTGCACTTTAAATTTTAAGTCAGTATAGCACATGGGTTAGATACATAGGCGTGTGTCTTGGCCATGTGTCTCTAGATACATATTGATGTCATAAATAGAGAGCCACACGGGCTATAGGCACGAGTGTGTCCCAAGCCACACGGGCGTGTGTGACCACACGGCCCCACCCACATGGGCGTATGACTCACCAAGGCAAGAAAATCATTAAGTTGCTCAGAATCGATCGAATGTTTTTGGTTTTGTCCCAAACCGTTCCGATGCATGTTTCAGGTCTCGAGGGCTTGTATAAGAGACGATATGCATGTGTGTGTGTGAAGTTTTAAATTTTGGGCAGAATTTGGTAAACCGGATTAGTATGTCATGAAATTTTAATCCCAGTAGCGCCTCGAGCCCTGTCCCAGTACCGGATACGGGTGAGGGGTGGTACATGCATGAAAATCAAATCTCCACCACTATAAAATAAGATGATACAAAAATTAAAAAGTCCTTAACAAGTTGTAATAGGGCTTAGGTTAAATGTGTGGAGAAAGACTGAAAAAGAGGGTTAGAATTGAGATCAAATTGATAAATTGCCAAACTAGAAAAATAAACTAATGTTGAATAATTACATCAAGTGAAAACTTATCAAGAATAACACGAGCTTCTTCTTAAAATATGAATTTAACTATTCAACCTCAATTAACAAAGAACTAGTAATAATAAACATATATGTATATATAGATATTTTTCTTTTTCTTTCTTTTTCTTTTTCCTCTTTTTTTTTTTAGAACAATGGATAATAAGAAATAATTTAACAACTGAAACAAAAGAACATAGTTAAGCAACTAACCAAGTCAAATCTCGACAAGAAAGGGGGTCAATAAAATGGGAACAATTCTCAACGAAAAAAATCAGTTATGGGTTAACATTAATGGGTAGATCAAGAAACAGTGTTTTAGGCTCAAAGGGGTTCACTAAGGATTAATTATGTAGGTAGGCTTTTAATGGGATAAGTGGGTTAAAACCTAAGTGCATTTATCATCTTAGTATATCAAATCAAAGGTGTGGTCTTGACATGCATAATTGAAGCAAGTTCTAGAATAACAATTCAATATTGACACACTCATAACCAATAATAAAATGAGCAAGAAAAGTGTATGCTCTAAAGGCTCAAAATCTCATAAAAACTTATGGTTTTTGATGTCAATCTTGCAAATCTTAAAGTTCAAGATAATACCGTAATTTAAGGAAACAACTTAAAAATTTTTAATTCTGAAAATAGACTTATCATGCTTGATTCTCTCATGTCTTAAAGTTTAAAAAATCAATGCACAAATATCTATAAATTTAATCTAAAACATATCAATGATAATCACAAATTGATGATAATTCATTCTAATAGTAATATGAGAAAATTACTTGAACACAAGACATAATTTAAGGATTTTCTAATAATCATATAAATAACCTCCCCACACTTAAGATGTACATTGTCCTCAATGTACAAACTAAAATAATCACAGTAAAAATATAATATCATAAGAGAGGGAGAGAATTGAAACTGCCCTGAATATTGGATGAAATTTCCAGAATAGTGAAAAGCGGAATTGTAGACAAATCTAAATGTAACTCATGATTCCGAGCAAACCAATAAGAAAATAAACACAAGTAATAAAGAAGATTAAGGTGTTATAACTCGATTAGAAACAACTGTATATATTTCAAAAGATAATAATGAAAATAAGTCGAAGAAAAAAAATAAAGCAACTAAAACAAAATTAAAAAGAAAGATAAAAAAAATAAAACAAAAAAAATAAACTCAATGATACCAATTGTAATAATAATAGTAAAAAAAATACTAAAAAATAGAAATAGCAAAAAAAAATTAATTTAAGATATAAGTATAAGAATAATAAATAAAATAAAAAAATTAGTAAAATAAAAATAAATAATATAACAAATAATGATAAATAAAATAAAATAAAAATGGGGTGATTAACCCAGTTTTCACATGGCCCTAGACACACTCGTGTGTCCAGGCCTTGTGGGTCACACGGCCATGTGCCAGACCATGTGTGTTTTCCTTCGCTTCTCCCACGCCCATGTGAGATCCCACATGCCCGTGTAGCTCGGCTGTGTCTATCACTTGCCCGTGTAACTCTTTGACTTTGAAAAAATTTAGCTCCAAGTTTCACACGGCCTAGGACACGCCCGTGTGTCTAGGCCCTGTGGGTCACATGGGCATGTCGCTTGGGCATGTGTGTTTTCCTTTGCTTTTCTCATGCCCATGTGAGATCCCACACACCCAGGCTGTGTAACTCACTGTCGATTACCTTATTTCATACACATCTGCGACACGCCCATGTGTCCAGGCCGTGTGTTCCACACACCCGTGTGTCCAGGCTGTGTGGGTCAAAAACATACCTTTTTTTTTTAGAATTTTGAAAATTAATTAATTTTAAATAATATCATGAAATAAAGTTAAGAAAATTAGCAGTATTAACACTTGGGTTGCCTCCCGAGAAGCACTTATTTAAAGTCTAAGCTCAACTTACCTCGTATTTGCACGGTCACGGTGATTCGCAGAGTCAAAACTCCTCTTTTTCGCTGTCAAATCTATTAATAAAATAAGGTTTGAGTCGAGTAATATTCACCTTAAAAGTGTCGAATTCAGAATGTGTTACCTCAACTGTACCGTATGGGAATACATTGAGTACCATAAAAGGAGTTGCTCTTAAGTTTTGAAGTGGCAATTCGAGGGTCAGTTTCATCTAACAGTACCTGGTCCTCAGCCTTGAGGTGGTTTGTTCCATCCTTAAGCTCTTCATGGAGTCGCTTTGGCTTTGCATCGTGTATTTTCGGTTTCTCCTTGACATGTGACCGCAATTCATCTAGTTCATCGATTTGCAACGTTTGTTCTTCATGATTAGTTCTGTTTTTGTCACATAAGCTAGAACATGGCTCTATCATGTTTTTCCGAGGAATTTCCTGCAAAGAAGGTTGAGCCACAAGGTTACTCACATTAATAGAACTCATGATATCATCTCGATAATAGATGTCTTAATAGAATCATGAGCTTGAAGTTTTATTATTTCATCGCCTACATGAAGTATTAATTCTCCTATACCAACATCAATAATAGTTCTGGTAGTTGCTAAAAAAGGTCATCCTAAAATTAAAGGCACATCACTATCCTCATCCATGTCTAAAACAACAAAATCAACTAGGAATATGAATTTATCAATTTTAACAAGAACGTCTTCAACAATACCCCTAGGAAATCGAATGGTTCTATCTGTAAATTGAATCATCATCCTAGTTTGTTTGGGCTTCCCAAGACCTAGTTGTTTAAACATTTTATAAGGCATAATGTTAATACTTTCCCCTAAATCAGCTAAAGCATTATCAACATTTAAACTACCAATTAAAAAGGAATAGTAAAACTCACTGGATCTTTCAACTTATTGGGTAGTTTATTCTGTAAGATAGCTGAGCAAACTACATTTAGCTCCTCGTGTGATGAATCATCTAACTTCCACTTGTTTACTAAAAGCTTATTTAAAAATTTTACGGAATTTGGCATTTGCAAAAAAGCTTCAATAAACGGTAAGTTAATATGTAACTTTTTCAACAGTTTAAGGAATTTACCGAATTGTTTATTTGTGTGGTCTTTCCTTGTCACATCTGGATATGGCACACGAGGTTTATACTCCTTACTTATCGAATTTTGTACAGTGTGGATCACCTCAACCTTACCTTTACTTACCATACTTTCTTGCCTTAATTTTGGTTCGGGTTCAACTAACCCTTCTTCATCTCGAACTGTAATTGCATGAAGCTACTTTCTTGGGTTAGTTTCGTTGTTGCTAGGCAAGCTACCTTGTGGTCTTTCTAAAATCAACTTAGTAAGTTGACCTATTTGATTCTCAAGACCTTGAATCGACGCTTGTTGATTTTTTAGCGCTATTTCGGTGTTTTGGAAATGGGTTTCTGACACCGAAATAAATTTTTTCAACATCTTCTCAAGGTTCAGTTTCTTCTCTTGCGGGTAAGGTTGTTGTTGGAAGCTTGGAGGGGGTTGTGGTCTTTGATTTCCTTGACCTCCCCAAGAGAAATTGGGATGGTTACTCCAACCTGCATTATACGTGTTACTATAAGGATTATTCTGAGGTCTAGAATTGTTACCCATATAGTTGACTTGTTCGTTCTTTGTGCTAGGTTTGTAGGATAGGCATTCCGGATTGTTCATCCCTCCTCCATTTGTATCACACTGCATCACCGGATGTACCTGTGTAGAACCATATAAACCATCAATCTTTTTACTCAAAAGTTCTACCTGATTTGATAACATGGTGACCGCATCAATGTTAAAAACACCCGCTGCTTTTATCGGCTTTGTCCTCATGACTTGCCACTAATAATTATTCAGTGACATCTCTTCTATAAACTCATAAGTCGCTTCAAGTGTTTTATTATTCAGAGTCCCACTGGTGGCTGCATCGATCAGTTGCCTAGTTGAGGGGTTCAAACCATTGTAGAAAGTTTGAACTTGTAACCATAGAGGTAACCCATAGTGAGGGCACCTTCTTAACAAATCCTTATACCTTTCCCATGCATCATATAGGGTCTCTAAATCCATTTTCACAAAAGAAGAGATATCATTCCTCAACTTGGCTGTCTTAGCCGGTGGAAAATACTTTAACAAAAATTTCTCAGTCATTTGCTCCCATGTAGTGATAGAACCTTGTGGTATGGTGTTCAACCATTGTTTAGCCTTATTTCTTAATGATAATGGAAATAACCGAAGGCGAATGGCGTCGTCAAAAATGCCATTAATCTTAAAGGTGTCGCAGAATTCTAGAAAATTAGCCAAATGAGCATTTGGGTTTTCATCCTGCAAATTATCAAATTGAACAAACTGTTGAATCATTTGAATAGTGTTAGGTTTTAGTTCAAAATTATTTATAGCAATAGCTGGTCTAACAGTACTCGATTCAGCTCCAGTTAAATTAGGCTTAGCATAATCATACATAGTACGGGGAGTGGGATTTGGAGTTACAGGATTTGCAGCAACCACATGAGGTAGCTAATTATTATGATTATCAACCATCTCCTCAGTAATAATAACACCCTTTTGCTTTTCCACTGTACTTTGTCGACTCTGCCTCGCTTCTCTACGGCTTCTGTGAGCTGTACTTTCAATTTCACTGTTGAATACTAGATGTCCTAACGGGTTTCTTCTAGTCATAAACTAAAGGAACCTGCCAGAAACAAATAAAAGGAAAATTGGTAAACAAAAACTAAAATAAAAACAAAAATACAATCAATAAAAATAAAAATGGCTAAAGTAATAAAAATTAAGTGTTCCTAATATTTTAGTCCCTGACAATGGCGCCAAAAACTTTATGATGATTCATTTAACTAACTAAAATCATGATAAAGGCAAGCGGACCTATCGAATAGCAGTATAGTTGTGGTGAGTCAGGAATATCGTATCCACGAGGACTAAAAGTACTAGTAATTACTATCTTTTTATTATCTAGCCAATAAATTGAAGGAATTGTTTTTAATCTAAAATTATCTAAAATAATTATTAAAACGCAACAGAGAAGTGAAAAAATATTCGAATGAACCAATGAAAAAGACAATACCCAAGAAAGAATCCACCTAGAACTCACTTATTATTCTAAATCTGAATTAAACGATTTATTCACTTGCCTTGACCCGTAGAAATCCCTAAATTATATTAATATCTCTTTTGAGTATAAAAATAACTAAATCTAGGTTGATTAATTGAAATCTCTTTCTAATGAAAACCCCTATTGTCGCATTAACTCGATCTATGGATTCCCCTATTAGATTTGACTCTAATCTAGTAGATTTATGTCATTCTATTTCTAGGATTGCATGCAACTCCACTCAATTATGCCAGATCTACTCTTAAACAGGGACTTTTGTTCCACTGAAATAAGCACATCAATCATGAATTAATATCCTAAAAACATTAAAACATGGAATAAGTACACATAATTGAGATAAAGAAATCAAGTATTTATCATGTAATTCATAAATTAAATAACAAGATCCATCATAGGTTTCATCTTCCCTAGGTATCTAGGGAATTTAGTTCATACTTTGGAAGGAAAATATCTTAAAATTAGGAAAACAACAAAACATAAAGAAACCCAAAAACTTTTAGAGAAATTGAATGGAGAATCTTCAATCTTGAAGGAGATCTTGCTTCTGAGTTGATTTCGACGGCATTCTTCGAGTAATTTCTTCGTTCTATTCTGCGTGCTTCCCTTTAGTCCTCTTCTAATATGTATTTATAAACTTTAGAATGCTCAAAAACCCTAAAAATTGGGTTTTTTTTTTTTTGCGTAAAAGAGAAGTAAGGTTCAAAATCGACACGGGCTGGAACATGGGCGTGTGGCCAGCCCGTATGGCTCACATGGGTGTGTGGCTAGCCCGTATGGAAATATCTAAGCTGTGTGGATCTTGAAAACAATCTTTTTGCCTAATTTTGGCTTGTTTTTCGCTCTTTTTGCTCCCATATGCTCACCTAAGTATAGAAACATGAATTTAAAGGATTAGGAGCATTAGATTCACTAATTCACATAATAAATCATCCAAAAGCACATCAAGAATTGGATTAAAAACATGTTACTCTTATGGCTTATCATAATCCGAAAGGCATAACAAGGAATTCATAATGTTCATACCTCGTTCTGAACACGGTTTTCAGCGCATCCAACTCTTTAACTTGCAACTGATAATAACCCGATCGCAAATCAATCTTTGAAAATACTATAGCCCATTTTAGCTGATCAAATAAATCATCAATCTGTGGTAGAGGGTATTTGTTCTTTATAGTCACTTTATTCAGCTGTCTGTAATCAATACACATTCTCATCATGTCGTCTTTCTTCTTCATGAATAATACCGGTGCACCGTAGGGCGAATAACTTGGTCATGCAAAACCTCTGTCTGTCAATTCTTGCAACTGAGCTTTCAAATCTTTTAATTCTGTTGGAGCCATTTTGTACGGAGCTATTGATATCGATGTTGTTCCCAGTACTAATTAAATACCAAATTCAACCTCTTTGATCGGTGACAAACTTGGTAATTCTTTTGGAAATACATCCAAAAACTTACAAACATCAGGTACAAATTCAATCTTTGATTCAAACACCTTTGTATCTAGTACGTATGCAAGATATGCATCATAGCCCTTTTGATATGTATCATAGCCCTTTTTCATACATTTTTGAGCTAACATAGATGATATAAGTAATTCACTCGAATCATCAGACTCAATCTGAAGAATTTCACCATTCTAACATTTCAATTCGATAATCTTCAGTCTACAATTCACAACTACATCATGCATAGTCAGCCAGTCCATACCCAGAATCACATCAAACTCATTGAATGGTAGAAGCATCAAGTCAGATGGAAAACAGTAACCCCGAGTCATCAAAGGATAATTCTTACAAATTTTATCAACTAAAATAGAATTTCCTAAGGGGTTCGATACTTTAATTATAAACTCTGTAGACTCGACATGTAAACTCTTTTTAAACACTAAATTCATACAGATATATGAATGGGTTGATTCAGGATCTATCAACACAACTATATCAGTGTCGAAAAGAGAAAAAGTATCGATAATAACGTTTGGCAATGATGCCTCCTCCCATGCACGGATAGCATAAGCTCTGGTAGGTGCTCGTGCCTCAGATCTCATAGTAGAATCTCTCGTAGCACCTCGGATACCACTTGTATTTTCAGTGTTTCGGGGTGGTCTCCCTTTAGTAGCCGTATTACATGTTTTTGCCGATTGATCTCTTTCAGCTATAGGCCTTTCTGGACAGTCTTAGAGACAATGATCAAGAGATCCACATCTAAAACAAGCTCCACTCATTATTCTACATTCACTATAATGTCACTTATTACAGTGTTTACATTCAGGTCCAACATTTCTAACACTACCCACACTAGCAACAGATGTCGTCTGAGGTTTAGAATTGAAATGTCTCGCATCTCTATCTTTGATCGAAATCCCCACAGAAGTAGTAGGACGAGGATTATACTCTCTAGATTTCTTTGATGCTGACTGATATGATTTGCCCGCAAATCTCTTTCTAAAGTCTCTAGCCTAAGAATTGACTTTTCTTTTCTCTTTACTAAGCTCGTCGGCTTTGCAAGCTTTATAAACTAGAACGTCAAACTCTTTCAACGTAAGAATCCCTAACAGTCTGATTTCCTCATTTAATCCATCTTCGAACCTTTTACACATTATAGCCTCAGAAGAAACACATTCACGAGCATATTTGTTGAGTCGTACAAGCTCTCTTTCATATTCTGTTACCGACATACGACCCTGTTTTAGTTTAAGAAATTCCTTTCGTTTCTGATCAATGAACCATTGGCTGATGTATTTATTTCTGAATTCAACTTGAAAGAATTCCCAAGTAACTCTTTCTCGCAAACCTATGGATATCAAGGTATTCCACCACTGATACGCAGTGTCTCTCAACAGTGATACAACACATTTTAAACATTCTTCAGGTCTGTAAAAAAGTTCATCAAATACCCGAATCATGTTCACAAGCCAAAACTCGACTCTCTTAGGGTCATCGCTAATAGTGGCTCTAAATTCCTTAGCCCCATATTTCTATATCTTATCAATAGGTGGTTTATTCAATCGGAAAGGATTCATAACCTGAGGAACTATAGGGATCGGTTGCGGAATAGGTGGAGGTGGAGGTTGTTAAGCAGCCTGGTTCGTACGAATGTATTGAGTAAACCACTCGCTCATCATTTGAAAGAAAGCTTCTTTAGCCTCACCTCCGTGACTACTCGATAAGGGTCTAGATTCAGAAGGCACTGTCCCTTGAGCGAAATCTAGCGCATTACTCTCAACATCATCTGCTATAGCTCGTTCGGGATCCATTACTATACGAAAACATAGTTTATAATGTCAGGATTTATCACACTATCACAGGATATATATATGGCGTGTATAGCTAGACTCTCACACATGCTATGTTAGTCCTAGAATCGACTAAACCATAGCTCTGGTACCAATAAATGTAACAACCCTCACCTGTATTCAACGTCGAAATAGGGTTACGGAGCATTTCCAGACTTACAAAACAATTAAACATCCATTTAGCATACATTTTCTCAATTCAAGCATTCATCATTTAATCTCAATCAATTTGTCCCTTATACGAGCCTACGAGGCCCTAAACATGCTTTGGGAGTGATTCGAGACTAAACCGGTAACTCAAGAAACTTTCACAAAACTTTGAAAAAATTTTCACAACACAGGGGAGACATGCTCGTGTGGCCAAGCCGTGTGTCTCACATGACCACTAGACACGCTCGTGTTATATGTCATGTGGACATTCGAAATGAGAGAACATGGCAGTGTCCCAGCTCGTGTCTGACCCCGTGTAACTCTCTGAATTAGGTCACACGGCCAACACACTCGCCCGTGTGCCCTAAAAATGGCCATACACAACCGTGTACCAGGCTGTGTCAAACTTGTAAGGTATACTGACTTATGCCACACGGCCAAGTCACACGCCTATGTGTGAGGCCGTGTGGAACATACTGACTTGATTTTAATTTCAACACTAGGGGCACACAGTCGTGTAACATAACCGTGTGTCACACACAACTGAGACACACACCCGTGTCTCTACCCATATGGACAAAAATAGGCTATTTACTAAACCAATTTTCCACCCTATTTTTACATACCTGAACAAGCATAATTTGCAACATTTTATAACTCAATAGGTAGCTAATCCATAATATTTCATACACATATTATACCAAGCTAAGCCAAATCACATGGCTTTATCTTATACCACAACATGTACCAAAATCACTAGCTCAAGTAACCATAACTATCATCTTTAAAAATAGCCTATACATGCCATATTTACATATATCCATGAGTTTAAAGGTACCAATCGGCAACTGGATAGTGTGATGCGTATCTCTGACTTTATTGGAATCGAGCGAGCTATCGAACCTCTATAAAACATGGAAAAGGAATAGAGTAAGCTTTATAGCTTAGTAAGCCCGTATAATTCAAAATTAAACTTACCATTTATACATAATCAAGACAATAAATAAGGTATACTCAATTAAATTACCAAATGCCTAAACACAAGCATTCATCAACAAGTTAGTCACATAAGTACATGTAATCATCCATTATCTCAATTTAATAGTTAATACATTGTATCATATCAAAATCATATATCACGTACATCATTTGTAACATTTCACTCTTAATCATATAAATAATAATTCATTCAATAATAGTAACTCATCCGTATAAACACATAGCTTTTTCACATAACCAATAACATAATTTATGCCCGTCGAACCTATTAGAATATCAAGGGATACTTGGGTGATATACATTACATGTATAAATCAGTAATCCATCAATTCATTATCATTTTTGCTCTTTCGAGCTATGATCAGTAAGCTCCTCCTGAGCTGATGGACAAGAAGCTCTATTGAGCTGAAACCGTAAGCTCTGACGAACTGAAAACAGTAAGCTCTTACGAGCTAAAATATCAGTAAGCTCATACGAGCTATGGTGATTCCACAACACATGTAGGATCTTGACCAAAATGATAACCCTAGTGACATGTCACTCGTATCCTACAAAATTTTACGGTTCAAACGGGACTCGGTATTTAATAATTCTCATCAATTAGGCATTCGAACTCAGTAATACCATTTACTCAATTATACTTTCATTTCAAATAATTTACAAGTATTTAAAAATTCAATTCTAATTATATGAACTTACTTCGAGTTGCTTGGATGGAAATTATCGACTAATCGTCTACTATTCCTTTTCCTCGATCTAATCCCGATCTCGGATTATCTTGATCTATATATTATCAAATTTAGCACATTCAACATTCGATCTATTCAATTTAGCCTATAATTTACAATTTGGAAAATTTACACATTTGCCCCTAATGTTTCACATTTTCACAATTTAGTCATTATCACATAAAATTGCAAATTCATGCAATTTAGTACAAACCCATGCTTAGACGAATTTAATACATGTTACTAGCAGCCCATATTTTCAATTTATTCACACTTTTAACCACCACATTTCACATATTCTCAATTTAATCCCTTTTTGACATTTTTGTCAAAAAAATCACTTTACAAAAGCTATTAATCTAACATTAAACCTTCCAAATCAATCAAAAATCATCAAATTACTCAAGCATTCAAAAATGGCAACATGATAAATCTTTAACAGTTTTGAAATCTAGGGTACGGGCTAGCTAGAATACGAAGCAACGATCTCAAAAACGTAAAAATCATTAAAAACTGAGCTAAAACCATACCTTAATCTAGCCATCAAAGTGGCTGAATGTTCAAACTTGTTTAATGGCTTTCTCAAGCTTTAGTTTTAGTGGGGAAGATGAACATTTTCATGCATTTTCATGTTTTGTTTTTATTTAATTAACTATATAACCATTTTACCATTTTAACCTTTGTAATTAAATATAAAAATCACATAATCCATGCCCATTATCATCCACTAATGCTACTAATGGGCTAATTATCATGCAAGTACTCATTCATTTCATTTCTATAGTCGTTTGGTTCATTTAACTTATAAAACTCATATTTTATACTTTACGCGATTTAGTCATTTTTACTGAATTAAGCACTCAAACGGTAAAATTTCTTTTCAAATCTTTCACCCAATAATTCTATCATGCTGTATACCTTAATAAAATAATAAAATAAACATTTTAACTTTGGATTTGTAGTCCCGAAACCACTATTCTAATTTGACCAAAAACGGGCTGTTACACTTTCAATAGCTCGAGCCATATTTGTTGTTGCAAATTTAGATCCTTCTGAGTCATTATATATTTTAAGCTTTTCTGATCAGTAAAGATATGACACTTTTTATTGTACAAATGATGTCACCAAATTTTCAATGCAAAAACAATAGCGGCCAATTCCAAATCATGTGTTAGATAGTTCTTTTCATGCGGCTTCAACTGTTTGAAGGCATAAGCTATCACTTTTCCCTCTTGCATTAAAACACAACCCAAACCGTTCAATTACGCATTGCTGAAAATCACAAACTCCTTACCTGACTCAGGTTGAACCAACACTGGTGTAACACCCCAAAGCCGGCCTGGACGTTATGGCCGAATTTGACGCATCACATTGAAGTGTTTTAGCGAAAACCGTGTTGTCATTGAAAACCCTTCTTAAAATAAAAGAAACCTTAATTAACTTTTAAAAGAAACTCCTTTCAATCGCTTGTTTAAAACATATGATTTTATGAAAACATGTCATTTTAAAATTCTGTTGCGGAAGCATAGAAAAACATACTATAGTTTAAGAAACCATGTTCAACTTCTTATAATTACATCACATAAAAATAATAATCCAACTACTAACAAAATGGAAGCCCTATTACAATCAGGTCTGAAAAGTACTTAATGAAATAGAAACTTATATACTTAGAAAAAAAAACAAGTCCAAATTGTCTTGCTAGCTGGCCACACAGAGTCCTTCCAAACATCGAACTTTTTACTAAGCATCACCTGAAAAAAAAAAAAAGAGGGGGGTGAGTTTTCGCAAACTCAGTGTGTACAACCCTTGACAAAAAAAAGCATTCAAAAATCATCATACATCGAACATGCAATGTAATTCCATCCCAATTATCCATCCGCTACACACCAGCTCCGTCCCCCGTCACATCATGTGGGGATATAAATATCGACCCACCCATCCGTCACATCTACGGTAGCTCGGTTGCGAAACTACCTGCATTTACACATTGGGCTTAAAAGCCATCGGTGGATCCACGATTGTCTAGCAACCATGCGATCCTCATATACTTCCTCCGTTCCATGATTCCCAACCCATATGCAACCTAAGCAGAATATCATATGTATGCATGTCACATCCATAAAACTTACATTAACACGTTGGGGTATTTTGGTCATTTTTGCCCTTAGGGGTATTTCGATAATTTTCCCTTTCTTTACGGTTTTCACTTACCTTGGCCCGTTAACAAATCCCGTGAGCTAAGATGAACGAATACTATGCACCAGGTAGGATTTCAGAGAAGAGGAGGTGAATCATTAAGACCGCTTAAGTACCAAGCTCTTCCTAGATCCAATCCTAGACATGCATATACCCGTTGCCACACCTTAACCCTATGACTTGTCCACGGTCGCAATAGATTAATTAAGTCTTTTGTAGTTATCGTATACTAGGCCCCAAACCCCTTACAAAGCCCAAACAAATTCACCTACCTGTATCTGGCCTATTAAGCCCAATCATATTCATATGGCCCATTAGTCCCAAATCACCTGTATATGGCCCATTAGGCCCAAATCACATATACACATGCTCACATACGAATTTCTATCACATAGCATCAATTATCAATTTTTGCCTATTATGGGCCCAACAGCCCGTCAGGCCCATTAAGCCTATTCTGGCCCGGTTGTCCAATTCACAGCCCAAATCTATGGAATCGCCCATGGGCCTCAGACAAACTATTGGTTTCCTCCTCACGAGTGTTCATGCACTCGCAAGACTACAGTAGCCCAACTTTCGGCTTTTCGGCATTTCGGCTTTTCAACATTTTGGCATTTCGGCTTTTGCCGATTCATTGTGTGTGTGTAGTGTATGTACACACCTGGTAAGTAAGCGTGCTGCGATTCCCTTAGTCACCAACCTACAAATGATATCACCCTTCAATTAATCGCATGCTTAATACATATCTTTACTAAAACCGAAACCTCACCTTAACCTTACCTTGCGCGATCAACCCCCTTTTTAAATCACTAGCCACGATCAACTCCTAGATCTGCACCAATCTTAACTATTAAAACCAGAATAATAGATGACTCGTATCCAACACAAGTCCCTTTACCTTAATTATGAACATTCGGCCACCTTAGCCAATGGGAGAGGAACACCTAAAGAGTAATTTGGCAAAGAGCTAAGATCCGAGATCCGATACTAATTCCCTACCAAAGTTGATTAGAAAGAGTGAAGGAAGAACAACATAATAGATTCATAGCAAAACTGATTGGAAGAGCAAACACTTACACTAGATTCGATCAAAGAGTATTCGACCCTTGGGAGATTTGGCTTTTCAGCTTTCAAACTTAGTATGGTGAATAAGGTTTATTTGGTACAGATTAAAGAATAAGAGTAGAAGAAGGAATCGGCTAAGTGAAACAAAGAAAATTGTGTAGAGAAGAATAAAAATTAGCAGAAAGAAAAGAAGGAAAAACAAAAGGGTTTTCGACTTTTAGGGAAGAGGGTTTGTAGCAACAAGGTGAGGCGAAATTCGGCATTAGCCTGGCAAACTCCCACTCGGCACCTATTTATAGCCCTATAGCCGAATTCCTCAAGCCCAAGTTCCCAATTCGGCTAAATCACTTCCCCCTTCTCATCTCCTCGTTTTTCTTCCTGATAACCCCTTGATCCTTTCCTCAAATTTCTCTTCTGAACACTTCCCTTGGAGTCCATTTTCACGCCACTTTCAACCTTCTAGAAGGCCAAAATTAAACTTCTAAAAATACTAAGCTAGGATTCAAACCTTGGATCTCCTTGCTAGCCACTAACGCCACCTCCCTACACCCTAAGTGGCATCACTTAGCCACTCCTCCATAAGGTTTTTTATGCTATTTTCCCTTATATTTATTTAAAAGCCCAACCATTTGCCATCAGGGTTCCTTTAATAATTAAACTATAATTTCTTTTACCCCTAGATTCGAACTCAAACCTTGACCAAGACCTACCATCGCATTATTAACACTTAACTGGAATTGCTATGTACAAAAAGAAAAAATTTGAGATTTCAGGATTTTCGGGTTTCGAGATTTTTGAGGAGTTACAACTGGTGCCTCAGTTAACAATGCTTTCAACTGTTCAAAACTCTGTTGACATTTTTTGAACCATTCGAATTTCACATCTTTCTGCAGTAATCTGGTCATTGGTGTATCAATCATTGAAAATCTTTTTACAAAACGTCGATAGTAGCCAGCTAACCCCATAAAGCTTCTAACTTCGGATACATTTCTCGGTTGTTTCAAATAAAAAACTGTAGAAATCTTGCTTGGATAAACTCGTATGCCTTTAGCTGAAACAATATGTCCCAAAAATCCAACTTCTCAAAGTAAAAACTCACATTTGCTGAATTTAGCGAACAGTTGTTTATCTCTCAACATTTGTAGCACAATCCTCAAATGCTCGGGATGTTCAGACTCATCCCTTGAGTAGATCAGAATCTCATTAATGAATACAACCACAAATCTGTCTAAATACGATCTGAAAATTCAATTCATCAAGTCCATAAAAATGTCAGGAGCATTAGTTAATCCGAAAGGCATAACAAGAAATTCATAATACCCGTACCTTGTTCTAAATGCAGTCTTCGACACGACTAAATCTTTCACTCGCAACTGATAATAGCCAGATCTCAAATCAATCTTCAAAAACACTGTTGCTCTTTTCAACTGATCGAACAAATCATCAATTCGAGACAAAAGATACTTGTTCTTTATGGTAACCTTGTTGAGCTGACAATAATCAATACAAAGTCTCATTGATCTGTCTTTGTTCTTTACGAACAACACTGGTGCACCGCGGGGCAAAAAACTAGACGTACGAAACCTCTATTTGTTAACTCTTGCAACTGAGATTTCAAGTCTTTCAATTCTGTTAGAGCCATTCTATACGAAGCTATGGATACTAGTGATGTTCTTGGTACTAATTCAATGACAAACTCGACCTCTCTGATTGGTGGTAACCCCGGTAATTCTTCTGGAAACACATCCAGATACTCACAAATTACTAGCACTGATTCAATTTTTTATTCAGACACTTTTGTATCCAGTACATAAGCAAATAAGCTTCGTAACCTTTTCTCATACATCTCTGAGCTGACATAGATGAAATCACAATAAGAAATTCACTCGACTCATCTAATTCAATTCGAATGATTTCACTATTCTGACACTTCAATTCAATAGTTTTTTGTCTACAATTCATAACAGCATTAAGAAGGGTTAACAAATTCATACCTAGAATTACATCGAACTCATCAAATGGTAAAAGCATCAGATTTGCCAGAAAACAGTAACCCCGAGTCATTAAAGGACAGTTCTTGCAAACTTTATCAACTAGAATATATTTGCCTAAGGGGTTCGACACTTTAATCACAAACTCAGTAGAATCAACAGGCAAACTCTTACTAGACACCAAATTCATACAAGTATATGAATGAGTCAATCTAGGATCAATCAATGCAATAACATTAGTGTCATAGAGAGAAAATGTACCAGTAATAACATCTGGTGATGATACATCTTCACAAGTGCGAATAGCGTAAGCTCTAGCAAGAGTCTGGCCTCAGATCTCACGGCGGATTCCTTAGTTGTTCCTCTACTACTAGTCACATTCCCCGCATTTCTAGGTGGCCTCCCTCTATTAGCTATGTTGCTAGGTCTTGCATTCTAAAACTTATCTTTCTCAACTAACTTCAAGCAATCATGAATGAAATGATCTTGCGTGCCACATTTAAAACAAAACCTATTATTCATCCAACACTCACCAAGATGTCTTCGACCACTATTGGCACTAGGGTTATTATTTCTTACACTGCCAACGCTCGATCCTGATCTAGCTTGAGTTGTAGGACTTGAATTTTGCTTTCCATGATCTCTGTTTGGATACCAGATTGAAGCATTTGAACAACTGTATGAATCTCTTGATTTCTTTGACGAAGATTGATATGGTTTACTAATCAATCTCTTTCTCGATTCTCTAGCCTCGAAATCAAATTTTCTCTTTTCTTTACCCAATTCCTCGGCTTTGCAAGCTCGGTCAACTAGCACAACAAATTCGTTCAACTCTAGAATTCTGAATATCAATCTGATATCTTCGTTCAGCCTATCTTCGAATCTTTTGCACATAATTGCCTTAGTTAAAACACATTCTCGAGCATACTTACTAAGTCTAACAAACTCCAGCTCGTATTCAGTCACAGACATACGGCCTTGTTTTAGTTCAAGAAACACTTTCTAATTTTGATCAATGAACCGTTGATTGATGTATTTCTTTCTGAACTCAGCTTGGAAGAATTCCCATGTAACTCTTTCTCTCGGAACCATTGATTCTAGAGTATTCCACCACTGATATGCGATGCTCCTTAAAAGTGATACAGCACATTTTAAAACACTCAGCCGGTGTGCAAGAAAGTTCATCAAATACCTGAATTGTATTTTAAAGCCAAAACTCGGCTCTCTCAGGATCGTCATCAACATTAGCTCTAAACTCTTCAGCTCCGTGTTTTCGAATCTTATCAACTAGTGGCTTATTCAATCTTAAATATTTCACACCCTGAGGGGCTATAGGAACTGGTTGGGGATTAGGTGGGGGTGGAGGTTGTTGAGCAGCCAGATTGTTCAAAAAAACTCTGTAAACCACTCATTCATCATCTGGAAGAAGGCTTCTTCAGCCTCTCCCCCAGCTACCTGATACAGGTCTCGACTCTGATTGCGCTACTCCATGAATGGAGGCTGGTGTATTACTTTCAACATCATCAGCTACAGCTCGATTGTGATTCATTTACTACATGAAAACACAATTTAAACTGTTAGGAGATATCACACTATCACAGGTTATATATGGCATGTATAGCTAGACTCACACACACGCTACGTTAGTTTGAGAATCAACTAAACCGTAGCTCTGATACCAATAAATGTAACACCCCTCACTCGTATTGAATGCCGAAATAGGGTTACAGAGTATTACCAAACTTATAATACAATTAAACATTCATTTCATATACATTTTTGAATTTCAAATAAACATCATTCCAATTCAACCACATTGTCCCCATTACGAGCCTATAAGGCCCAAAACATGCATTCGGGGTGGTTTGGGACTAAACTGATAACTCAAGAGATTTTTACGAGACTTAGAAATTTTTTCAAACTACAGGGGACACACGTCCGTGTGGCCCGACCGCGTGTCTGACACGGCCAAAGACACGCCCGTGTTACAGGCCATATAGACATTCGAAATGGGAGCACATGGCCATGTCCCAGCCTATGTTTGACCCCATATAACTCTCTTACTTCGGTCACACGGCCAACACACACGTCCGTGTGACTAGCCCGTGTGCCTTAGAAATGGCCACGCATGCCCGTGTGCCAGGCCGTGTGCTAGGCCATGCCAGACCTGTAGGGTATACTAATTTATGCCACACGACCAAGTCATACGCCCGTGTGCTAGGCCGTGTGGAGCATACTGACTTGATTTTTAATTCAACACCAGGGGACACACGACTGTGTAACATATCCGTGTGTCACACACGGCTAAGACATACGCCCTTGTCCCTACCCGTTTAGACAAAAATAGGCTATTTACCAAGACAATTTGCCATCCAACTTTGCTCATACCTAAAAAATCTATTTGGCATCAAAACATGGCATATATAGGCATTCATCTACTCTTAACTATACATATATTATACCATTTCAATTCCAACCAATACCTATCACAACAATACCACGATATGCCATTTCAAATTCATACTAAAACTCATAATCTCAAATCACAATATGCACACTCTCAATTTTGCATCATTTAGCCTAATCTTGCAAGCATACCAAATTCAATTCTCATTCATTTAATACCTATAGTTACCAAATATTAATAAGTATAACATAACCATATTTAAACACATAATCAAAATCATATACACATATGTATACACACCCAAAACAACCAAATTAAGCCAAATCTGATGGCTATATACAAAACCAAAACATTTACATTTAGGAGGCAATTCAAATGGCTAACTTCATTATCAATCCATAACCAAAATGATGAAAGTTCCTATACATGCCATATACTCAAAATACTTAAGTTCAAAAGTACCAAAGTGATAGATGGATAGTGTGATGAAGTCTCCGATGGTCCTAGAATCTGAGCTAGCATTGAACTCACTATAAAA
The DNA here is from genome assembly GCA_025698465.1 of Gossypium longicalyx. Lineage (NCBI taxonomy): Eukaryota > Viridiplantae > Streptophyta > Magnoliopsida > Malvales > Malvaceae > Gossypium > Gossypium longicalyx. The sequence continues at coordinate 86,108,974 of CM047000.1, forward strand.
CACGAAAAATTAAACAATCTAAGCTATAAAGCTTAATAAGTTCGTATAGCATAAAAATCAACTTACCATATATGCACAACTTAAGAAAATAATACATAACATATCATAATTCATATTGAATCATCAATTTACACATATTTATTCACAAAATTATATATATAACTTTCATAATTTCCTCTTTTCAATACTTGTACGGTTCATGTACATACCTGTACTACCTCGTATTAACTTACACACAACCATCTCTCTGATTTACCCGTTGAACCATTCGAAATACTATCAAATACTCTGGAATCTCGCACCTTAAGTGCCACAAATATGGTTGAAACCATCTCAATCTCGTATCACATATAATGCTCACACTAGAGCTATCAACGGGTCTGCTCACACAAGCTGACGGTCATGATAAAGCTATACGGTGTTGCTCACACAAGCTAACGAGTATCCGCAACACATGTCGGATAACTCAGACACCAGTAGAACGTACAGACCAACACCCAAATCACATAGCCCTTAATGACATGTCATTTGTATCCTAATCTATTCCTAAGGTTCAACCGGGATTTCTCTGTAACACCCCTTACCCGTATTCAATGCCGGAATAGGGTTATGGAGCATTAATGAACTTATAACACAAATAAACGTGCATTTCACTTACATTTTCAAGTTCCAAAACAATCATCACTCAATAACATACATATCGTTCCTATTGTAAGCTTACGAGACCTAAAACATGCATTCGGGGTGGTTCAGGACTAAACTGATAACTTATGAAATTTCAAGGTAACATAGAAAATTTTGCAAACTACAAGGGACACATGCTCATGTGGTCCGGCCGTGTGTTTTGTACGGCCAAAGACACGTCCGTGTCACAGGCCGTATGGACATCCGGAATGGGATCACATTGCCATGTCCCAGCTCATGTCTGACCCTGTCTAACTCTCTAACTTGGGTCACACGGCCAACTCATACGCTCGTGTGACTAGCCCGTGTGCCCTAAAAATGGTCTCATACGCACGTGTGCCAGACCAAACCTGTAGGGTATACTGACTTATGCCACACGACCAAGTCACATACCCGTGTGCTAGGTCGTGTGGAGCATACTGACTTGATTCTTAATTCAACACCAGGGGACACACGACCAAGCAACCTAACTGTGTGTCACACATAGCTGAGACACACACCCTTGTCTTTGCCTGTGTGGATAAAAAATAGGCTATTTACCAAGCTAATTTTCCACCCAAATTCGTATATACTTACATCAACCCAAATGGAAAATAACATGGCATAACTAGACATATAAATCAACTTCAGTCAAACTCAATTCATGCCATTTCAATACCAACCATTACAAGTCACACATTTACCATAATATAGCAATCAATTTCATACCAAAACTCACTTTTACAATACATCAAAATAACCAATTCCAAATATGCATTATTTTTCTAGATTCAATAGCATACAAATATTTAACTCAACCATTTACTATCCATATCACCTATTATCAATGAGCATCACATAACCAACATCTAACACATCACACAAGACATATGTACATATATATATACATGATCATTTATATCAAAATAAGCCAACTCCCATGGCTATATACAAAACCAAACTTTGGACATTTACAAGCCAATTCAAATGGCTAATTTCATTATCAATCCATAACTAAAATGACCAAAATCCTATCCATGCCATGTACTCAAAATACTTAAGTTCAAAAGTATCAATGTGATAGTTGGATAGTGTGATAAAGTCTCCGACAATCTCGAATCTGAGATAGCTTTGATTTCAATATAAAACACAGAAAAATAAACGATGTAAGCTACAAAGCTTAGTAAGCTCGTATGAAAATAATAAGCAAAATTCACCATTTATTTACCGATTCAAAATATATATATAATATACTACAAAAAAAATTAACCACAATGTTAACATGTATTCCATCATCTATTTAACTATGAATTCAATTCTTTCATATATTTGATGCATACTCAATTTTCATACATACCTGTATTGATACGTATCTATTCTCACCATTTCATATCTTCAATATACCCATTGAACCATTCGGAATAATACAAGATACTCGGGAATCTTGCACCTTAAGTGCCAATATATATAGCCAAAGCTATCTCAATAAATCTTGCACCGAAGTGTCAATACATAGCCGAAGCTATCTCAATATCATATCTCAAGAATGATCATTCTCGAGCTATCAACAGGTCTGCTCACACAAGCTGACTGTCATGACTTAACTACATAGTGCTGCTCTCACAAGTTGACAAGAATCTGCAACACATGCTGGATAACTCAGCCACCGGTAGGGTGTATAGACCAGCACCCAAAACAATAATAACCCTTAATGACATGTCACTCTATCCTAATCTATTCCTAAGTTTTAATTGAGATTTCTCGTTTGCCGAATTACTGTTAAATATGTTCGCAAGGTTGTTTTAAAATTTTTGCAATATCAAAGCATTTAAAACACAATTATAACAAAGCTTATTTCATACGAACTTACCTCGAATGTAAAAACGATGAATTAAGTCAATTAATCTGAAACCTTATTCTTTCCTCGATCTAAATCTGTATTTCACCTTTTTTTTATCTAAATATAATCAAAATTAACTTATTTAATAATCTCCCTATTCAATTTAATCCAAAACCACACATTAAGGCACTTTTACATTTTTACCCCTAGCATTTCACATTTTTGCAATTTAGTCTTTATTTCAAAAAATCACAAATTCATGTAATTCAACTAAAACCCATGTTAGTCGAATTTCCATTAGATCCCTATCAGTCCATATTTTTCATTTATTTCACAAATTAATCTCTAATTGTACATTTTACTAAAAATCACTTAACAAATGTTGTTTATCTAACAACAAGCATGCATTTTCTACCATTAAACATCAAAATACATCAACATTCATCAATAGAAAAATCCTAAACCTTTAATAGTTTTGTAAATTAGTCCTTGGGCTAGCTGGATTAAGCTGTAACGATCTCAAAAACATAGAAATCATTAAAAACGAGACAAAATTGAACTTACTTGCATGGATGATAGCGAGCCAAAATTTGAAGCTATTTTAATGGTTTCCTTCTTGCTACATTCGGTTGAAAATGAAGAATACAAGATGATATCTACAGTTATTTTATTAATTTACTTATTATTTCATTAATCTACCTTTTTAACCTTTAATAAAAACATTATAAATCATCTAATTTATGTCCATACTTGTCCACTCATAATAAAAATAGGTTAATTGCCACATAAGGACCTCCATTTTAATGTTCAATAGTTGTTAGATACCATTAGCTAATTGAACTCAAGTTTTACACTTTACGCGATTTAGTCCTTTTTTATCGAATTAAACACTCAGACGGTAAAATTTCTCAACAAAAATTTCACACAAACATACTATCATGCTATAGACATTAAAATAATAATAAAATAACTATTTCAACTTTGGATTTGTGGTCCTGAAACCACTATTCTAATTTGACTAAAAACGGACTGTTACAACTCTCCCCTCTAAGGAATTTTCGTCCCCGAAAATCTTACCAGAAAAGAGGTTAGGGTACTGTTTTCTCATAGCTTCCATGGGTTTCCATGTAGCTTCTTCGACTCTGTGATGTTGCCAAAGTACTTTCACTAAAGCTATGCTTTTATTTCTTAACTCTTTAACCTCTCGAGCTAAAATTCTGATCGGTTCTTCGTTATAAGTTATATCAGGTTGAATTTCAAAGTCTGCCGAAGAAATGATATGCGATGGATCTAATCGATATCTTCATAAATCGATACATGAAACACATTGTGGATCTTTTCTAATTCTGACGGTAACGCTAGCCGATCTGCCACTAGCCCTATTCTTTCGATGATCTCATACGACTCGATAAAACGTGGACCCAATTTGCCTTTGCGACCAAATCAAAGAATTTTCTTTCACAGAGATACTTTCAGAAATACTTTGTCGCCGATCTGAAATTCAATGTCTTTTCATTTTAAATCTGCGTACGATTTTTGTCGATCTAAAACTGCTTTCAAACTGTCACAAATTACTTTCACTTTCTCTTCAGTCTCTCTGATCAAATCAACCCCATAAATCTTTTTCTCACTAAGCTCGGTCCAATACAACGGAGTTCAGCATTTACGACCATATATGCTTCAATACGGTGCCATCTTTATGCTCGATTGAAAACTATTGTTATACGTGAATTCAACCAATAGCAAATATTTCTCCCAGTTGCCTTCAAACTCTAACACACAACAACGAAGCATATCTTCGAGAATCTGGATTATTCTCTCAGGCTAACTGTCGGTTTCCAGATGAAAAGTAGTACTAAAGTGCAATCGCGTACCCAAAGCCTCTTGCAATTTCTTCCAAAATCGCGATATGAACCTCGAATCTCTATCCAAAATAATAGAAATTGGTACCCCATGCAATCTAACGATCTCTGAAATATACAACTCAACCAATTTATCAAGTGAATAATTTGTACGTACCGAAATGAAATGTGCCAATTTTGTCAGTCGATCAACGACAACCCAAATAGCATCTTTCTTTTTTAGAGATAGGGCCAAACCAGATGCAAAATCCATCATAACTCTATCCCATTTCCACTCTGGTATCATCACAGGTTGTAGTAATCTCGAAGGTATCTGATGTGCAGCTTTAACTTATTGACAAACCAAGCATCTTGATACAAACTCTGAAATGTCTCTTTTCATACCCGACCACCAATACAATTGTTTCAAATCATTGTACATTTTAGTACTCCCTAGGTGAATAGATAAATAACCATTGTGTGCTTCGTGAAGAATTTTGTAAATGAGTTCAGAATTCTTTGGTACGAAAATTCTACCTCAAAACATTAAATAATCATCGGATCCGATCTGATAGTCTGAATCATTAGTCGATTCACATTGTATTTTTTTGGCTTGCAATTCGTTATCACACTTTTGAGCTTCACAAATTTGCTGAAGAAATAACGGTTTAGCTTTTAACTCAGCTAAAATTAAACCATCAGCAAACAAGGTTAGCTGTGTATTTATCACTCTAGAAGCAAATAAAAATTTTTTACTCAAAGCATCTGCGACTACGTTCGCTTTCCCCGGATGGTAATCAATCACTAATTCATAGTCTTTCAACAACTCAAGCCATCTTCGTTGTCGCATATATTTCTAGCTCTTGTGATTTGTAAAGATATGACACTTTTCACTGTATAAATGATGTTGCCAAATCTTCAATGCAAAAACAATAACAACCAATTCTAAATCATGCGTCGGATAATTCTTTTCATGCGGTTTCAACTGTCTGGAGGCATAAGCTATCACTTTTCCCTCTTACTTCAAAACACAACCCAAACTATTCAATGACAAATCGCTAAAAATCACAAACTCTTTACCTAACTCAGGTTGAACCATAACTGGTGCCTTAGTTAACAATGTTTTCAACTGTTCAAAACTCTGTTGACATTTCTCGGATCACTCAAATTTCACATCTTTCTGTAGCAATCTAGTCATCGGTGTAACAATCATCCAAAATCCTTTAACAAAACGCTGATAGTAGCTAGCTAATCCCAGAAAACTTCTAACTTCAGAGACATTTCTTGGTAGTTTCCAATCAACAACTGCAAAAATCTTGCTTGGGTCAACTCGTATACCTTCAGCTGAAACAATATGTCCAAGAAATCCGACTTCTTGAAGCCAAAACTCACATTTGCTGAATTTAGCAAATAGTTGCTTATCTCTTAAGGTTTGTAGCACAATCCTCAAATGCTCGGCATGCTCAGACTCATCTCGTGATTAGATTAGAATGTCGTCAATGAATACAACCACAAATCTATCTAAATACGGTCTAAAGATTTGGTTCATCAAATCTATAAAAATTGTAGGAGCATTAGTTACTCCAAAAGGTGTAACAAGAAATTCATAATGCCCGTACCTTGTTCTAAATGTTGTCTTTGGCACATCTGAATCTTTCACTCGCAACTGATAATAGCCAGATCTCAAATCAATCTTCGAAAACATTGTTGCCCTTTTCAACTGATTGAACAAATCATCAATTTGTGACAAAGGATACTTGTTCTTTATGGTAACCTTGTTGAGTTGATGATAATCAATACAAAGTCTCATTGATCCGTCTTTCTTCTTTACGAACAACACTGGTGCACCCTAGGGCGAAAAACTAGGTCGTGCAAAACCTCTCTCTATTAACTCTTACAACTGAGCTTTTAATTTTTTCAATTCTGTCAGAGCCATTCTGTACAGAGCTATCGATATGGTGATGTTCTCGGTACTAATTCAACGGAAAACTCAACTTCTTTGTTCGGTGGCAACCCCAGTAACTCTTCTGGAAACACATCCGAATACTCACAGACTACAGGCACTGATTAAATCATCGGTTCAGATACTTTCGTATCCAATACATAAGCAAGATAAGCTTCGTAACCTTTTCTCATACATCTTTGAGCTGATATAGACGAAATCACAATAGGCAATTCACTCGACTCATCTGATTCAACTTGAATAATTTCACTATTCTGGAATTTCAATTCAATTGTCTTTTGTCTACAATTCACAACGACATCATGCAGAAATAACCAATCCATACCTAGAATTACATCGAAATCATCAAATGGCAAAAGCACTAAGTCAGCTAGAAAATAGTAACCCTGAGTCATTAAAGGATAGTTCTTGCAAACTTTATCAACTAGAACATATTTGCCTAAGGGGTTCGATACTTTAATCATAAACTCAGTAGACTCAATAGGAAAATTCTTCCTAGACACTAAATTCATACAGATATATGAATAGGTCAATCCAAGATCAATCAATGCAATTATGTTAGTGTTATAGAGAGAAAATGTACCAGTAATAACATCAGGTGATGATGCATCCTCACGAGCGCGAATCATGGAAGCTCTAACAGGTTCTCTATCCTTGGATCTCACAGCGGAGTCCTTAGTCATTCCTTTACTACAAATCACATTTCCAACACTTCGAGGTGGCCTGCCCCTGGCAACTACATTAGTCGGCTTTGAAGTCTGAAGATTATCTTTCCCGAATAACCAGACAATCACGAATAAAGTGTTCTTGCAAATCACATCTGAAATAGGCTTTATTATTATTATTCATCCAACAATCTCCAAAATGTGGTCGACCACACTGTTGACACACAGGTTTATTGTTTTTCACATTGCCAACACTCTATATTGATGTAGCTTGAGTCCTAGTACTTGAGTATTGTTTCCTACAATCTCTATTTGGATACCCAATTGAAGTATTCGAACGAGTATATAAATCTCTTGATTTCTTTGACGAAGATTAATATGGCTTATTCATGGATCTTTTTCTCGAATCTCTAGCCTCGAAATTCACTTTTCTCTTTTCTTTGCGCAATTCTTTGGCTTTGCAAGCTCAATCAACTAAAACAACAAATTCTTTCAATTCTAGAATCCCCACCAACAGTTTGATGCCTTCATTCAATTCATCTTCAAACCTTTTACACATAATTGGTTCCGTTGAAACACATTCCCGAGCATATTTACTAAGTCTTATAAACTCTCACTTGTATTCTTTCACATACATACAGCCCTGTTTCAATTCAAGAAACTCTTTGCACTTCTATCAATAAATCGTTGACTAATGTATTTCTTTTTAAATTCGGCTTGAAAGAATTCCCAGGTAACTCTTTCTCTCGTTAACAAAGATACTAAGGTATTCCACCATTGATAAGCTGTGTCCCTCAAAAGTGATACGACACATTTTAAACACTCAGCCAGTGTGCAAGAAAGCTTATCAAATACCCTAATCGTATTTTCAAGCCAAAACTCAGCTCTCTCAATATCGTCATCAACAGTAGCTATGAAATCTTCAGCCCTATATTTTCAGATCTTATCAACTGGTGGCTTATTCAATCTCAAAATTTCCACACCTTGAGGAGCCATAGGAACCGGTTGGGGATTAGGTAGGGGTGGAGGTTGTTGAGCAGCTAGATTTGTTCAAACAAACTCCGTAAACCACTTATTCATCATCAGGAAGAAGGCTTCTTTAGCCTGTCCTCCCTGGCTACTCGATACGGGTCTCGACTCTAATTGCGCTACTCTGTGAATGGAGGTAGGCATATTACTTTCAACATCATCAGCTATAGCTCGATTGGGATCCATTTACTATACGAAAACACGATTTAAATTGTCAGGAGAAATCACACTATCATAGGTTATATATGGCATGTATAACTAGACTCTCACATATGTTACGTTAGTCCTAGAATCAACTAAACTGTAACTCTGATACCAATAAATGTAATACCCCTCACCCATATTCAACGCCAAAATAGGGTTATGGAGCATTACCAAACTTATAACACAAATAAACGTACATTTCACTTACATTTTCAAGTTCCAAACAATCATCATTCAATAACATACATATCATCTCTATTATAAGCCTATAGACCTAAAACATGTATTCGAGGTGGTTTGGGACTAAATTGATAACTTCAGGGGACACACGCCCGTGTGGTCCGGCTGTGTGTCTCGCACGACCAAAGACACACTCGTGTCACAGGTTGTGTGGACATTCAAAATGGGATCATATGGCTGCATCCCAGCCTGTGCCTGACCCCTTGTAACTCTCTGACTTAGGCTATATGGCCAACACACACTCCCGTATGACCAGCCCATAGACCCTAAAAATGGCCACACACGCCTGTGTGCCAGACCGTGTGCTAGGCCATGCCAAACCTGTAGGGTATACTGATTTATGTCACACGACCAAGTTACACGCTCGTGTGCTAGGCCGTGTGGAGCATACTAACTTGATTCTTAATCCAACATCAAGGAAAACACGACCGTGCAACCTGACCGTGTGTCACACACGGCTGCGACACACACTCGTGTCTCTGCCTGTGTGGATAAAAAATAGTATTTACCAAGCCAATTTGCCACCCAAATTCGCATATACTTACATCAACCCAAATGCCACATAACATGACATAACTAGACGTGTAAATCAACTCCAATCAAGCTTAATTCATTCCATTTCAATACCAACCATTACAAGTCACACATTTACCACAATACAACAACCAATTTCATACCAAAACTCACTTTTACAATACATCAAAATAACCAATTCCAAATATGCATTATTTGTCTAGATTCACTAGCATACAAATATTTACCTTAAGCATTTACTATCCATATCACCTATTATCAATAAACATCACATAACCAGCATTCAACACATCACACAAGCCATATGCACATATATATACATGATCAATTATATCAAAATAAGCCAACTCCCATGGCTATATACAAAACCAAACTTTGGACATTTACAAACCAATTCAAATGGCTAATTTCATTATCAATCCATAACTAAAATGACCATAATCCTAAACGTGCCATATACTCAAAATACTTAAGTTCAAAAGTACGAAGGTGATATTTGGATAGTGTGATGAAGTTCCGACAATTGCAAATCCGAGCTAGCTTTGATTTCACTATAAAACACAGAAAAATAAACGATGTAAGCTATAAAGCTTAGTAAGCTCGTATGAAAATAATAAGCAAAACTCACCATTTATTTACCAATTCAAAATATACATATAACATACTACAAAACATTTAACCACAATGTTAGCATGTATTCCATCATCTATTTAACTATGAATTCAATTCTCTCATATAATTGATGCATACTCAATTTCTATACATACCTGATTGATACGTATCTATTCTCACCATTTCATATCTTCAATATACCCATTGAACCATTCGAAATAATACAGGATACTTGGGAATCTTGCACCTTAAGTGCTAATAAATATAGCTGAAGTTATCTCAATAAATCTTGTGTCGAAGTGTCAATACATAGACGAAGCTATCTCAATATCATATGTCAATAATGCTCACTCTCGAGCTATCAATGGATCTGCTCACACAAGCTGACGGTCATTACGTAACTATACAGTGCTGCTCTCACAAGTTAACAAGAATCCGCAACATATGCTAGATAACTTAGCCACCGGTAGGACGTACGGACTATCACCCAAAACAATAATAACCCCTAATGACATGTCATTCGTATCCTAATCTATTCTTAAGGTTCAACCGGGATTTCTCATTTGTCGAATCATCGTCAAATATGACCGCAAGGTCATTTTACAATTTATGCAATATCAAAGAATTTCAAATGCAATTATAACAAAGCTTATTATATACGAACTTACCTCAAATATAAAAACAGTGAATTAAGTCGATTAATCCGAAACCTTATTCTTTCCTCGATCTAAATTTGTATTTCACCTTTCTTGATCTGAATATAATCAAAATTAACTTATTTAATAATCTCTCTATTCAATTTAATCCAAAAATACACATTAAGGCACTTTTACATTTTTACCCCAACGTTTCATATTTTTATAATTTAGTCCTTATTTCATAAAATCACAAATTCATGCAATTCAACTAAAACCCATGCTAGATGAATTTTAATTAGATCCCTTTCAGTCCATATTTTTCATTTATTTCACAATTTAACCACCAAATTTCATCATTTCACAAATTAATCCCTAATTGGACATTTTACTAAAAATCACTTAACAAATGTTGTTTATCTAACAACATGCGTGCATTTTCTACCATTAAACATCAAAATACGTCAACATTCATCAATGGTAAAACCCTAAATCTTTAACAGTTTTGCAAATTAGTTCTTGGGCTAGCTGGATTAAGTTGCAACGATTCCAAAAATATATAAATCATTAAAAACAGGGCAAAATTGAACTTACATGCATGGATGATAGCTAGCCAAAATTTGAAGCTATTTTAATGGTTTCCTTCTTGCTACATTTAGTTGAAAATGAAGTAGACAAGATGATATCTTTAGTTATTTTATTAATTTACTTATTATTTCACTAATTTACCTTTTTAACCTTTAATAAAAACATTATAAATCATCTAATTTATGTCTATACTTGTCCAGTCATAATACAAATGGGTTAATTACCACATAAGGACGTCCATTTTAAAGTTCTATAGCTATTAGACACTTTTAGCTAATAGAACTCAATTTTTATACTTTACGCTATTTAGTCCTTTTTATCGAATTAAACACTCAAACGATAAAATTTCTTAACGAAAATTTCACACAAACATACTATCATACTGTAGACATTAAAATAATAATAAAATAATTATTTCGACTTCATATTTGCGGTCCCAAAACCACTATTCTGATTTGACTAAAAATAGACTGTTACATTCTCACTTGTCGAATCGTCGTCGAACATGCCCATAGAGTCGTACTCACAATTTATGCAATATCAAAGCAATTAAAATACAATTATAACAAAGCTTATTTACATACGAACTTACCTTGAATGCAAAAACGGCGAATTGAGTCGATTAATTTGAAACCTTATTCTTTCCCCAATCTAAATCCGTATTTCACTTTTCTTGATCTAAATGTAATCAAAATTAACTTATTTAATAATCTCTCTATTCAATTTAATCTAAAACACACATTAAGGCATTTTTATATTTTTGCCCCTAGAATTTCAACATTTTTATAATTTAGTCATTATTTCATAAAATCACAAATTCATGCAATTCAACCAAAACCCATGCTAGCTGAATTTCAAATAGGTTCCTAGCAGTCCATATTTTCCATTTATTTCACAATTTAACCACAAAATTTACACATTTCACAATTTAACCCCTAATTAACAATTTTGTCAAAATCACTTTACAAATGTTGTTTATCTAACAATAAGCATTCATTTCCTACCATTAAGCATCAAAAAAATTAATGGAAAAACCCAAAACCTTTAACAGTGTTGCAAATTAGTCCTTGGGCTAGCTAGATTAAGCTGCAACGATCTCAAAAACATAGAAATCATTAAAAACGAGACAAAATACATACCTAATTGCAAGAATTGAAGTTACCGAACTTGAAAGTATAAAAATGGCTTCTAAAGCCCTAAAAATTCGGTTGTAGAAGTGATATGAAAGTATAATTTGTTTTGTTTTAATTAATTAACTTTTTATTACTAAATACCAAAATTAACCTTTAAAATTATTACAAATTTCAAAAATACCAAACCAATATCATCCACTATCATGTTAATGGTTTATTTACCACATAAGGACCTTCACTTTAATATTTCATAGCCATTTAATACCTTTAGCTATTAGAACATCACTTTTGCACTTTATGCGGTTTAGTCATTTTTATCAAATTAAACACTTAAACGATAAAATTTCTTAATGAAACTTTCACACAATTATTCTATCATATTGTAGACATTAAAATAATAAAATAATTATTTTAACCTTAGATTTGTGGTCCTGAAACCACTGTTCTGATTTGACTAAAAACGGGCTGTTACAGCTGACCTAGGGTTAAAGATGATGACCACTCTAAATTCTATAAATAGGCTCATTTAGCACATGTGATAGGAAGCTTTCGTATTGTATAATTTTCTTCTTAGATTTAGTCTTTAGTTTTTCTCCTTTCTTAGGCTTAAGTTTATTTCAATTTTTTTATTTGCTTTTTTGAAAGAAATCAGATTTGCGAAACATAATCAAACTCTGTGAGGACTCTGCATTAAATTTCAATACAAATCAGGCTTCTTCAAAACTTTATACTCTTGAATTATTATTCATGTTTGCTCTTTCTATCAAGTTTATATTGTTTATGACATCCATGAGGAACTAATCCTCTTGTGGAGGATTAGCAAGTAGAGGTATGATTAATTAATTATTTTGTAGGGTTCTTTTAGTAGATAAACTGTTTAGGAAAGGAAGAACCTAAACCCTAGGCCTGACAACCCTAGAAAGTTATTAAGGTGGGAATTAACCCAAATTTGGTATGGCCTATTCGTGAACACCTTAACGCTAAACTGGTCTAGACTATGAGGTTGAGAGATAAGTAGTTCTTATTGACTTGTTATTCTAGTGGAAAATTGAAAGATCTTGCTGGGATATCGACTTGTTGATTGAACAAGAGAACCCAGAACAATAATTGGTTATGATTATTGAAGCAAGCTAATGACCCATACTCGGATTTGATGTATTCTATTATTTGATTTCTTGTGATTTGTTTATTTCTTTTCTTTCTTCATTATTATTATTAGTATAGATCACCAAAACCTTTCTTTTTATTTCATCGTAATATAATTCATTTAAAGTACTAATTAGATCTATTTATGCTTAGGTTAGAATTAATTTATTGCTCGCCTCCCTTGGGTACGATCCTCGAAGTACTCATCTACTCCATTGTAACTATATTACAACTTGATTCTTATACTAATAGATACCGCCTTTTCATATATATTTTGTGAATGATTTCTACTCTAGACGTTGGTACGTTTGGAGGTGGACACTTCCCAACATGTACTTCATAAGATTTCAACTTGCATTCAGAGTTGGTTTAAGCTTGTACTATCATATGAAGGTAATGAGGTTTTTATCTAGATGTCCCCTTCAATCTATCCCACTTATGCCATGTTGATTTTTCTGATGGCATGTATGATTATTTATGGGGTACTTGGAGCAATTAGACGATTTTGGTGGGTGGAGTGGACAGAGAGTCGTGGACGACCAATGTTGGCTTAGGAACTTTTATGTCAGTTGAAGGGTATGAGAAGGTTGAGCTTTAAGGATTTGTGATGGTTTAATTTGTCTCTCTTAAGCCGACAAGTTTGATGCTTCATCCATAATAGGGACACTTTGTGTTATCGGGTTTTCAGTGCTAGGTATTTCCCTGAAGAGACATTTTTTTCTCTAAAGCTATGGAGAAATCGATGCATGTGTAATGACCTTAGGTTTCTTTTGGCAAGTAAGAAAGGGGTTTTCTATTCGTATATGGCATGATCGTTGGAGGGTGAATGTAATAGCCTATTTTTAGTGCTGTTGGAAATAGTGGTTTTGTGACCACAATTTCGACTAGTGTGTCAGTGTTTTATTAATTAATTATTATTTATAAGGTTACTACAAGGTCATATTAAAGTTCGGTTAATAAATTTTAACGTTTAGATAGTTAATTTAGTAAAAAAGAACTCAATCGTACTACAAAAGTTAGTTTATATTAGTTAAATGTGTTAAATGGTTATTGAAATGAAAATTTATGGACTTAAATGGTAAATATACCAATTAGATTTTTAGTGGACAATTTTGGTGGATGTTATCATGAAATTTTATTAATTTTTAAAGGATAAAGTTGTAATTTGATAATTAAAAAAATTAAACAAAACAAAAGCTTAATTGACTATCATCTTCTTCACTTTATGCCTATCAAAACCAAAAACACAATTGAAGCTTAAAGAACATTCAACCAAGCTTGTCTTTAATGCATGGTATGTAAATTTTTCCCTTTTTTAGTGATTTTTATGTTTTTGAGTTTGTTTTATCTTAATCTAGCTAACCCGAGGACTAATTCATAAAAATTTTAAACATTTTGGATTATGTCGTTGATGTGTTTGAGAAGTTTTGTGTTAGATTATTAAGCATGGTTGATACATAGGGCTTTTTTGTAAAGTGATTTTTACTAATTTTGATTTTATATGATTAAATTGTTAAAAGAGTAAAATTTCTTGGAATTATTGTAAAATTTTGATAAATGTGAGCTAAATAAGGACTATATAGAAATTAGTTAGCCTGTATTTTGCTTAAATATGGTTAATTCATAAGTTTCAGAATTTAGAACTAAATTCCATAAAGTGTATAGTTTAGGGGTAATTTTGTAAATTGATAATAAAAAGGCTTATATTATAAATTTGATTATTTAAGCTAGTTGAATCAGTCAATTAAGTTAAACTTATTGTTTAGATCAAGAAACAAATCAACTGGACATAAATTGTAGGAAGGCAAAGTTAGTAGAATAGTCGTCGGCATCGTTTTCGTAATCGTTTTTGTTTAGGTAAGTTCGTAAATTGGTTAACTTAATTAGTTTTTGTTTTGGTAATTTAATACCTATTTATGTATGTGGTGCTCAAGTTCATTGGCTTGAAAAATGAATAAGACCATAGTTGAAAGACACTATGGCACTATATCAAAAATGAATAAGACCATAGTTGAAAGACATTATGGCATCATGTCAAAAATGAATAAGACCACAGTTGAAAGACACTATGGAAATGTTACAAAAATGAATAAGACCATAGTTGAAAAACTGTAACACCCCTCACCCGTATCTAGCTTCGGGACAGGGTTCGAGGCATTATTGAACTTAAACTCTCACTATATACAAAACTAGCTCACCCAATTTCGCCCGAAATTTAAAGCTTTGCAAACACATACATACTATCCCTTATACAGGCCTTTGAGGCCTAAAACATACATCGGGACGGTTCGAGACAAAACTGAAAACATTCGATAGATTTTAGGAAACTTAATAAATTTTCTTGCCTTGGAGAGTCACACGCCCGTGTGGGTGGAGCATTGTGGTCACCCACGCCCGTGTGGCTTGGGACACGCCCGTGCCCTCTGCCCGTGTAACTCTCTGTTTATGACACCTGTATGGCTTGGGACACGCCCGTGTGTCTAGCCCGTGCACTATAATGACTTAAAATTATAAGTGCAAGAGATGCACGACCATACCACACACCCATGGGGGAGAGCCGTGTGTCACACACGGCCTAGACACACGCCCGTGTGTCTACCTGTGTGGACCTTGTTAGGCTATTTTCCAAGCCTTTGATCACCCTCTATCGACCAATCATACCTATAGGTTACTTTAATACATGCTAAGGCTAAATCATACACTTATACAAAACTTTGATGAACCTTATTGCATGTAAACCTCATATCATTGGTTTTATACATGCTAGGTTAATTCACATATTGTATTTAAGGGTTGCCATGTCTCATTGACACATTTAATATTGGCTCATTCTTATAACTCATTGTCAATTATAACCAAGCCATCACATATGAACATGAACATGCATAGATTTGTAGGTCATAGCCTACTTCAAAATGAGCCAACTTTCAATGGCCATATACAAAAAGATATGTATATCTTTACATGCCTTCATCTTGGCAAATCAAATGACACATATAACACAATACTCCAAAATCCCTATACATGCCATTGAACAAAATAAAAGTTCCTATATACCAATGCTAGGCTAGTTGATAGTATATGGACTCTCTAGCTGTCTTCCAATCTGTGTGAGTCCTCGAGCTCTGTAAGACAGGGAAAAGAGATAGGCAAGCATTTACATGCTTAGTAAGCCCGAATAACGGGGAAGTAAACTTACCGATTAATTAGCATAAAACCATATTAGACAATAGAATCAATAAGCATAGAAATGGTATCCTTATCACATGCCCTCAAACAACAAGTTAGTCTCAAAAATAATGCACCATGTAATTTGTCTTAGATGAGCTTATCATTCATCATTTCATACATATACATCATATTAATCCCATTGAGTTTCTAGGAAATCTCAATGGATTATCCACTTACCGTCAATTCATAAGAATGATAATTTCATGTATGCACTCCCACGAACCTCACATTTTACGGCGAGATTACCAGTCCAGGCTAAATCCCCCCTAATATAAACTCATAAGGTGATGTTGGGATTACCAGTCCAGGCTAAATCCCTTATAGCGACAAACACCCTCAGTGAGCTCGGATCTGAATTGCTAGTCCAAGCTAAATTTAGACCCTAATCGGATTACCCGTCCGGGCTAAATCCTTTCTGCAACACATGCAGGATCTCAATATCACATACAACATGGTTCATCCATCGAACTTCCTTTTCAACCTCAACCGAGACATTTTTCAACATGTCATTTTTAGAGATACATTTCATGTAATTTCATGCCATTATCAAATGCAATTGTCATACATTCATAAATCATGCAATTAGGCATAATATGAGTTTACTTTAAGCTATTCGAACTTACCTGGTACTCGTCTCGGTATCGTGTTTCAGTCATTTCAAAACCTTTCGTTTTCCTTGATCGACCTCCGAAATTTGTTCCTCGGGGTCTAGAACAATAAATATAAATTATTAACACCTCACATTGTAATTTTCGAGTCTAAATTTCACCCCCGGTCCAAATGACCGTTTTGCCCCAACCTTTCACATTTTTACAATTTAGTCCCTAAGCTCGTATGATGAAATGCATGCAATTTCTACCTTACCCAAGCCTAGCCGAATATTTTTCTCTCTTATGGTAGCCCACATTTTCCATTATTTTCACATTTCTACCACACATTTTACACCTTTTGCAAAAAGGTCCTTTTTAGGGGTTTTCATGAAAATCACCTAGGAAAAGATGTTTAACACACATCCAACTTTCATATTCCCTCATAAAACATCAAAATACAAGTAAATCATGCATGGGTAAATTTCTAAACATGAACCCTAGCTTGAAATATGGGTAGAAATAGAGAGAGTAAGCTACCGAGATTTCAAGAATACAAAGAACATTAAAAACGGGGCTTGGGAGCACTTACTATTGAGCTTGAAAAGCTTGGAAACCCTAGATATGGAGAACCCTAAATTTTAGGTAGCAAAAAGAAGGAAATGAGCTGATTTTTGGCTTATTTTTCCCATTTTATTTCATTAAAATACCAAATGACCAAAATTCCCTTAAGCCATTTCTTTAAGATTTCATCCATACAAGCCCATTTTTTTCCAAAAACTTAGAAATTGGGCAAGTTGCTCTCCAAGACCTTCTAATTTATAATCTAAAGTAATTTCATACAAATTGCTTCTGGAATCCAAGTTTTGAAATTTATTCAATTTGGTCCCTAATTTTCAGTTAGACACCTTACTCAAAGAATTTCTTCATGAAACTTTAAGACATGCATATTCTCATATTCTAGACCTCGTAATAATCATAAAATAAATATTTTGATGTCGGATTTGTGGTCCCGAAACCACTATTCTGACTAGGCCCTATTTCAGGATGTTACAACGACATTGTGGCAACATGACGGAAATGAATAAGACCGTGGTTGAAAAACACTATCGCATCCTTGAACAGTTGTTTATCAGGTAATATGTAACAACTCGGTTTTAGTTAAATCAGAACAGTGGTTTCGGAACCACAAATTCGAAGTTATAAAATTATTTTAATATTATTTTTTATGTGTACAGCATGTTATTTGATGTGTGTGAAAATTTCATGATTTAATTTTTACCGATTGGTTAGTTAATTTGATAAAAGGGCTTAATCGCGTAATTTGAAAAAGTGGCTTTCTAATTGTTAAAGTACCTATTAGCTATGGTTTCTTAATTTTAAAGCCCTTAAATTGAAATTAAGCCTTTATGAAGGGGAGTGGATGACATTAGGCATATATTATATAGTTTTCATATTATTTCTTTAAGGTTAAATTGTTAATTGTAAAATAATTAGTAAAAAAATAAAACAAACATGAAATAAGCTTGCATGTGTTCATCTTTGCCAAAATTTGAAAGAAAAAGAAGAAAAAGAGTTCTTAGGGTTCAACCTTCTCCAAGCTTGATTAAGGTATGTGTTTAGCTCAGTTTTTGATAATTTTTACGTTTTTGAGATTGTTACTTCGTGTACTAGCTAGTCCATGCTTGAATTTTTAGAATTAATGATGAATTTAAGATTTACCATTGTTGATAGCTTGTTTTTTTTTTTTTTGGTTTGATGATGAAAAATAAATATGTGTTGATAGATTATCATGTTTAATTAAGTGATTTTTAGTAAAAATTCCTATTTAAGATTAAATTATGAATTTTGTAAATTGAGGGGTCAAAATGTGAAATAAATGAAATAAATGGGCTGCTATGAACCTTAGTAAAGTTCGGCTATACTTGAGTTTGGTGAAATTTTGAATATTTTTTGTTTTGTGAAATAAGGACAAAATTGTAAAAAATGTAAAATGTTAGGGGGTAAAGTGCAAATTGCCCGTTTATGTGTTTTTGGATTAATTTGAGTAAATATGTGATTGAATAAGTTAAATTTGTTTTAAATTAGATCAAGAAAAGAAGAAATTAGATTTGGATCGGGGGAAGTCAAAAGTTATCGATTAGTCGTTCTCGTCCGTTCGTCTTCGTACGAGGTAAGTTCGTAAGTGAATAAATGATGTTAGATTGAATGTATTTATTTTGTACATAGCCGAATTGAATTGTATGAATGTATAATTACATTACCGAATCAAATTTAGCATGGAATGATTTGTTACGAGCATGAACCGATCAAATTACGTCGTCCGAAAGCCCCGTACGAACCATAGGAATAGTTAGGATACATATGTCATGACATAGGATTCCGATATGTGATTTCGTATAAGACCACATCGGGACATTGGCAACGATTTGAGATTTACGTGTAAGACCATGTCTGGGACATTGGCATTGTATATAATTTCGTGTAAGACCCTGTCTGGGACAGTGGCATCGATATTCGATTATATGTAAGACCATGTCTGGGACGTTGGAATTGTACAAGCTTTTCGAGCTATCTAAGTATCCTTATTGATTCCAAATGGTTCAACGGGCAATGTTAAGACGAGACTAAATGTGAAATTGAACTAAATGGCTCAAGTACGAGTAAGGCTTAAATGTTCATGAAAGTAAAGGTAAGTAAAGTGTTTACATGATTATATGAATTAGCAAACATGATAAGTGTATATGTGGTTAAGATTGTTTCATTCGGCCTAGTTTAGTTGAATTATGTATGTTGTTGAAATGATTTATTTGCTTATGACTTACTAAGCTATTCAAGCTTACTCTGTGTGTATACATTCGTTATTTTATAGATTTTGGTAGCTAGTTACGAGCTCGGGGATCGTCAAGGAAATCCATCACACTATCGACCGTTGTTTCAATATTTTAAAAGTTTGAACTTTGAACCTATGGCATGTATAGGATAGTATTTGTTTTGGTTGGTCTTGAAATTTGTATATATTTAGCCATGCAAAAATGGCTTGATTTTAATGCTAGTGATCTAATGTTTAAGTAATTTTGGTCATGGTATATGTGTGTGGTATGCTTAGTATATGAATTTGGTATGATGTAATGATATATATATGGCTTATGATTAGTTCATTTTGGTAAGCTTGGTATATGGATGATGGATGTGTTTTGGTTGTGGTTTGTTAATGATGTTAACGATGATGATTTTCAGTCACGTATTAACTTAATTTGTAAGTATTATTTATGGTATAATTTGTGTGATGGAATGGTCTTGACATTTGGCTTGATTAAATAGGTAAAATGCTAAGTATATTAAAGATGATGTAATTGTTATTTCAGTTTATGTGATGTAAATATAGGTGATGGTTATAAGCTATTTTATGATTTGATAATGGTGACTAAATCATGTGGTTAAGTGTTTAGTTATATATATATTAATAATGAATTTAGTTGTATTTGCTATGTGAAAACTATGCAATGCTATAGGTATTTGATTATTAGATATGGTTATTTTGAGTTGGTTTATAATGGTATGATTTCATTGATGAATTAGTTTGGAAATGGTGGATAATATGTACATGAATATTTGGCTAAGGCTCTAGGTTCATATTGATAAGTATGCAATATAGGTATTTGGTATGTATATATATATATTGGTGATGCCGTATGCATTGGTCATTTTTTTTTAATGATTTGTAATGGCAAAAATAAATTGTATCACTTTATGTTATTTATATAAGTGGTTGTATGTTCGGCCATGGTAATTGGCTATCTAGGTTTGGTTTATAATGGCAAGAATGTGTATATTTTTAATTGTTATATGGAAGTTAATTTGCATGACTGATTATATAATGAATTGATTGGTTGTGTAAATGCATTATAGGCATATTACTTAGCATGCGAATTGGGTTATACTTGATAAGTTATATGCGTATATGACTAGTATGTTTAACAGTTAAACTTGACCATTTTGTGTAGTTGATATTATCGCATATGTTAATATACAAAAAGCCATATGATATGATTTATTTGGTTCAATATACGCATGTATAGAGTGATGAAGAAAAATGTCTGACTTTCCTTAGGTAATCAAATACCATTAAGGTGATTCGCTTATGATTCAAAGTATATATATGTTGTACGACTTTGAGATATGATTCGTATATGCATTATTATTATTATTAACAATGTATGTTTGAAATTTTATCAGCCATTTGCTTTATATATATTAATATGACCTGTGTGAATATGTGAATGTTCGGAAGCTGTGATTTGTTTAGTAATGCCTTGTAACCCCAAATCGACGACGGATACGGGTTAGGGGTGTTACATAATATGTATCGGATAATAAATGTGTTATATGATATTAACATGTGATGGATGTTTTGAATTTCATATGTTATTTGTAAATGTTAAATGATATGGTGTGAGTACAAGTTTTATATGTATATGAACTCACTAATTTGTGAGATTTGTGGTGTGTATAGGCATTGAATGAATTCATGAGCTATTGAATGAATTTTATACATGAATTGTTGAATTCTATTTGGTAAGTTTACGTTTATGATTTATACGAGCTTACTAAGCACTAGTTGTTTATGTTAGTTGTTTTCTTTTTGTGTAGATCATCGAAAATCTTGATCGTTTGGAATCAAGCTGGAGCACACGCACTACCTATTCCGCATCTCGATAGACGTTTTGATCATTTTGATGTCAGGTTATAAATGACATGTAATAGGAGCCTCTAATTTCTTTTGCTATAATGATATTGTTTAAACTCAATTTGAGTATACTTGTGTATATATCTTTGATTTTTACTTGAATATGTCCATATGAATATGTCTTTGGTCATTTGGTTTATACTTCTTGCAAGTGATTGAAAGATGGTAGAATTGAATGTGAATGGAATGGATGAGTTGATATACATATCATATGTTTAAGGTAAGGACTAGTGACTTTTGAATGTGAATTAGATTGGAGTATGAAATATGGTGCCAACGAGGGCATATTGGTTAGACACTTAGGTTGAAAGTTTTGATATGTTTTAAGTTTGTTTGAATGTGTTTTGAAGGCATGTGAATGGTTGATTTTGGTTTGGCTTGGCACCTCAGAAAAGGGCATTGTGGACTATTTAATTTTGGTGCAAGTTTGTCCAACATGGTCTTAGGTTGTTACATGGCCCGGAGACACAACTATGTGACCCTATTTCGAATCACACATGGTCTGGCACACAGTCTACGACATGGCCGTTTGACCCCATTTTGATTTGCACAGGCACACAGTTTGCAATACAACCGTGTGAGCTTATTTTCAAACTGTACACCCTTTGGCCGCACGACCATGTCCCTAAGCCACACAGGCGTGTGACCCTTGTTTTCAAGTTTTTCTACATTTTTATGTTTTGTTTCAAATAAGTCCCTAATTGTTCTCGAATTGATTTTTAGGTTACCTAAGCTTGATATAAGGCCCGTAATCATATATTTTCTATGAATGATGATTGGTTTTAAATATTTGGTATTTAATTTAATAATTGAATGGTTTTATGCTATTACTTGATTTGATATGTGCCGTAATACTCTATAACCCTAATTCAACGATGGAGACAAGTTATGAGTGTTACAGTGGAAGGGTTGGTGGGACATAAGTTAAGTTATAATGGGTTTTTGCCAAGAGACTTGATAATTGATGTGATTCTAAGGGTAAAGGGTGAGGGGTTGGACGCCATATGGGTTCAAGAGGTGTTTATAGTGGATGAGGCATGTTGGATCCTTTCCATTTTTGTTGCTATGTCCAGGCCTCCTGATTTACTATTATGGGGCCACTCCAAATAGGTTCTTATTCAAAAATTTTGGGCTATAATTGGTTGTTATTTCACAATATTGGTTTACGACCCCATTGGTTTTTTTTTTGGAAAGCTATTTAGAAGTGTAAGACCCTTCCTAATATATAAGTGTTTCCGTACAGAGTGGGCTATGAATTGCTTTCGAAAGCTACTAAGATTGTTTTGATTCGCTCGGATTATGATATGCATTGTGTGTAGTGCGACCACCTAGTCAAGACTATTGACATACATTAAGTGATTACCTGGCCTCATATAGTACATTGTCTCTAGCAGGTATCAATAATTATTTATTAAGTGTTGATATTGTGAGTGGCATTGTATAACAATTCAATTTTAATTAATTTCTAAAAAGCTAGTTTCTAGGTCGAATTTTCTAACTTAAGCTAACCCAAGAAATTTACTTGAAAAGTTTATACGTCATATACGAAATTATAAGTTCAAATTGCTAAATATTTAAATTGGATAAGTAGTACAAGGACTACATTGTAAGTGATTGTGCGTGATAAGTTTTAAATTTATAATTGATCGTACTTGAAGACTAACTATTACCACGATAAAGGCAAGCGCACCTATCAAACAGTAGTATAATTTATAGCAAGACCGGAATGTCGAACCCACAGAAACTAAAAGTACTAGTATTAACCTTCTTTTTATTATCTAGCCTAAAAATAAGGGGATTTGCTTTATCTAAACTAATTAACTAAATTAAGAATGCACAGGAAGTAAATTGGGGAAATACTTTTGGGAAAACTGATTGATTTGGACAATACCCTTGGAAAAATCCACCTAGACTTCACTTGTTATTTGACTCTGAATTAGATGATTTATTCCCTTGACTTGATCCGTAGAAATCCCTAATTTATATTATTATCTCTCTCAAGACTAACAACGCCTAACCCTCGATTGATTAATTAAAATCTCTTTCTAATTAAAACCCCTCGTGTTGCATTAACTCGATCTATTGATTCCCTTATTAGGTTTGAACCTAATTCCACAGATTTATGTCGTCCTATGTCTAGGATTGTATGCAACTCCACTTAATTATGCTAGATCTTCTCTTAGAAAGGGACTTTTGCTCCTCTGAATAAGCACATCAATACTTGAATCAATATCCTGGAATATTAAAGCAAGAATTAAGAACACTTAATTAAGAACAAATCAAGTATTTATCATATAATTCAGAAAATAATAAGAAGATCCATCTTAGGCTTAATTCCCCTTAGATATTCTAGGGGTTTAGTTCATATTTGTAAAAGAAAACATCTCAGAAGAATAATGATAACAAAACATAAAGAAAACCCAAAACTCCTGAAGGAAAATTAAGGGAGATCTTCCATCTTGAAGGAGAATCCAGCTTCTGAGATGGATCAATCGACTTTCTTCGAGTAATTCCTTGCCTAAGCTTTAGAATGCCTCCGAACCCTTCAAAGTGCCCTTTTTTGAATAGAACTAGATTTTGGCCCGACAGGGACATAGCCGTGTGCCACGCCCGTGTAAGGCGGCTTAGGTCGTGTTTTAAGTCTGTTGAATAGGCATGGGCATGTGGTTTACCTGTGTGAGGAAGTCCAGGCAGTGTTAGAGATTATTAAATAGACACGGGCATGTGGTCTACCCGTGTGAGGAAGTCCAGGCCGTGTTGATTTCCTATGTTGGCCCATTTTCTCTGTTTTTGGCCTATTTCTCGCTCTTTTTACTCTCCTATGCTCACCTAAGTATAAAACATGAAATTAAAGGATTAAGAGCATAAAATTTCAAAAATCTAGTGATAATTCATCCAAAAATGTGCTAAGCATGGGATAAAAATATGTATAAATTACGACTTATCAAATATCCCCACACTTAAGCGTTTGCTTGTCCTCAAGCAAAATCCTCAACTCACAATTAAGAATTTCTTGTTCTCAACTTATAATTCCTATCAATAATATCTTAAATAATCCATAAGTAATTATACATTTAAAATTCAACTAAAAGAACATCAAAGTTTCAAACATTCCAAGTTGAGCATTTTATCACGAAAACATAGGTGTCTCCCCTCATCTAATAATTCAAAATATCACAGAGTTTAACATCCTCACTAAAGATTCACTCAAATCACTCGAGGTGTTTAAAGACAACAAATTTAGCACTCAACAGTCAGTATGAAAAGTTATTACCATAGGCTTGCGTGAAAATCAAATCTCCACCACTATATATTGAGATGATACATCAATCAAAAGGTCTTTAGAGGGTTGTAACGTGGCTTTGGTTAGGGGGTATGGTCACAGGCTGAAAGAGGAGGTTAGAATCGAGATTGAATTGAAAAATTACCTAACTAAAAAAATACTAAAACTAACAAATTACATTCCTAATTAAATGATCCTAGAATCGAGCTTTTCTTCATGGATATATTACAACAATCTTTTTTTTTAAGAAAAAATCAAGTAACATAGAAACTTGCTAAATATTAGAAATAAAACATAGCTAAACAATTTATTCAAATCAAATCTCGACAAAAATAGGGATCAAATTAATTGAGGGGATTTCAACAATAATGGGTTTTGGGTTAATATTGAGGGCAAATCAATGAATGGCTTGTTAGACTCAAGGAGGTTCACTAAGGGTTAATTATGACGTTAGACTTTTATGGAGTGAGTGGGTTAAACCTAAGTGCCTTTATCACCTCGACATATCAAATCAATGATGTGGTCTTGACATACATAACCGAAGCAAGTTCTAGAATAACAAATCAATATTGACGCACTCATAGCAACAATAAAAGTGAGCATGAAAGAAATAATATATGCTCTAAAGGCTCAAGATCTCACAAAATTATGGCTTTTTGATGCTAACTCTGTGAATTTCAATTTCAAGATAATACCTAAACTTGGGGAAATAACCTAAAAATTTTTAATTCTCAAAAATCAACTTATCATGTTTGACTCTCTAATTACTTAAAGTTTAAACTATCAATGCATAAATGCCAATGTTTTAGATCAAGACATATCAATAAAAATCATAAATTAAACAAAATTATTCTAATAGTGATATGAGTGAGTCACGTGAGAATAAGACAAAATCCAGGGATTTTTTTTATAATGATATAAGTGACCCCCCTACACTTAAGATGTACATTGTCCTCAATGTACAAAGATAGATTTACTGAAAAATAAGATCATCATAAGATAGGGAGAGAAGTGAAACTTCCTAAATTTTAAATGGAATCCTTGACTTCGAGTCATGGGAAGTAATCGGCTAAGGTAAGGGTGAGATTGGAGGAGGATACTCCGGTGGTGGTAGAGGGTGTTAGTCCACAAGTGCTGCACCAAAAGAATATTTTAACTGGTGGTAGCTATGGTCGTGGTCGAGTAGGGCATGGGAGTTGTGGAGAACCTTTTCCAGTGGAGTTATAAATTCCTAAGTAATAGTGAGCTTTGGAGCTCTTTATAATTGCGATAGAATCAATAACTCTTTAGGAAATATAAAGTAGCAGGATTACTTGTAAAGAGATGGCCGAAAAAATAAATTGCTGAATATAAATTGTAAACCTAAAGATGAAGTAAAAATAGTATTACGCAAAATAAAATAAAAAGTAATGTAAAAAGATAAATAAAGATAAAAGTAAAAATAAATTAAAAATAATAAATAATAAATAAAAGTCTTTAAAAATCCTCATCACCAGATGGTTCGTGAGGTGGGGGTAGCGATGAGATATGAAGGTGCTGACAAATCTGATGTAGGGTTGCATCAATGTTACCAAAGCGCTGAAAGCATTGCTGCTCGAATTGAGTAAGACACTCAGAGATGTCAGAGAGTGAAGCAGCCGCATGAACTGGAAGATGAACAGGTGGTGGCTGAGATGGTGGATCCTTGTGAAATGGAGGGACATCATTAGTAATGTCCTCTGGGTCTTCCTACTCGGCTAACTGGATGAGACGGTACTGAGGGGGGTTAAATCCACGCCGTCGCTCGATCATCCTCATATGAAGCATACTCTAGATACCCTGTGGGGACATCTGACTGATGAGAGTGAGGGAGGATGATTGCACCGCAATGTTGAGGAGACCGAAGTACCGTGCTAGGCGAGTCACATAAGGGCCGATGGAAATTACTCCCTTCCTATGCCGCTCTGTCTAATGGGAAATGGCGAGGGTCATGAAATAGGCAAGGTCAAATACGTGCCCATTCGCCATGCTCCATAAAAAATAAGCATCATTAGAGTTGAAGATGTCGGTGGTCTCAAGCCGTTCTGTCAGGGTGTGGGCGAGAATGGCGTGTAAGTATCTCAGTGATGGAGGGAGAGCCGATGCCTTGGAGCGACTAGGATCGTAATTGGCCAAGGCAGGGACGAGGGCCTTCCAGCAGTTTGAAGGCAAATAGTGGATGTGGCGATTTAGACTGTCAAAGTCGTCGTCTTCCACGAACTCCTCCGTATAGAGCCCTAAAGCGACACCGAACTCAAGCACGCTCAACTGGCGAACTAAACTATCGAGACGAAACTGGACTATTTCGGGATCATCGAACTCTGTCATAATGGTCTGAAGGTGAAAGGTCAAACAGAGTTCTAACGTGAGCTCGAGATATGTCGGCTCGATAATCTCGAAAAAGAGCCCCTATGGGTCAGTAGTCAGGAGAGCTCATATGGCGTCAGTGAGTTGGATTTGCTCTAGAATGGTCCAACTAATGCAATGGCCCACACCTAGGGGTTGGCCCGTAGTATCTGGAATAGTTCCTCTTGGGGTACCAAGGGAAACTATAGGAAAGGGTGGTGCACTTCTGCAGATGCGCTCGCTAATGTGGCTCTGGGTCCCTTCCATTTTTTTGAGGCGAGAACGATAGTTTTCTTACCACGTGGATTTGACATAGTGTACTGGAAGTCTGGTGGCCGGAGGAGTGGCGGTGCTACGGTGGATAGTTGTAGTGTGGAGAAGGAGAGAAGAATGAAGAAGGGAAAAGAAGAAAAAGGATGAAGATTTTGATGCGTATGGAGGAAAAGGGAGGAGAAAGGGTGGTTTTTTTGGGTGATGGCCGGATCTGGGGTGGCGGCAGCTAGGGTTAGGAATTGGGGAAGGAGATGATGAATAGTGGGGGTTTATATAAAAATTGGGGCACGCCCGTGTGCCCTTATTTTAGCCCGTGTGTTTCGGGGTTTTTTAAATTTGGGCTCATCTAAAAATTGGCCCACGCCCGTGTTCTTTGGACATGTTGGTGCACACGGCCGTGTCCTGCTTCGTTCGCTTCTCCCACATCTGTGTATATATGCGTCTGCCCGTGTTATTTTGACAGTTTTGAGCACGGATAGTGAGCACGGGCATGTCACATGCCCGTGTTAATTTATCAGCTCTACCACGGCTTATAGCCACGGGCGTGTCGTACGCCCATGTTGATTTGGCAGGATTACCCACGGCCATGTCGCATGGCCGTGGCAACGTATCGAATCCCGTGTTTTGAAAAAAAATTGCTCTATTTTCACACTGCCGTATCGCACGGCTGTGTCAACGCCCGTGGTATGAGCATGGCCTAAGGCACACCCGTGTGCCTGGCCGTGTGGATTTGGCAAACCTGTGTTCAAGGACTCAGTTAGTATTTTAGATGTTAAAAACTAAAATTCAAGGAAATCAACACTGTTAGTGCTCGGGTTGCCTCCTGAGAAGCGCTTATTTATAGTCTAAGCTCAACTCTACCTCAATTCACATGATTACGGCGGATCACGGAGTCGATACTCCTCTTTCTCGTTATCAATTCTATTATCCACATAAAGTTTAAGTCGAGTAATGTTTACCTTATAAGTGTCGTATTGAGAATGATTTACCTCGACTGTACCGTATGGGAAGACATTCAATACCGTGAAAGAAGTCGCTCCGTTTGTGTTAAGCTCTAGAGGATCAAATCGAGGGTCTTTTCCATCTATCAATACTTTATCCCCAACTTTAATTTACTTTGATTCATCCCTACGCTCATTGTGGTGTCGGTTTGATTTCTCGTGTGCTTTTGGTTTCTCCCGGACATGTGTTCGCCATTCATCTAGCTCATCGATCTAAAGCCTTCGTTCTTCGTGAAGTGCTTTATTTTTGTGACATGGATTAGAATGAGGCTCCATCACGTTCTTTCTAGGTGACTCCTGCAAAGAAGTTTGAGTTGTAATGTTATTAACCGAACTTAAACAATCATCTAGATTACTAGATATTTTAGCAGAATCACGAACTTGGTGAGTGATCATGTCATCCCCTACACGAAGTATTAGTTCACCTGAACCAACATCAATGATTGTTCGAGTAGTTGCTAAAAAGGGTCTTCCTAAAATTAAGGGTACGTCACTATCCTCATCCATGTCTAAAACAACAAAGTCAACTAGGTAAATAAATTTATCAATTTTAACCAGCACGTCCTCAATGATACCACTAGGAAATCTGATTGTTTTATCTGCCAATTGAATGCTCATCCTAGTTTGTTTGGGTTTTCCCAGACCTAGTTGTTTAAACATTTTATAGGGCATGACATTAATGCTTGCCCCTAAGTCAACCAAAGCATTGTTAACATTTAAACTACCAATTAAACAAGGAATTGTAAAACTCCCTGGATCTTTCAACTTGTTGGGTAGCTTATTCCGTAGAATGGCTGAACAAACCGCGTTTAGTTCCACATACGACGCTTCATCCAACTTCCGCTTATTTGCTAAAAGCTCCTTTAAAAATTTAACTGCGTTTGGCATCTGCGAAAGAGCTTCAATGAATGGTAAGTTAATATGTAATTTCTTTAATAATTTAAGGAATTTACCAAATTGTTCGTCCATGTGGTCTTTCCTTGGGTATGGCACACGAGGTTTGTACTCCTTACTTACCAGTTTCCGCTCACTGTGGTCCACCTCACCTTTTTCTTTACTTACCACAATTCCTTGCCTCGGTTCTGGTTCAGGTTCAACTAACCCTTCCTTATCTCGAACGGAAATTGCATTGAGTTGTTCCCATGGGTTAGTTTCAGTATTACTCGACAAGCTACCTTATGGTCATTTAGAAACTAACTTAACAAGCTGTCCTATTTGAGCTTCGAGCCCTTAATTGACACTTGTTAATTTTTAAGCGCTGTTTTAGTATTCTGAAAACGATTTTCTAACACCGAGATGAATTTCGTTAGCATCTCCTCAAGGTTTGACTTATTTTCCTGCTGGTAAGGTGGTTGCTGAAAATCTAGGGGATGTTGTGGCCTTTGATTTCCTTGACCACCCCATGAGAAGTTGGGATGGTTCCTCCAATCTGCATTATAAGTGTTACTGTATGGGTTATTTTGAGATCTAGAATTATTATTACCTATATATTGAACTTGTTCCTCCTCGGTGCTAAGGTTGAAGGTTGGATAATCTGTGTGTACTCCTCCTCCACTTGAATCACACCTGATCACTAGATGTACCTGAGTAGAACCATACAAATCGTTAATCTTTTTATTTAAAAGTTCTACCTGGTTAGAGAGCATAGTAACCGCATCGAGGTTGAAAACACCAGCAGCTTTCGTCGGCTTTGTTCTTATAACTTGCTACTGATAGTTATTCAGTGGCATCTCTTCAATAAATTTGTAAGCCTCTTCAGGTGTTTTGTTGTTCAATGTTCCACCGGCGGCTACGTCGATAAGTTGCCTCGTTGAGGGGTTCACACTGTTGTAAAAGGTTTGAACCTGCAGCCATAGAGATAACCCATGGTGAGGGCACCTTCTTAAGAGATCCTTGTATCTCTCCCATGATTCATAAAGTGTTTCTAAATCCATCTGCACAAAAGAAGAGATATCATTCCTTAATTTAGCTATTTTAACCGGCGGAAAATATTTTAATAAAATTTTTTCAGTCATTTGTTCCCAAGTAGTGATTGATCCTCGTGGTAACGAGTTTAACCACTGTTTAGCTTTGTTCCTCAATGAGAATGGGAATAACCGAAGGCGAATGGCATCATCAGAAACGCCATTTATCTTAAAAGTGTCATAGAATTCTATAAAATTTTCTAAATGAGTGTTTGGGTCATCGTCCTGCAAACTATCAAACTGAACAAACTGTTGTATCATTTGAATAGTGTTAGGTTTCAGTTCAAAATTATTTGTAGCAACAACAGGTCTATCTATACTTGATTCAGCTCCTGTTAAAGTAGGTTTAGCATAACCATACATAATACGTGGAGTAGGATTTTGATTTACTGGATCAGCAGCAACCACCAGAGGTAGCTGATTATTCTGATTTTTAGCCATATCCTCGGTTGTGTTATGGATATCGTCCTCTTGCCCTTCCTCTATGTATTGTAGGATTCATCTTATTTCTCTTCGGTTTCTACGTGCTGTGCTTTCTATATCACTATCAAAAAGTAAAGGTCCTGACAGGTTTCTTCTAGTCATAAACTATAAAAACTTGCCAGAAATAAAGAAAGAAAAATTAGTGAAGAAAAAATTAGATTAAAAATAAAAAAATATATTGCAATAAAAGTAAAAATGGCTAAAGTAATAAAAATCAAGTGTTCCTAATATCTTAGTTCCCTGACAACGACGCCAAAAACTTAATTGTGCGTGATAAGTTTTAAATTTATAATTGATCGTACTTGAAGACTAATTATTACCACGATAAAGGCAAGCGCACCTATCGAACAGTAGTATAGTTTATAGCAAGACCTGAATGTCGAACCCATAGGAACTAAAAGTACTAGTATTAACCTTCTTTTTATTATCTAGCCTAAAAATAAGGGGATTTGCTTTATCTAAACTAATTAACCAAACTAAGAATGCACAGGAAGTAAATTGGGGAAATACTTTTGGGAAAACTGATTGATTTCGACAATACCCAAGGAAAAATTCATCTAGACTTCACTTGTTATTTGACTCTGAATTAGATGATTTTTTCACTTGACTTGATCCATAGAAATCTCTAATTTATATTATTATCTCTCTCGAGACTAACAATGTCTAACCCTAGGTTGATTAATTGAAATCTCTTTCTAATTAAAACCCCTAGTGTTGCATTAACTCGATCTATGGATTCCCTTATTAGGTTTGACCCTAATCCGGCAGATTTATGCCATCTTATGTCTAGGATTGCATGCAACTCCACTTAATTATGCTAGATCTTCTCTTAGACAGAGACTTTTGCTCCTCTGAATAAGCACATCAATACTTGAATCAATATCCTGGAATATTAAAGCAAGAATTAAGAATACATAATTAAGAACAAATCAAGTATTTATCATATAATTTAGAAAATAATAAGAAGATCCATCTTAGGCTTCATTCCCCTTAGGTATTTAGGGGGTTTAGTTCATATTTGTAAAAGAAAACATCTCAGAAGAATAATGATAACAAAACATAAAGAAAATCCAAAACTCCTGAAGGAAAATGAAGGTAGATCTTCCGTCTTGAAGGAGAATCCGGCTTCTGAGATGGATCAATCGGCTTTCTTCGAGTAATTCCTTGCCTCCTACTCCGTGTGTCTCTTTAATCCTCCTCTAGGGTGTTTATATAAGCTTTAGAATGCCTCCGAACCCTCCAAAGTACCATTTTCTGAATAAAACTAGATTTGGGCCCGACAGGGACACGGCCGTGTGCCACGCCCGTGTGAGGCAGTTTAGGTCGTGTTTAGAGTCTGTTGAATAGGCACAGGCATGTGGTCTGCCCGTGTGAGGAAGTCCAAGCCATGTTAGAGACTGTTAAATAGACACGAGCATGTGGTCTACCAGTGTGAGGAAGTCCTGGCCGTGTTGATTTCCCATGTTTGCCTATTTTCTCCGTTTTTGGCCCGTTTCTCGCTCTTTTTACTCTCCTATGCTCACCTAAGTATAAAACATGAAATTAAAGGATTAGGAGCATAATTCCAAAAATCTAGTGATAATTCATCCAAAAATGTGCTAAGCATGACATAAAAATATGTATAAATTATGACTTATCAGTAAGATTAGTAAAATAGTGAATGAAGAAAAAAAACAAGCCTTTGAGTGGTAATTTTACCAAGAACCTAGAAGCAATTCAACCATAATTAAAGTGGGATTAGTTGTAAACCATAATCATTTCCATACAATTCCGCTAAGGATGATAAGATTGAATTGTGGCCATTTAGGATTAATTAAATTAATTAAATTGTTAATCACATGTATATGTACATGTTAAGTGGGAAAAAGAAACTGTAACCTCTTGAAATTTTATGGTAATTTGTACGATACTATTCTAGTAATGCAGACAGTAAATTCAATAAGAAAATGTAAGTTATTCAACTTTTTAATGTTTATGGACTATTAGTGAGGTATTAGAATGAATTTCGAGTTATTTATAGGATTTTAGGCCTAATCTGATAAGAATACGATATTAGGGGTAAAATGGTAAATCTTTCCATGAGGTATTTTAGATATTGAGAACATGAATAGGATCATATATTAGAGTAATTATGAATTCTTGGTGATGAGATGGTGATGGAATATATTTTATTTGACTTTTAAGCATTAAAATAGTATTTTTGTCTCATGTTGAAAATGTTTATGTGTATTAAATTATTTTATTTTATTTTATTACATAAAATAAGAGACAAAAGATAAGAAAAACATCTCTTCATCTTCATCCCAAGTGGTCGACAATACATGTGAGAAGAAGTTTCTCCACTTTTCTCTCTTTTTCACCATTTTTACTCATTTCTTTTTTAATTTCTACCCTTTTTCATACTCTTTTTTTCAAAAGTTATCACCATAAAACCTTATTGACCTTATTTCCTCATCATCTTCATCACCAAAATTTCTAGGGTTTAAACTTTAAAAGAGGGTTTTGATAATAGTATCATATGGGTTTGAATAACGTAAGTTTTTAAGAAGTATCATCTCTCTCATGCATTAAATACATGTTTATTGAAAGTTTTGTTGTTGTTGAGCCATTCAAGTGGCTAATAAATGTTGGTTCAATAATGGTTATGAATATTTATGGTGATATTTATTTATTTTGATGAAGAAAATCAAGAAGGGGAGAGAGCTCTTCCTAAAGGCAAGGAGAAAGTTAGATATTGAAGTGGGAAGTATGGAATTTTCCATCCCTTTTGGTGAAGTCTTTTGTAAGTCTCGTGGAAATTGTTCTTATAATTAATATTATAGTTTAATGGTGAATTTAATTAGTTTGAGTAATTATAAGTACTAAGGTAAGTTAAAATGTTATTAATTTTATTGTGATTATAAGAAGTGTCTCATGCGGATATATTTATATAGAGTTAACTTATAAATGGTAATTGATGTAGTTTAATTGTCATTCTTGAGTTAATATTTACTTAATGAAAATTTTTGTACAAGCCTTGGGTGAAGTTTAAGGGCACTTGTAAAGATTTTAATTGTATGCTTAAGGTAAGTGACTTGTCTACTCCTTAGAAATCTATTTTAAATATATGAATGAGATAGGTGGTTATAAAAGTTGGATGAAAAATATGGAATTGAAATGTAAATGTGAATTTGATAATGTACTCATGTGAAAAAGAGTAAGATATTGCCCTACTAGGTTGGTATAATATACGAGGACAAATATGGCATGCCATAGGGATTTTTATGTGCACATTGTATGGAGACATGACCTGGAATGAAGACATGGTATGTTTGTTAGGAAAAATCTAGTTTGTAAACAATTTTCTTGTACAATGGAAAAATAAAATTTTGAAAACCGAATTGGTTTGTGATATTTATAGCAATAATTTTTTTCCCAAAAAGTACTTTTGCTTTGAGCAAGATGGATCCTTAACGTTCTCGACTTTCAACCAAACAACCTTCTTCGCTATTGCCATACCATGAATCACTTCAAGTGTGGGCTGGGACAATTTCGATTCAAACACAAAACCATAGATAATTTTCTTACACAAAACCATAGATAATTTTCTTACTTTCAGTAGAAAATAAATCTCTCTCTTGTAGAAACTGGTAGAATTCTTATTCCCAGGAAATATAATTTATACTTAGAAATAAATTCTAACTTTTTCCGGGCAGAATAACAATATCTCAAAGTTGTGTGTAACAGTTTTCGAGCAGAATAACAATATCTTAAAATATAATTTAGCCCTACCAGTGTCATCTATTTATAGAGAGATTGAGAAACTCTAGTTGAATTAGTAAAATACAAATAATACTTATTTAATAGAAAAATCAATCCCCTAGTTGAATTAGAAGAGAGGAACAACAAACCCTAATAAATAATATTAGGGTTGCTTCCCCCATACTTATTATAAGGGATTTTGGTTCTCTCTTGTATTGTGTCCAATTATATGTGTTCCCCGGGCTTTTAACCCAGGACTTTATAATTTAATCCAACTAAGTACATGTTTTTCACTTTTCAAAAAGAAATATTATTTACTAATTTAATTTTAATTAATTAATTTTCCACTTAAATAATTTTCTCAACCAAATTCTAATTTTGCTAAAGTCATGACAACTTTATCGTAAAAGAATTTATGAGAAAATATATTTAATTTCTACATTCAATGGATAAAAAATGAACAATTAATTTAGTTCCATTTTTTAACTTCAATTATTTACTTAAATAATAATTCAAAAAACTTAAATTAATTCTCAAGTCATTTCCATACTTAGTGAGAAACCAAATTCATTTTTGAATGCAACCTATTTCTCTAATTTTATCATTTCTATCCATTTATGTTCATTTGATTCAACACGTAATTCATTTATGGATTTAACGACCTAACGAAGGGATTGATTGGAAATATGTGACTAGGGCTCAAATAGCATTAACTTTCAACTTTTCGCCTATTAATTATAAACCCATTTAGCCATGAGGTCATTCCATTATAGTATCGGGACTGAACTTTCCCTAATTACATACCATTTTTGAAAGCTACTCAATTAGTGCTCGTCAAATTACCTTTTCATAAATGTGATACCCTAATAGGATATTCTTAATCTCTTTGGGATAAATTCTTCCTCCCAATATGATCCTATTTTATCTTATGGTAACCATTGCATCTTCCATCATGAACAGTCAATTACTATCAAATAGTAATTAAGTCATTTATCACAATGAAAAATGACTCGTGGCCATGTTTACTTCTCATCTATCATATAATGTCAATTAGAGGATATCATTTACCTATGTCTTAGGCTATGAATTCCACTATTGTGAATGATGCTACATACTAAAAAAGTCATATACTCAGCTTTCGGTTCCTTATCTATTTGAACTCAGGCTTTGTCTTACTTCAAAGTATACGAGTCATACATACATGGTTCATCATCCAATCAAGATTAAGGTAGGTCACACTATGAATTTCACAAGTGAATAAATCCATAAACGGATTCAGGATCTACTCTACTTAGGTCCTATCTAATGTACTATTAGTCCAGTCAGTCACACTTATGTCTATCTTCTAAGAGTTATTTGCTCTGATGGTCAAGGCAAAACATCTCCCTAATTGGAATTGATAGACAACATATTAGTCTTTCAATTTATTTTATCATTTACAATTAAACTATGGACATGTTAAGTTCATCTACTAATATAAGTTTTCTTTTCGTATTACGGTCTTACCACATAATATCGCTTAGTATTAGTTAAATATTAGGTAACCAGTGAGGTCATATTTGCTTCCATTTTGCTTTGCATGAAAAAACTAGAGAGAAAAATATAAAAATGGTATTAATGTATTTGATGAATAATTTTATTAAACCAATCTATTAGAAAAAAATTACAAGTGCACATAAATGAAAATACTACACTTAGGGCACCAGATCCAACAATGTTTCCATATGACATAGCACTTCGACGCAACCCGAGTTTATATGACATATATTAGTGTGATGGTTGGAGGCACTTTTAGTGCCTAATATTTTGTGTGAAAAGGAAATCCCGAGTGTTTGACACTTATTATACTAGGATATGAAAGGCTTAAATGAATAGAGAATTTAATGAGTTTTAATGAGATTAACAAGTATTGAAAGAAGTACCAATCCAACATGTCCTTATAAGTTAATTATTTTAGAAACTAATTCATTATTTTACAATAGTTATTCTAAGACCTTTGGGACTTACAAAGCTTTGTGTTTAACACATTATTGTTTCTTACACATAAGTAATTTGACTTTGGAAGCCACTTCAACGAATGGATCACCAACTTATACCATTTCTATTATTAGAGAGTATGAAGCCCATGTATTTTCATTTTATCTTTCTAGTGCCATGTACTAAAAGGTCTTGCCTAATGCATATAAATCACTTTCGTATGATCATGCTATGTAACAGATGTGTTTACAAATTCTATCTGGAACTTAGTTGGTTGGTTTTGAGCTAAAAGGCTCTATATTTTATGTAGTTACTTGCATACTATATTATAGTTACAATTTGAACTATTTTGAATGGTTTTACATATGTTTTATATTGCTTATTTATTGCTTGAAGTGTTTAACATGAATGGTCTAGTTTTGACTAAGTTTTTAGTAGAATTCTGTTGAAAAATAGCTAAGTTTGGTTAGACTTGGTTCAGAGGTTGTTTTTACTTTAAAAATGTAATTTTTGGAATCTCAAAGTTTGGATTTAATTTTGGTATTGTTTGGGTTTCAAACAAGGGTATTTCAGAGCTATTTTTTTTACCATTGGGGCAAAGGTATTTGTACTAAGCCCTTAAGGTTCCGTACCATAATCGGAAGAATGTCAAAATATATAGTGTCAGGCCTAGTATCGATACCTTTAGCCTTAGGTGCTACACCCCTTGTACCTTTTGGTACCACTACATTGTTTTGTGCAAAAAATGCCCTCTAAGACTCGAAAATTGTCTTGGATGACTTCAAACACCTCTAAATCGATTCAAAATGGATTTAAAAGATTTAAAAACTTATATATAGATTTTATCTATTTTATATGATTTTATAAAAAAAGTCTTAATTAATTTCTTAAATAAATTTGGAACTTTTTTATATAAAAGTGGTCTGGTGACAACTCTCATCCGTACTGATTGTTGA
Organism: Gossypium longicalyx; assembly: GCA_025698465.1. Classification (NCBI taxonomy): domain Eukaryota; kingdom Viridiplantae; phylum Streptophyta; class Magnoliopsida; order Malvales; family Malvaceae; genus Gossypium; species Gossypium longicalyx. Next base: position 86,146,677 of record CM047000.1, read on the forward strand.
GACAAGTCAGGGGTTTTATAGAAACCAACATCTTTTTCCTTCATATTTTCTTTTCCCAAAATTGAAACTAAAAAGAAGCAGCAACTTGGTTTTGTTCCTCCATAGCCACCTATAATTGAAGTGGTAAGCAAGCTCATTTTTCAATATTATTCATAGATTTTCAATGTAGTAAGCTTGGTTCAACCAACCAATTGGTTAAATTTTGTGATTTTTTAAATTAGCTTAAGTTTCCCTTAAAGAGAACCTAGAGAAATGGAGTCAGAAATTATGAACTGTTAGTTGTTAAGCTTGATATATGTTTGTTTTATGTTAGAATTGAAGTGGGTGAGGTTGAAACTGTAACATCCCTAACCTGTATCCGTCGCTGGAACAGGGTTACGGAGTATTATCGGAGTTTACAAAGTAATTTCATATAATTCATGTTATTTACTTTTCATGTCTGAAACTAA